>CM060678.1:142172413-142772413 GCA_030686995.1 Artemisia argyi | reverse complement strand
TTAAGTGATATGATGGCGTTTTGAGGAATTATATGGCTTAATTGTTTTACAAATGTTTTAGTAATGCGGTATTTTTAAATCTTTCTTGAACTATATGATTGGGATTTTTATGATGGTTTGAGACGGTATTTTGAGTTCGCGGTTTAGTTGTTTTGAAACACTTACACCTACCCTATGTCGTTGTCACAGACTATGGCCTCCCGTATGTTTGATGTTACTGAGGATATTCTTACTGCACTTGTACGCCCAGCACAGATCACCATGGCTCCTGATGATCCTTACAGGATTGCCATGCGTTTAGCTACTGCGTCACCGACAGCTTCTACTTCTGCACCGCCTGCTGCACCTGCTACGCAGGGACCCTCATCTTCTTTAGGGCTCCCTGGTACTTCGAGACAGCTTACTCTTCATCAGGCTTTGGCTCGTGTGGCTCCACGTTTTGCCCACCGAGCTACGACACGTATGTCGGTAGGCCCTGCTTCACCACCTTTGCACTTTGATGCTCACGCTCTTCTTTCAGACGCACCACTTACATCATTGCGTCGTCCTAGATCTCCTACCCCATCACCACATGGTTCACCTGTTAGGAGACGATGATTGATGGAGTACTCTTCCAATGAGTAGGAGGAGGAGTACGAGGGTGAGGATGAGGCTGATGACCCTCAGGAGGCTGAGCAGGGTGATGATGACCCTGAGGAGGAGGATGATCCTCAGGAGGAGGAGATGCCTGATGATGATGGTTTGCTAGCACCGCCAGCTCAGGCTGAAGAGCCTGATTCTCCGATACATCCATTAGAGCCTGTTTCACCTGATCACCCATTTTTGTTTGAGTTGCCACCTGGTAGTCCCGTGGAGTCGGACGCACCATCTGAGGTTTCTGCTGAGCATGCAGAGTTGGGTGAGACTGGTAGGATGTGGGCTCAGATTACTGCTTTAGGTGAGAGGGTTACACGTATGTCTGAGCGGATTGATAGAGTGACTTTCGAGTTCATTGGAGAGTTGAGGATTGACTTGGTTACGGCTGAGAGGAGAGTTGCTGAGATGAGGGGAGGCATGATGGAGATTCATGAGCATATTGAGAGCTTACAGCGAGGTTTCATCACAGCTCGCGAGGCCGATCGCAAGTTGTGGCAGAGAAACACCGAGCTGGAGAAGGAGGTAGCAGACCTCAAGAGAGATAGCGATACCCATAGTGTGGAGTTGGGATCATTGTGGAGAGAGCTAGATGGTTTGAGGCAGGAGTTGTGGAGCCTACGCCAGCATCATGGCTAGATAGTCGGATTGTGTGGTTATGTTTCTTTCTACACCGAGGAGTGTTCGGTTAGAAAAGCTAGTTATCGTATTTTGATGTATTTTCTGTTGATTATTCGTCTCGTTTGGAATGATTAGTATCTTTTGTGTCTTCTGTAGTTGGAACGATGTTGGATCACTATTGTATGGATGATGGTTACTATTATGTGATGTTACGTGATTTTTGGATGTTATGGAAAATGAGTTCCTATTCGTCGTATTGATGTCTTGTGGTGCATGATTGATATTCTTTCCATGACTTGGCTTCATTTATTCAATTCTTGTTGAGCGTATGATAAGTGCTATCGGAGACTTACAAACCTTGTATGATGTTTCAGATTAATGGATGTACGATGAAACCCTGTCAGAGCTACCCGAACTGGAACTGCCGCGACTACTCCTGGTCGCCGAGGACGCCGTCCTACTCAAAATGTTGAAACCCCTGCTCCTGATAACCTGGACACTACTAACCGCAACAACAGGAATCAAAATGTTGATGTTCAGGGAGAAAATGATCATGTTCCACCTAATGCACCTACTGTGGATCAAGCAATGATCAATCAACTTGTGGAGCAACGAGTTGCTGAGCTGCTAGCTGAGTCAAATCATTCCAACAATTCTGCTGGAACATTTCCACCTGTTCGTGCTAATGGATGTAACTACAAGGAGTTTCGAATTTGTGGACCCATTGAGTTTGGTGGGGACTGAAGGAGTGGTCTACTTGGTCAGGTGGATAGAGAAGACCGAGTCAGTGTTCAATGTCAGCAATTGTGCAGAGAATGCTAAGGTAAAGTTTGCTTCTTTTACCTTTAAGGACGAAGCTTTAACTTGGTGGAACAATTACCGAAATTCGGTTGGGAGTGATGTGGCTTATGCTATGACTTGGGAGCAATTTAAGTCTTTGCTAATTCAGACTTACTGCCCAAGGAATGAGGTTAAGAAGCTGGAGATTAAATTCTGGAATCACAAGGTGAAAGGTACCGACATGGCGACCTACAATTGCCGCTACCGAGAGTTAGACTTGCTTTGCCCAGATATGGTTAGGACTGAGACTCAAATGATTGAGCGGTATACCGATGGGTTGCCGGTAGCTACAAGGAACGATGTGATTGCTGCTAAGCCTGCTAATATTCATGAGGCTATCATGATCCCTCAATAATTGATGGACTCGTTGGTATTGGAAGGAGCTGAGAAAGATAAGAATGGAAAGAGGTAGAGGGATAATCACTCTAAGGGTAATGATCACCGAAACAAACGACAAGCAACTACTAGAGCTTATGCTATGGGAGATGGAGATAAGAAGAATTACAATGGAGATACGCCCAAGTGTGGCCGATGTTACAAGAATCATTCTGGACGATGTAATGTGGTGTGCAAGAATTGCTCAAAGATGGGACATATAGCTAAGGACTGTAGAGCTCAACCACTTGCTATGGTTCAAGCTACTCCTGAAGCTATTAGTAAGGCAAATGTTACTTGTTTTGGATGTGGAAAGAATGGACACTATAAGAATGAGTGTAGGGAATCATGGAACCGGGGAAATCAAGGATCGGGTGGTAATGGGTACAATCATGGAAACCGTGGAGCTGGAGGAAACCGTGGATGCGAAGACAATGAGGACCAACGTGTGGAAGCAGGAGCTACTCATGGGAGAGTGTATGCACTTGGAAACGAGAGAGGAGAAGATCTGAACGTCGTTACTGGTACGTTCCTTCTCAATAATCGTTATGCTTCCATACTATTTGATATTGGTACCGATAGGAGTTTTGTGTCCACTACTTTTGCACCCTTACTAGAGAAACCCCCGATGGTCTTAGGAATTGGTTATGATGTAGAGTTAGCTAATGGAAACATAGAAAGGATTAAGACTATCCTTCGCGGTTGCACGTTAAATTTCTTGAATCACCCTTTCAACATAGACCTTCTACCCGTCACGTTAGGAAGTTTTGATGTCATCATTGGTATGGATTGGTTGTTGAAGTATCGTGCTCATATACTTTGAGATGAGAAGATCGTGCATGTGCCTCACGGCAAGGAGATTCTAAATATACAAGGAGATCAAAAAGGTTTGAGGGGCCCATCTAGACTAGCGGTCATTTCTTGCACTAAGTTACCGAAGCTAATGGAAAAAGGATGTTGCCTTTTCTTAGCTCAAATCTCGGAGAAAGGAGAGAAGGAGAAGAAAGAAAAGTGCATTGGTGATGTGGTTATAGTTCGTGATTTTTCGGATGCATTTCCCGAGGATCTGCCAGGAATCCTGCCTACTAGACAAGTTGAGTTTCAGATTGAGTTGATACCTGGTGCTGCACCCGTGGCACGGGCTTTATATCGACTTACACCTACTGAACTAGAAGAGTTGTCGAAACAATTAGCGGAGTTAGCCGAAAAGGGATTTATACAACCAAGTTCTTCACCTTGGGGAGCCCAGTCTTATTTGTGAAGAAGAAGGATGGATCGTTTCGTATGTGTATTGACTACCGAGAGCTGAACAAGTTAACGGTGAAGAATAGATACCCGTTACCGAGGATCGACGATTTGTTCGATCAGCTCCAAGGATCAAGTGTGTATTCGAAGATCGATTTGAGATCGGGATATCATCAACTTAGAGTTCGCAAGGAAGATATTCCGAAAACGGCTTTCAGAACCCGTTACGGGCATTATGAGTTCCAAGTGATGCCGTTTGGGTTGACTAATGCACCAGCAGTATTCATGGATCTCATGAATCGAGTGTGTAAGCCTTACTTAGACAAGTTTGTGATTGTGTTCATCGACAATATTCTAATTTATTCGAAGAGTGAAAAGGAGCATGAGGAGCATCTAAGACTTATCTTAGAATTGCTCAGAAAGGAGAAGTTGTATGCCAAGTTCTCCAAATGTAAATTTTGGATTCTGACAGTACAATTTTTGGGTCATGTGATTGATAGACAAGGAGTTCATGTAGATCCTGCTAAGATTGAAGCGATTAAAGATTGGGCTGCACCGACGACCCCAACTGAAGTTCGTCAATTTTTAGGTTGAGCCAGTTATTACCGAAGATTCATTGAGGGATTTTCGAAGATAGCAAAACCGTTGACCCAATTGACTCAAAAGAATATTAAATATGAATGGGGAGATAAGGAAGAGGAAGCATTTCAATTACTTAAGGAGATGTTGTATAGTGCTCCTATCTTAGCGTTACCTGAAGGTAATGAGGACTTCGTCGTCTATTGTGACGCTTCTCATAAAGGTTCGGGAGCTGTGTTAACGCAAGGAGAGAAAGTGATAGCTTATGCTTCCTGACAGCTCAAGAAGCACGAGAAGAACTACACCACCCATGATTTGGAGTTAGGTGCTGTGGTTTTTGCTTTGAGAATATGGAGACATTACTTGTACGGAACCAAGTGTGTTGTATTCACTGACCACAAGAGTCTGCAACACATCTTGAATAAGAAAGAGCTCAACATGAGACAGCGACGTTGGATTGAGTTGCTAAGCGATTACGATTGCGAAATCCGCTATCATCCCGGTAAAGCAAACGTCGTTGCTGATTCTCTTAGTCGAAAGGAGAAAATACCACCGTTACGAGTTAGGTCATTGGGAATGACTATCGTATCGCCATTACCATCTCAAATATTAGAAGCTCAAACGGAAGCGTTAAAAGCAGAAAACCGACCTGCTGAGAACATACTTGGGATGGCTAAAGGCGAGAAAGGATTTGTTAAGCGTTCTGATGGAATATTTTGTTTTGGAGATCGAAGTTAGGTACCATTGTATGGGGGAATTCGAGAGTTGATTATGCATGAGTCGCATAAGTCAAAGTATTCTATTCATCCTGGGTCTGACAAGATGTACCAGGATTTGAAGAAGTTATATTGGTGGCCAAACATGAAGGCAGATATAGCATTGTACGTTAGTAAGTGCTTGACATGTTCTAGGGTTAAGGCCGAACATCAAAGACCGTCAGGATTATTGACGCAGCTAGAACTCCCGGTTTGGAAATGGGAGCAGATTACGATGGACTTAATTACCAAATTACCAAAGACAGCTAGCGGTTGTGATGCTATCTGGGTAATTGTGGATTGATTGACTAAGTCTGCGCATTTCCTGGCGATTAGTGAAGATGATAGTGTAGACAAACTTGCGGGGTTGTATGTGAAAGAAATTATTTCTCGTCATGGAGTTCCGATATCGATTATAACTGATCGTGATAGCCGTTTCACGTCAGCTTTGTGGCGATCACTTCAAACCACTTTGGGGACGAGACCTGATATGAGTACTGCATATCATCCCCAAACCGACGGTCAAGGTGAGAGGACTATTCAGACTTTGGAAGATATGCTTCGTGCATGTATAATAGACATTGGTAAAGGCTGGGAGAAATATCTACCCCTTGCGGAATTCTCCTATAACAATAGCTACCACACAAGTCTTAAAGCTGCACCATTCGAGGCTTTATATGGTCGTAAATGCCGTTCGCCTATTGGTTGGGCTGAAGTTGGAGATAGCCAACTCACTGGCCCCGAGCTTATATTGGAGACTACTGAGAAAGTGACTCAAATTTGTGATCGATTACAAGCAGCTAGAGGTAGACAGAAAAGTTACGCCGATCAGAGACGTAAACCCCTAGAGTTCCAGGTTGGAGACAAAGTGATGCTGAAAGTCTCGCCATGGAAAGGAGTGATACGTTTCGGGAAACGTGGGAAACTCAACCCCCGCTACATTGGACCATTTCTTATTTTGGAAAGAATTGGGCCCGTGGCTTATAGGTTGAAACTACCACAGGAATTGAGTAAAGTTCACGATGTGTTTCATGTTAGTAATTTGAAAAAGTGTCTCTCTGATGAGACGCCGGTTATACCGATGAAGGATATTCAGGTTGATGAGAAATTGAACTTTGTGGAAGAGCCGATTGAGAATTTGGATCGAGAGATTAAGCGACTCAAGCGAAGTCGCATTCCACTCATCAAAGTTCGTTGGAATTTGCAGCATGGACCGGAATTTACGTGGGAACGTGAGGATGAGTTTCAAAAGAGATATCCGAAGCTTTTTACTTCGTAGATGGTTTGTTCCGAGTGAAACCCGGGACGGGTTTCTTCTGAGGCTGGGAGGATGTGACAACTGGCAATTTAGGGAAACAATTTATAAAACCCGCATTACTTTAAATTTAATAAGTTTTTGGAATATTTGGAAAGTTTATTCGTAATGGGAATTGTAAACGTTGAACCATGGTTTGAACTTCGTAATATTTATGGAAGTTGATTTTTTTTATGGTTTGGTTTGGTATATTCGTGATGATTTATTTTTGAAATATTTATTTGGCACTACGTTGACTCTGGCACTAGGAAAACCTAATGAGTTTTAAATCTTTTATTATCGGTCGTGGTTATACGTTAGATGAACGTTTTATCTTTTATATGGATCAGGAAGTGATTTAAGAGTTAATGGTGACTTATAAAAATATACTTTCGCGACGTTTAATATTTTTGAAAGTAAATGATCGGGTTACGGGAAAACCCACTGGTAATAATCATCTGAATATAAAAGTATTGTGATTAGTTTTTGGAAACATGAAACCTCAGGGACCAATTTGAAAATTCGGGTATATAACCCTTCCCCTAACCCTAACCCTCATAATAATATCAAAACAAACACACCCTTTCCTTCTCCCTTGGATCGCCGCCGGCTGCCACCCCCACAACACCACCACCGCCGCCATTCACACAACACCACCACCACCAAAATACTCATCGTCATCTCCTGGTTCTTTTGGAGTGAGACACGCGCCCAAACAAACCCCCCCCCCCTCCATTTTTGTTGATATCGACACCTACACCATCAAACACCACCACTATTATTTCCTTTTCTTGGTTTTCATTTGTTTGGAAGGTGAGAAATTGCGGGATACGCGTCGGGTTTGAATATTTTGAGTCAAACCCGGATTTAATCTTGATTTTTGGATATAAAAAGGGATGATAAAAATGGGTTTTGATATAAAGTGAAGATTGGTATCCTTGGGTGTCGACTCTTTCTTGTTTGGTGCTCGGATTTGACCTTTTGGATGCGTTTGGGTTTGGTTTTGGCTCGATGGAGCTGAACCGAGACCATACGGTCTTGGTGTGGTGATATCTTGGCTCGTTTGGGAGCCTTGCGTGACCCTTGGTCCACTTGGTTTTGATGTTGGTTGCGAGTTAGAGCTAATCGAGACCCTCTTGGTCTCGTTGTGGTTTCCTTTTGGCTCAAATTGTAGGCCGAGACCCAAGTGGGTCTTCTGGGTCGAAGTTTGCTTGGTTTTTGACCCATTTTGCTTGATTTGGTGATATCCTATTTGTTGTTGTGTTATTATTATTATTGTTGAGGTACATTACTTTGGACATTGTTAATATTGTTGTCGTTGCTTGGGAGCCGAGGATGAAATGGTATCATGATTTATATTGTGGAGTTGTGTTGACGAAATGTGTTATGGGGACCGATTGTGAGACGGTCAAACTAGATTGACGGAGATAGGTTAGTTGGGTGCGGTACTCGGACCCTATTGTTGTAGCATGTGTTATGGGTATTGATTGGACGGAGTTGGATTACTTGATCTTGACTTGGTTATATTATTTGAACTTGGACAATGAGCCGAGAGTGATGACTCGGACATGTGACCATCTCATATAACTCGATAATTATTTATAATCAAACGCTAATAATAAAACTCGTAATAATATTATTGGTAATATAACCGTTTATATAAGTATATAGACGTGAAAAACGTATATATAAATATATAAATGCGTATATTTAAAATAAAACGATCACGAGTAATATGTTATGATAGCGTGACGATAATTAATATACTATGAGAGTAGTGTAATAAATGTCGAGAGCGTTATTATAAATAAACAACTATAAATAACGACGAAATCTTTTACGTTGGATAATTACTAAATAAAATATATCTTTAAATAAACGGGGAAAACTATCGAGTTATACGGGGTCGTGGTCACTTGAGTCCAAGTGGACTATATTATTATTTTGTGACTTTTGTGTTTGTCACGGATATTTGACGATTAATATATCCATTTCTATAACTACGTAACTTATTTAATCGACATGTTAAATAGGAGCTACTTAGTTATATAAATTGAATATATTAATGGGCATCGTATCCTACGACGCCCATAGGTTGTGGTACGTGTACAAGAATGATGAATTACTAAATATCTCGTGGAGTTTGCCAAATTGACGAATTTGGTAAGCTTGACGATATATATAGGGAATTTATTAAACTTTGATACTTACCATGTAGTAATCTTCGTGCTATGTGAATTAGGTTTTGGTATAATCGTAGAGTGATATATTACGTAAATAAATATGGGGATTACCAAATCCACGGATTTGATAAACTTCGATGATTTATTTAAATAATATATTGGGCTAATATTAGACTTATAGAGTGTTTATTTTGTTCTTTTTCGTTGTGGCTTCTTGTTGTGAGTTGTGTCGACCCTCCACCCGTATGGATACCAAACTCGAAACTAATATGAGAATAATACGAGAAATGGATTTTTGGAAAGTAAAAAGAAATACGTTCGGGATTGGGAATATTTGATTTTGAAGAAATGATTCTGAACGCGTTTATATTGTTAGGAGGTGCCGAGTCTGTAGTTTCCGTTATTTGAGTTGCTTTACATCTTACATCTATCGATTTCTTTTGCTGATTGCTGGACTTGAGGTGAGTCATAGCCCCACTTTTACTCTTGAACTTTTGTTTTCAATACTTGGGGTGAGTAACGTGCAAATTGTTTTATGTGGACTATTATCGCTTTGTTTATTTTAAAACTTGCTATGCTTATAGAACTAGGTAGGTTATAGAGTGAGACCTAGTCCTGAACTAGGTGAGCTATTGATTTTGTTATAGAGCTAGGCCTAGTCCCGAACTAGGTAAGCTATTGATTGGTTGTTGAGCGAGGCCTAGTCCCGAACTAGGTAAGCTATTTGATTAGTTATGGAGCAAGGCCAAGTCATGAACTAGGTAAGCTATTGATTCGATTGATTTAAGCTATATTGTGCACCTATAGGGTTGGTTAGATTTGGTTGGTTCGTTTTGGTTGGATGATTGAGGCCTAGTCTAGCTAGCAAGCGTTTTGCGCATATGTCCACTTGATTTAGTTATGAATTTAAACCTATGATCTCACCAGCAAAAGCTGACTTTTAACGCATTTTCTCAGGTAATTAAGTGATGCCCTTGGATGCTTGGATTGGAAGCTTGGCTTTGGCACCTGGTTTATGGATCTATTTTCTAAAACTCTGATATGTTATTGTGGACCTACGTTTATTTCTTTTGGGCCTTACTTTGGATAAATTTAGGATAAATGTAAACTTTAAAACCCCGTTTGGTTGTGTTTTTCTTATGTTTACTTTATCTTGTTCTTTCATGACTTGGAATGGATACCAATCCCCCGTAACACCTCGAAAGCTTGTTGAGTCTTCCGCTGTACCAAATTTTGGGGGTTTTACAGTGATGGATTATTTTGAATTTTGGCGGGAAATGGGTTTTTATTGATTCTAATGTCTAAGAATGATCCTAATCCCGGTAACTAGTTGTTAGGCATAAGTCTCTAATCATATAAGATGATTTGGAAGAATATGGAAAATGAAATATTAAAAATCTAAGAAAAATTTCTAGGTAGTCTGGCGGAACCCTGGGAATACATGGACGGAACCCTAGTTTGGTCTCCGCCATTTCCGTTGGGCCAACCTGGGTTTACCCAGAATTCCTACTGGTGGAACCCACTTTTTGGTTCCGCCAGATCCGCCAGTGCCCAGAATTAATACAGAACATATTTTTGGTGATCGAGACGAAATCGAAATTTTCCAAAAATGCTTGGGACAAAAACTTAGAGTCATATATGGTTAGGAAATGCAAAAAATGAATATGGAAACACTCTTACCGTCAGACTTTGAAGGGGGGGCTAGCGTAATTCACTATACTTAGTGAAAATTTTCATATACTTGAAAATTTGACAACATTCTAAATGTCGTCGATTCTGCATAAGAGTTAGTTCAATACATTGTTCAACCATAGTAATAGAGTATAAAAGTACAAAACAACCTAAGTCACAAAGGTTAACAATATCAACGTTCTAAAACTTAGTTGTGTCAAACGCTCCTTACAAGCGGTCTAACTTCTTCTTAATCTTTCCCAAGTACCTTTCAAAGCACTTCCACCTCCCTTTCGTTTGTTTGAATTCTTTGGACTCATTCTCAATAGCGGGGAGTTCTTGAAGGTAATCTAGAGAGGCGAGCTTAGAGTTGGGAAGATCATCATTTTCACTCAATGGTGATGATGAGGATGAAGGAGAAGGAGACGGCGACGTTTCCCTTGAGTCTTAAAGACTCGTTTACCACTAAGAGGAACAAAGGTGTGAGGAATAAGGGAGTAATCAAGACGAATACCACTATCATTTGGTGGAATGGGTGAGATGGATCTAAAGAGACGGGTGAGAAGCATTCCATATGGAAGAGCGGTTTTTCCATTTAAGGGTATATTGGTCATTCTTTGTGCCATGTAAAAAGCTAAATTGAAAGGTTGTCTAATGGAGATACTATAGAGCATATAGCTTAAGCATGTGTTCACATTGTCTCTATTCCCTATGGAACTTATGACATTAGCTCTAAGAACCTCTTCCCATCTCCTAAATTGAGGTTGAAGTTCATTAAGTTTCATTCCAAATGGATCTTTGTCCACATCCTTACCCGAGCGATCCTTCCTAGTGAGGGAAGTTCTAATGAAGAGATGGTCACGAATCACTTCCTTGCTAACAAGAGGAGTGGAGTAAAGGGGATGACGTTCATCGGTGTCTAAAGAAAAAAGTGGCCATTTGTCCGTGTAAAGGCAAGTACCGTTATTTGGAACACTAAGGATTTTTGCAAACTTATCGAGAGATAGGATAGTTTCATGTTGATTGATAGAAAACTTTATGAATATCTCACCATCATCATCGCTTGTGAGCACAACGGTAGCATATAATTCTAGAATAAACCTAGGACAAATAGGCTCATCAATATCTAGGAGACAATCAAAGTTGATAGTAGCTAAGTTTTGACGGATGGAGTTTCCTTCTAGGAAGGATGAGTCAATGGTTCTACCCTCATGAACATAGCGCTTCTCTAACCCCTTAAATAAATTGACTTGGTGTGGAGTCAGACCTTTGGTCATATGGTGTTTAGGTAAGTACTTGAGGGTACCTTTGTGATCGGAGAGAGTTGCGGGAGGCATGTTTGTTCCTAGAAATCATAAAATTATGGTTAAGATTAATATATTTGAGTATGAGTTTTTATCCAAGCAATGTGAAGACTTGGTTGTCTATGATGCGTTTTAATGTTCAAAAATGTTTTTATGATGCAAATTATTGTCTTGAAAACATATTATGATCTTAGTGTTTCTTAATTAAATGTATTTCTAAAATGTAACCAAAAAGTGCATATAGGATTATGCATTTTAAATGAATTTGGCCTAATGTTTTTATTTGTTTTAACAATGTGATGAAGTGCTATGTCCTAATTATGAATGTGATTAAACAATGGTTTTACAAGGGATGTTTGGCAAATAGTGATGTTGTAAGAACATAATCAAGTGAGGGTATGATTAGTTTAGTTCTCAATTAAGGTTTTATAATTTCTCATAACTAATAACATAAACCCTAAGATTTTAGAGGTTGAATGTGAATGGGAATGCAATGCTTAAATCGGGTATGCAATTAATTAGACAATACTTACAATGTTGCTAGGAATGGAGAATGATTGAAGAGAATACCTAATTTTCGTGTGTGAAGATGTTTTGGTCATGAATAGTAGCAGTGAATGAGTTGTGGTTGTGGATTAGGGAGTGTTTGGTTTAAACTAGAGATAAATTTGACTGCAGAGTTGGCAGATCCGGAGGAACCGAAAGGAGGGTTCCGCCCATTTAGTCGCAGGGTTCCGCCAGTTCAGCAGAGGTGGAAAATTTCATGATTTGTTTTGATTTTTGTGATTTTATTCTAATGTTCAGAACTATGGTTTTAGGTTACATGAGTCCTAAACTAAGTCTAAGAAGGATGACTGATTTTTATTCAAGAGGTTTTGTGAAAATGTTGAAAATGTGGTTATCGTATGAAACTTTCGTGGTTGATATGTTCCTTAATGAATATTTTTACTAAGGCGATGATGATGGATCTCAGTATGTAAATTGAGAGCCCATTGGATTAGATTATCACTTAAGTCAATGCTTCCTTTGTTGAAGTAAAGGATGAACATGTTGATAAGTGGAATTTCGTTGTGGACGTGAGTATGCTTGTTCTAACGGAGCTTGTTGACATGCTTTTTCATCCGATGCTAATTCGAGAGCCTCAAGCTTCTTAGAGACTTATTGAGTATGAAAGTGTAAAAGTGCAAGTACCACTTGTGCTTTTTCTATTAACTTAATTACCGGCCTAGTCCGAGTTGGCATACACTATGGTTTCTATTCCCGTTCCTTAGGGATACCATAATCCTAGAAGTGTAGTACCTTTTGACGTATCCAAACAATCTCTTCAGAATGAATTGTTTAAGGATCATTTCTAAAACGAGCACATAGACAAGTACTAAACATAATGTTGGATCTATTTGTTGTGAGAACAAGTAAACTTCCAAACATTTCTCTATGTTTAGTTTTATCTACGGATTTACTAATCTCATTCTTGATAAGTCATATAAAACTTAATCATTGTGTACTTGTGAATAACTAGGAATGTCTTTGGGTGATTATACCTTGCTTTTGGAGCTTGCTTGCTTAAGTTATCAAAAAGTCTTTCATAGATTAACACTACATCCTCTTTATTTATTTTGAAAGATCTATTATATTTCAATTGTTGTTTAACACTAATGTCCAAAAACTATTTTTATCAGATTTGTTTAATTACAAATATGACTCATGATTCAAGTTTTATGACTTTGTCAATATTGCTTGATTCAATGTTTGACACAAGGCAAAATATGTTATTTTCATTTTGAACTTTTGTCCTTAATATTTTGACATTTATATTTTCACTTTTTAATAGTTCATCTTCTTTGTTATTTTTCTTAACTTTCTTGTCTCATTATCGTTGAACTTTCAACTAAGTCATCATCTACCAAAGGTGTGTTTTGCAAATATTCAAGACAAACATCTTCATAAGACTATGTGTCGAGTTAGATGTGCAAATCCTAACGTACTTTAGTGTGCATCATTATCTTTGTATATCGTATATGAAATTTTATTAGAAGAGTAGTTGAATTAAGACACGATTGAAGATGTTATGCTACAAACATTTGTGAATTGTTTTGTTTTACTTAATTTGCAAGCATCACAAAAGTGTTGGACATCTTATCACTTAGGAGATTCTTAGTTAGCCCACTTGTAGACAAGTATTAAGTGAGACTCACTCAAGAGTTTCTCGTGTCTATTCCTGAGAGTTTCAAAGAGCTGAAGCACCTTATATCTCCTATTTGTTGTAATGTAGAAATCCTTTGATCACAGAGGATCTAATCCTCATTATTACTTACAAAACATAGACAACTAAGGGTATGAACTACTAATACTACACACGATAAATCTTAATGCTAACAACAAGTGACAATAAAAGGTAAGTTGAACTAACGCGTACATTTTAAGTTCCATAGAGAAGCAACCAAGAAGAAAAAACAAAAAGCGTTTTATCTTTGACTTGTATGAAAGCTTGGAAACTCAAATACTCATGAATCCAAGGAGGTTAGATAAACATAAAGAAACATAATATCCTTTTATCGTAAGTTTCTATTAGAGATTGAGTTACATCTAAATCTCTCTCCTAGGCTTAACAAACTTTACTTGCTTTGTTTTACTTGTTGATGATGCATTCGAGTTAAATCTTAATCCGGTTTTATCTCTAAGTGACTTTTGACTTTTCAACAATCTTTCAAGAGATTATAAGCTTTCTTCAAACTTAGCTAACATTTTTCCCTTTTCATCTTGTCTTTAAATTTCATGTTTGTAATTTAGACATATTATGCATCCTAGATCAATTTCAACATTACTTTAAAGTCTAGGCATTTTATCTTCTAACATTATTTCTTTTTCAAATTTATTCACAAGGGATTTTGAAGGTTTATTGTTAAAGATAGTTTTTAGGTCCATGTTATATAAAAGTCTAGACTCATTTTCTAGTTTAGAAAACTCTAGGATAAATGTGTCAAAGCAAAAGTATTTGGTTTTAAAGTGTACCTTACTTGTTGGTGTAACAAAAAGACAAACACAAACCGGATAGAATTAATCATCTTCGTCCTTGTCACTCCATGATTCGTACAAGAATCTTCTTTGAGCTTGACACATGTTTTTCTTAGTCACTAATACCTTCATTGAAAACATTTAAACTCGTAGTACTTCTATTAATTTCAACTAAATGTCTATCCATTAGTTTTTCTAATATTACTAACTCATGTGTAAAATCAAATTGATCGTCTTTGACTTGACATTTTTCATGATGAAAGTTTAATATATTTTTTCAAATATCATTAGCCGTTTGTCAAAAATATACTCTTTCATATTCAATCCTTGGTAAAACTTTATAGATCATTATCTTAGCTTTAGTGTTTTTATCAAATTTTAGATAGTCATCTTGATTTTCAAAACTTGTTTTTGTTAGTTTAAAATCACTATTGAAAATAACATGCCAAAAATCTTGATCAATTGATTTCTCATAGTTTTCAAATTTACTTTTCCATTTTCTTTTTCAAATAGCAGTGGCCTTTTAAATAGATTGCTCTTCTTTGAGATTTTCAAAATCCATGGATCGATCCAAGTTTTAAAATACAATATATTTTAAAGATCTTGAGTAACGTAGCTCTTGATACCAATTGTGTAAAACTAGAAGGGGGGTTGAATAGTTTACCGCTTTTTAACTTTTATTATCTTTGAAAAGCTTTACATGTAATTAATGATTTTAACTAATTAAAAATAATAAGTATGCAAGTATAAAGAAAGAAACTATCAAACCACAACACGATTGTTTATCGTGGTTCGGCTACAAGGACTCGTTTTCCTTACCCTACGACAATCCAAAAGTGTAAAAGATCTTTATGGAAAGTCAACTACTAGATTTAGTAAGCTTTCCATAAGTGCACATGATGTAAGCTATGATGTCATATTACATTTTCTATTTTTAGTAATATGAAGATGTTATGTCTAATGTAAAATGCAAATGTAGAAAGTAAAGTCTAGTTATGCAAGACTAAAACTAAAGTTGTGATTTACTAAAAACTAAAGTTTATACTTTGTCGTTAACAAAACTTAGCAAAGATCGTAAAATATAAATAACGTTTTTAGACGATATTTGTATTAACAATCTCCCCCTTTTTGTTGATGACAAAACATAAACTTTGTTTTTAAGTAAATTACTAGTTCTAGTTTTAAGTCTTTGTATTTAAACTCTTTTTACTTAATTTGATGAAAATCATTTGAAGTTTATAATTTATAAGTTTAAATATATTTTAATATAGAAAAGTTGTGTTTGGAATGAAATGTATGAAATGTAAAGTCTAGTTATAATAAGACTATAACTAAAATGATGTTTTACTAAAAACTAAAGTTTACACTTTGTCGTTAACAAAACTTAGCAAAGATCGTAAAATATAAATAACATTTTTAGACGATATTTGTATTAACATTGTTGTCTTATCCCATCTACGAATTTCGTGTAACCCAAGGCACCTAATAGGGTCGAAATATTGTATTCGGAAAGTGGACTATACATGATTCAAGAATTATCCCAGCAATCTTTGATTATCAAGACCCTCATACCAACATATCTTTGAGCTTAGAAGAACCTAGCACTTAACTTTACCCATGGTATGATTGTATGAGTTTTACGTTGCTTCTTCATATGCAGTTGTAGAGTGTCTTATTTGACATATGCTGGATAATCTTGATAAAAATAGACACCTTGTTGCGGTATCCTAATCTCATAGCAATATTAAATCTGATATCGGTGCAGGGATTCAGTAGTTCATATGAGTTATCGTTTGGATGCAATTCAAGTTGAAACTCTGTGTAGGCTGATTCTGTGTGTATTCTAACAATTAAATATTCACTGTTGCCTAGTTTTTGCATCAGGAATAATATATTCATAATAAAGCAAAAAAGGTTCCTGAACTATCATTTCCCTAAGAATGTGGTAATGATTGAAAGCTACCATTACAAATTGCAAAAAGAAGTCTCATACTTTAAATGACATAGACATTTACGATTTGAACACTTCAATATTTGTTGAAGATATATTTGAAGAAGTATGTTAGTAAGTTCCCCTTTTTTGGTTTACTATCCACTTTCAGGAATTTACTGCTCTTTCTTGCATGATTATGTTGGTTGTTAAAACTAAAAGTTCCTTTAGGGAATTACTAAGATGACTGTAACATTATCACTCTTCAGCTTATTACTTACTAGTAATTCATAGGATGGTCATTTGGAGTATCTCACCAATAGGATGTCAATAACAGGATCCAATTAGTATATTAGTTAACAGGCTGGTTGATTTTATCAAATTTGTAACCAAATGCTTTTCTGCGCCAATAAGGGTTTTAATATTTGGTTTGGACATATGATGGCGAATGTTGAACCCATTAAAATCTGGACTAACTTAACCTACCAAGTATACAGCAGTACAGCACTTGGGATCATCTCCACTTGAAACATGTGGTTGTAGTCTGTTAGCCTCACTCTTTTTATAAAGATAACGTCACACAAGTGAATTGGACTAGATATGATTAGTGTTGCACCCGCAGGGACTAATGTTGTAAATGGGGCAACCTTGTAGTGAGATAGAGCCTATAAATACCCCTCATGACTCTCCATGAGGGGTGTGGGAAATTGTGTAAGCTTCATTTCATTTATTCACATTAATAAACACCTTTTCTTCACCTTTCTCTCTCTACTTTCTCTCTTTAGAATAATGATGTATTTCCATCAACCTCGACCTCCTGAAGGTGTTTCTTGGTCATAACAAGTGGCATCAGAGCTAACCATGGGCGAATCGTGGTGTTTTGTGGTGAAAAAAATGTGATTTTTGGTGTTTTTTCTCAGAAAAAGTACGTGTTTAGCGAGTTAGACTTGAAGATCAGCGAGTTAGGATTGAGTTTAGCGAGTTAGCATTGAAGATCAGTGAGTTAGGCTTACGAGTTAGGATCCAGCGAGTTAAGTCTTGCGAGTTAGGATCTAGCGAGTTAAGTCTTGTGAGTTAGGGTTGCGAGTTAGGTCTTGTGAGTTAGGATCCAGCGAGTTAAGTCTTGCGAGTTAGGATCCAACAAGGTAAGACTTGCGAGTTAGGTTTGTGAGTAAGGTTCAGCGAGTAAGCTGTGTTTTGGCGAGTTAGCCTTTTAGCGCGTAAGCTAAATTTTCCTTATAGTTTATCTAATAAGGAATTTTTGTTGCTTTCTCCTAAGGGGAACTATACTTCGTTGATTTTAACTCTCCGAGTAAGAAAAATTTTCCGAGCATGGAGTGATGTTTAAGAATTACTAGGGTATTTACCGAGCATCAAGGAGTGAAATTCTTCTAGTTCGATCCGCGGAACAGGGGTATATAAAGAATTAGGGAATATAACAAACTCACCCATCACACCAAAAACACATATGATATCATTGGTCTACATTTAATAGAAGATGATTCATTTCATCATTTCATAAAACTTAATACCAATATATCCCGCTTCAAAACACACCACGTATAGCTTAAAAGATCCTGATCAAGAATCACAATCAAATGACAACGGCTAGTATCGGAGTTTTTTGTGACTACGGAGTTTTTGTGCGATATTGCTTATTTGGGTTTAAAGTTCATTTCACGGGCATGTGTACTTATTTATCTCAAAGTCTAGAGGCTGGATGGATGCATGACTTTCAGAGATACTTGTTTGGGCATACACTGGTAGTGATTAAGACTTGGATTATCTAGTTATACCCCATGTAAGGAGTTACATTGTAGTACTCACGGGTTATAACTATCACTTCAAGGAGTTATGTTGTAGTACTCAGTGTCACACAAAGTTGTGATTGTCTAAGAGGTGGATATTTCATATACTATTTATTGGTTTGGGTATATGGTACTACCTATGCTTTAAGGAGTTACATTGTAGTGCTCAGGATAGGTACTTAGTCACACTTTCGTACAAGATTAAGTCACATATCTATGGGATGTTTACTTCATTCTCAGATTGGTTATACTGGGTTGTCTCCATACAGTGGTCATTTACTAGCCATTTGGATTTTGAAGAGGTCACGTATAGGTTGAAGAGAAGAGATGAGATTGTAGAAAAAGAGAGTCATATTTTCTGACATATTCTCACGGAATCATGCTTACATGGCTTTAATATTGCATCAAGTACAAGGTAATTTATGGCATGTACACTACACTATGATGATTCCGATACCTCGCAACCATCAGGAGGGAGAAGAATATGCCAAAAGAAGTAGTGTGCCGCCTTCAGTGATTGAGAGAACTGGGCATAACATCGTGAATGGAGAAGTAGTGTGTGTGTGTATCGGGGCTTATTACCAACTTGAATGCAAATTTATGTGAGTTATGTTGCTATGCTGCTACCTGACCACACAACCATTTTAAAGATTTCAAAGTGTCTTGTCTACTTTTTCCGCTGCGTGATTAGAAGATTAAAGATATATCATAAGGGTTGTCACTTTGGGAGGCAGCAGATAAAATAAAAGGCTCACTAGTTAGAAGGGAGTAATAACCTAACTAGATCATTACAGCACACGAAGTTCAGAGCTCCAAAGATTAGTGCCTTTAATGGACAAAGATCAAATGCCGAAGTATTCAGAAGAAGGAACTTCAAGGATGATGCATAAGGAGTTCAGAACTGAAAAAGATCAGAGCCGTCAGTGCCAAAGATCAATGCCGATATTGTCGGAAGAGAGAACTTCAAGTCATCCTCAGTATCTAGACAACAGAGACTCTGCACTTCAACAACGTCAACATAGTTGATTATTATTGTAATTTACTTTGTTTATGTATTTATAGGTCTCATTGTAACCATTCACGTGTGACGATATCTAGGAGGGAGATTGTTAGCCTCACTCTTTTTATAAAGATAACGTCACACAAGTGAATTGGACTAGATATTATTAGTGTTGCACCCGCAGGGACTAATGTTGTAAACGGGGCAACCTTGTAGTGAGATAGAGCCTATAAATATCCCTCATGACTCTCCATGAGGGGTGTGGGAAATTGTGTAAGCTTCATTTCATTTATTCACATTAATAAACACCTTTTCTTCACCTTTCTCTCTCTAGAATAATGATGCATTTCCATCAACCTCGACCTCACGAAAGTGTTTCTTGGTCATAACATAGTCTAAGCTTATTCAAAACAAAAAAGTAAAATCAATTATTTCTGAGTTATTTGGACTTATAAAGACTCGAACTTTATTTTATAGACGACAAGTAGAGATTGTGGGTTTATGAATGAGATGTGGTTGTAATCACTTTTAGTTTTGGTGTTTTCAGAAAACATGTAATCTTGACTGGTAAAGAATTAAGGTCATATTTTGTTTCTCTTATACCTACAATGATCTCTTCTACATTTTTTATGCGGTTGTCAAAATACTTTTGTTGATTAATGCCTCATGCTTTATATTTCAGGTACTGGGGACCATAGTTTTGAGCAAAGGTTGCGTCTTGGTAGACCACTTTTAAAGGAAAATATCGCAACTATGGTTCTTGAGAGGTAACAACCAATCCCATGAGTTGTTACAGGTTCACATGTTTATCTTTATTCACTTTTAAACTACCGCATCCCTTTTTACGGACAAAGGCGGCCATTTCTGCAGAGCGGGTCAAAATTGTTATGCGTGAGCGATTTGCTTTTATTAGGAAGAGCTACCATTGAAGAAGCTCGTAGTCTTATACATTGGTTAGATTGTGAAGAAGGTTACGGGAAAATGGGTGTTTGTGGTCTATGTATGGGTAACTTTTCAACATTCACTTTCATGGTATCAATCAAATGGCCAAAATTTAATAAATCAAGAATAACATTTCAAGCTCTTATTGCATTTTGTTTTGTTTAGGTGGAGTACATGCTGCGATGGTTGGATCTTTACATCCTACACCGGTTGCTACATTCCCGTTTTTGTCTCCACACTCGGCTGTTATGGCATTCTGTGAAGGTGTATTGAAGCATGCGACGGTATGGGATGCCTTGAGAGAGGATCTTTCGTCTTCTATGACACTTGATCAAGTTCAAGAGCGAATGAGACATGTGTTGTCTCTCACGGATGTTACGCGCTTGCCTGTCCCAAAAGCTCCAAATGCGGTCATTCTTGTTGCTGCCACTGTAAGTACATACTCCAGACAAACTTAAAGTGTTATTCAAAGAGAAATAGTCCCTTTTTATGTGTACAATCATGTCTTTATGTTTGATGACAAAGAGAAAGTAAACTATTTGTGGTTATCTATACACAAATTTTCTTTAGCAGTCGCTTGAATCATATAAAATGTTAATGGAGGTGTTTGGATTTGCGTTTTGGGACTGAAGTCACAGTAATCAGAGTAAACCCAAATATAATTTTCAACTGCTAATTTTATTAAAGTACTTACTTAAAAAGACACTTATTCTTTGAATGTGAATTTTCTAGAAGTATATGGGATGAGATGAAAAAGAGAATGGAGGATAACAACATGCCTACTATATGGGATGAGGTAATTGATCATTACATCAGCAGACCTTGCAACAATTCAATTAGAAGTGTGCTCAATATAATTATTCTTGCAACCTCAGTTTACTACTTGTGGAGAGAAAGAAATTCAAGAATATTCACAGGTGAGATTCAAAATAATGAAACAGTTATAAAGATCATTGTTGAAAGCATCAGACTACAACTTCTTGGTCTAAGAGTTAAAAAGTCACTGAATGTTGATAAAGTGGCAAAGATTTGGATGATTGATATGAATGTGTGCAGAAGTTACGGAGTGTTTGGTATAATGACACAAGTCAAAAATTAAGTGCAGCCTAGAATAAAGAAGTGTTTGGTTATCTGGAAAACAGCAACACATGTTCATTAATATGCTGTTTATTTTTCAATTCAGACCATTACAATGGGTTGACACCTTGTACCTTAGAGTCCTATCTTGTGTGACTGTACCTATGATGCCTACTATGTTTGTTTTAGTCTGGCCTTGGGAGGGGGCTAAACATCATATTTGGATAATAGGAGGTCTAATTCAGTAAGGATGTACCATAAAGTAGGGTCACCCATTGTGAAGGGTAAATGGTCTTGGAGGGGAGTGTAAGCAGTGTGGAATTGAGAGTGGTGAAAGATGACACTTCATGGTCCATGCTTTACATTCCCACAGGAGGAATGGTTGGTCCTCACTGGAGGAGAGTGTTCCTAGTTACATGAAGCCATTCTTTGAGATGGAAATGTAGTGTAACTAGCAAAGCCCTTCAGTGGAGGGGTTATGGGTGCCTAGTGAAGCCATTAATCTTCTTTGTTATTCTTGCTGTGGGTGTTGGATGAGTGACTATAGAAAAAAGATAAGATGGAAATGTAGCTAGATGGTGGGTGCAACAAAAGTGAATTTAGGAGTTGTATGTTGTTAGTTTAGTGGTTATGAGCTAAATGCTTTGTGTAGTCTTAGCAGATATCAGATAGAAGGATAGAATGTTGGTTTGTTTTAGCAGGTGAGGGGTATGCCCCAAAATCCTTTGGTGTTATTCTTATATTGTAAAAATTGTTGGATGATTAATATAATTCACTTTTGCACCAAAAAAAAGTACTTACTTAAATAACACGCACCCAACTAACTGCTACGTCATCTGCTGCTTGACATTTTTCACATGTGATGTTTGTTAGGATGATGGATACATCCCTAGTCACTCGGTGTTGGAGGTCCAGAGAGCTTGGCCTGGATCAGAAGTGAGATGGGTAACGGGTGGGCACGTCTCGTGATTCATTCTCCACAATGGTGAGTTCCGTAGAGCGATTAGAGATGGGCTAAATAGATTACAGTGGAAGGAGTCCCCTTTATGATTGTGGGGAGCATCGTACACATAGAGAATATGATTTTACTATTAACCTCTGTAAAGTTAATACAATACAGGAAGCAATTGATCTCTCTTGTTGTACATGTTCTGCGAATGGTTTGGTTTTAACAGTATGATCATCGCGATTTGATTTACATGATTTCTTTGTTCATTCAAAATATATTGTTAACGCAGTTGTAACATGATATGAAATTGCTTGCTGTTCTAAAACTTGTTGGTTACTTTGGTTTCATCATGTTTAGTTACGTTTGAATCATTCCTATATTTGTGAAAAACCAGAAGATAAAGAATCAAGATTTTCATATTACTTTCTTTTTGTTGATTTAATATACTTTTTTTTTGGTATCTTGGTTTTCAACTTGACATTGTGTGCCGACTAATTTTAGGGTGATTACCTTCTTGGATAACCGTAGTCGGCGCATGTAAACCTCCGTAGCCAAAAGGGGATTAATTTTCTCCTCTTTGGATTCGAACCTTTGACTTCCACTTTGGAAGGCTGATATTCTTACCGATGGGTATTTTATAACAATGGACCTCCATTTTTAAAACACAATGGATACCTTTGTTCTCTACACTCCATGACTCCATTAGGATTCACTTAAAGTATTTTTCTGCATATATGGACATTTTTACCCTTTTCCATATCCATAAATATGACTTCCAAAAGTTAAATGTCACCAAAAAAATGAAGACCTCTTTCTTCACCTTCACTATCACCCTTCTCTATTTGACCTTCCCTCTCTCTTTCTCCCAGCGTTGCAACCCAAAAGACGAAAAAAATCTACGTAGAATCAAACGATCCCTTGGAAATCCATCCATTTTAGCCACATGGATACGAATTTCCGATTGCTGTAAATGGGAGTACGTAGAATGTGACCTCTCCAACGATCGTATCAACTCCTTAACCATCTTCTCAGCCAATATCTCAGCCCAAATACCGAACTCCCTTGGCAACTGATGAGGCAAAAAATGATCCGTTTTTAGGGGGTCATTTAAGCCCGAAATTGAATTTATTTGATCAAATATTGCCCTAAATCGTTCCTTTTGTGATTTTAGGTACTTTTGGAGTGAATTCTGGAAAGGAAGCATTTTGGACGTTTTTGGAGCATAAAAGTGAAGTAAACGGCAAAGTCTTAATGTTCCTTGCTGGGAACAGTACCTGACGGCGTCACCAAATTCTACATGACGACGTCAAGAGTAAAACAAGAGGTGAAGTGGGTAGAGTCCATGACGATCCAGAGAGTTTTTACACTAGGGGCATGACGGCGTCACCATAGGCCGTCATGGTCCCATTACACATGACGGCCTAGAGAAAGTTGCTCTTGACGGTGTCAGATCTGGATCTAGGCAATCCGATATTATTATGGGCGGCGAGTTGACGGCATCAGATTTCTCTTCTTGACGCCGTCACGTTGGAAAATCTATATATAGTTTTGTAATTTTCATTCATTAGGAGAGAACAATTAAAGGGATAACTTGGAGAAACCCTAACACGATTTTATCAGTATTTTCAAGGGTTTTTACCCTTTGAAACCTTTCATGTTCAATTAAGATAAGTATTCTTTCAATTCATTCAATATGTCTATGTGTTGTTTGAATATATTTTACGCTTGTCTTGATTTTAACATGCTAGGCTAGATCTCTTGTGTGTTTGCTTAGATGTAGTGAAACCTAGATATTGATTATGGGTTGATTGCTTGTTTATAGTTGTTACGGATGAATGATTTCGATGTTAGGCTTAAGAAAACTGGCAGACTTCCATAGGGTAACTTGCTTGAACGTCTTAAGAAACATGAACCAATGTGTACTAGGTTTTTATGGTTGTATTTAATGCATGAGCGAATTCTAATGATCCCATGTTAGGAGCTTCTTGCAGGCTCGACATAGGAGTGAAGTAGGAGCATATAGAGTTGGGGAAGTACGTACGCCACCCCACGATTGGTATTAAGGAATATAACTCGTCATCCACGCAATTGTAACAAACTATCAACCTGTAAAAGATATCTAGGGAGTAATGAAATCTAAGTAAACACAATTTTCTCATTTATTGTTCACATCACTAGTTTAATTAGCTTTTTTTACATTTTTGTTATTTTATTTTGATTGCATCTTTAGTTATTGAGTTAGTTGATTAGCAACTAATTCCGCCCACTCTTCCAAAACCCGAGATTTTAATTGCTTTTATAAAAATATAAAAATACAAAAAGAATCATCCCTCACCCCTAAACTTAATTTTTAGGCTTTCTAATCCTAGCGACACTATTCCTGAGTTGAATGATCAATCCCCCGGTACTTGTCACTATACTATACTACAACGATCAGGTACACTGCCTGGTGGGGGTTGTAAGCTTCTCGAGATCCCTTGAGAGGTAAAGCCTGGTGCAATTCCCACGCATCAAGTTTTTAGCGCCGCAGCCCGGGGAATATTTATTGTCTAGGTTAGTATTTCTTTTAATTAGGTCTACTTGCTAGATTCCTTTCTAGTAAGATTTTTTTTTAGGTTTTCTTTAGTCTGTCTTATTTCTTCGTGCCTTTGTTCGTAATCTTTACCATCCGACATCATGGAAGGTGGTAACATCTTTGAACCCATCAACCCACCACAACAAAACCACCCACAAAACCTACCACTAGCAAACCAACCTCTTAGGCCCTGAACCCTAGGAGAGTATTCCCGTCCTAGCCACCAGGCTATCGAAACACTATTGAGCTCACCCAAGGAGCCAATGTGTCCCCCTTGCGATCCGACACCATCCGGTTGGTGCAAAGCGGATGTGCATTCCATGGACTTCGTTCCGAAGATCCTAACCAACATCTCAAGGACTTCCTTAAAATCGTAGATTCTATAGACCTTGATGTTACAACTAGAGAGTCGACCCGATTACGCCTATTCCAATTCTCTCTACGTGATCAAGCTAGTCAATGGCTTGAACGTTTGCCCACGGGATCCATCACCTCATTGGATGATCTCACCACTCATTTCCTTGCTCAATTTTTCCCACCGGGGAGAACTACCAAGCTTAGAAATGATATCTTGATGTTCCAACAACGTCAAGGTGAAACTCTATATGAAGCATGGACTCGTTTCAAGGACTTACTCCAAAAAGTCCCTCATCATGGCATAGATCTTTGGCTCTAAGTCCAAATCTTCTATGACCATATCGATCTCTCCACAAGGCAAACCATTGACCAATCGGCCGGTGGTAAGCTACGTGATCTAAGTGCAGAAGAATCATGGGAACTCATAGAAGATCTTGCTCTCTATGACAACGAAAGTTGGAATGACCCCCGTGATTTGAACAAAACGGTCAAGGCAATATCTTTGCCTTCGAACAATTCTAGCACTCCCGACCGTAGGATCATGGAACTTGAGGACCAAGTCAAGTTTCTCATGAAATCTTACGAAGCTCCTAAGCCTTCAAGCCAAGTGAACAAAATCACTTCTTCATGCGAATTATGTAGTGGTCCCTATGACACTCGTGATTGCGTGGAACTCCCCGGAACAGCTTTTGCGGACTACGCATCTTCGCGTACCGACGAAGCGGGAGACAAGTGGTACACTTTCAAACCCGAGCCAAACCCTTACGGTGATTCCTACAACCCTTCTTGGAAAAATCACCCGAACCTTAAATGGAAACAAAACCAAAACAATTCTTCCAATCCGCCTAATCGTTACCAACCAAACGGTCCACCCTCCAACCGTACTTTCAACAACAATCCTTCTAATAACTATGGTAGTACCAATAATCTTGAAGGATTGATGTCCAAGTTTATGGCATCTCAAGAAGCTCGCATAGCTAAGTTTGAAACCGAATTCAATCAACAACAAACGGAGATGACCAATAAGATTGACAACCTGTTGAAAGCCCTCAACAACCAGGCGCTAACTACACCTAGGAAGGACACTAGGGATGCAAATAGCGGAATCCAAATTAAGGACCCCTCGTCATCCAAACACGTCCACTTTGTCAATGTTGTCACTATTAGGCCAAAAGATAAGGATATAGAAGAAAGTGACAAGGATGAAGTTGGAATAGAAACCGAGACTATGGACGAAATTAAGGAAGTTGAGGTTAATAAAGGAGAAAAGTTAGAGGAAGTAGAAAACGTAGAAGATTACTTTGATAAGTTGCCCACCAAGGAAGAACGGGAATATCACAAGGATTTATTCAATGATCCCGAGACACCATATATCATTGGTTCACCCCTTATTAAAGTAGGTGATCCCTCTAACATCAACATACCATGCAACATTGGGCATATGCATGTATGGAAAGCTTATATCGATCCTAGGTCTCCTATAAACATCATGACTAGGACTTATTATAATTGGGTAATGAAGAAGCAACTTGGTTATAGGATGATGCCCAGCAAGAACTTGATAAGTAATTTTGTAGGAAGAGTGAAAGATTGCATGTGATTGTTGGAAACTTCACTTATGAGGCCGACTTTGTGATAGTGGAGGATACTCGTTCGGTGATAGATGATTGCCTAAGTCAATTAGTGTTCGGAAAACCATTCGTTGAGACCTCTAAGATGAGTTATGATCCGACTCTAGGGATAGTTAGATTCAAGGAAGAGAATGATGAGATTGCTTACCAAATGCCCTATAAGATTGAACAATACCGCCTCCTATCAAACATAGAAAAGGAACACAAACAAGCGGTTTACTATAGGAATGATGAGGATAGACGTAGAGGAGTAGAGTATGTTATAACTAGAATACTTGGTTTCTACAAAGAATGCTTGCAACTAGGTTTGGAATACAAAATTAATATAGGAGATGACTTAGAAAGTGCGACCAATGATGAGGTCACGTAATTACCCATGACCTTGAGTCTAGCTACAAGACTCGTAAAATAAAGAAAAGCGCTTCTTGGGAGGCAACCCATGCTTTGTGTGATTGTTATTTGTTTCCGTATGCATGCTTTACTTTTATTGTTGGTAGATCATGTTTCAAAAATAAAATGGTGAAAATACTTTATTTTGTAGTTTGACTTAGTCTTAACTTCATCCAAAGGTATTTCGCAAAAGATAAGTGTAAGGGGAAACCCCAAATTTGTTTTTAAGAACAAAATTGATCTTGATCTCCCACAATATTAAATGGACATGTATATTCGTATTTGTTTGAGTCAAATGCTTGTATCGAGTCATAATGATGTTTTGCAGGATTTTCCAGGAAGTAGGACATAAGTTTTCCAGAAATTTTCCAGAAACTTAACGTAAGAATTTCTGCAGGTCACTTCTGACGGCGTCAGGAATTAATTCCTGACAGCGTCATGTGTAAAATTCTGGAAATTTTGCGAGTTTTGTTTTTCTATCGGAGTCTTAAAGTTTTTGTTGATTCTTTAGTTTTATAAACTCCAGGAAATCTACAAACATTCATTCCACAAGCATTATATCTTTAATTATTTTGTTTTTATTCCTAAGTCTGGAATTACATCTAGTTGTGAGTTTTCTTTGTTCGGATTGATGCTTTGGGTTTTTGTGATTGTTTTCTCAGGTTTAACAGGTTATATTGGACAAGAAGATGATTTATTTTTCTGGAAGGGAAGTTTGAACGTTCATTTTCTTGGAGGAAGATCTAACCTTGTTGATACACTATCCACACCGAACAAATCAGGGGAGTATTTGATTTCATTCTTTTGCCTATTTCACTTTTACATTCTTTAATTGAACATTGGGGACAATGTTCATCCTAAGTGTAAAGGGAGGGTAAATGATGATACCTTATAGGATATAATTGCACTTGAGTTTGTTTGTTTGATGGTAGGTGTGTAACAAAACTAAGAGAAATACTTGCTAGTGTAATTTTAGCGCCAAATTTAAAATTTTTTACAACATTTAGGAGTGAAACTTTAGCCTTAGCAAGCGTCTCACGGATAGGAGTCGTATGACTAGCACAAAACCGTACAATTCAGAAAAATTTTCCACCCAAATATGTGAGGTTCGCCTTTAGATTTGATAGGAAAAGCATTTACTATTAGTGCTTATGAGTGTACCGGTAGCATTTAGATTCTAGAACTTGCGTTAGTGATGCATCCCGAGACCGCTAGTGAGACTACATTCGTGTAGTAGGATTTACTACATGATAAGAGGCATTAGGATCACCCTTGTGTTAAACCCGTATCATAATTACTTGACCATTTAAGTCATATTACTTGGCTAATTAAGTCAATTAATTTTTCCCACACCCTTAACGTTGTACTCATTTTAGTACACGATACCCCTAGTACACCCCTCCGAGCCTATCTTTTCATTTCTAACTTTAAGCATCTTACTTAAAGGAAGAATTTGTTACAACCCACTTAAATATACACCAAAATCGCCTTAGCCTTCCGTGTATGCACTCATCTTTAGTGCATTATTGTTATTTGTTTAAACCCTTAGTTAATTATCTAATTAATTACATGGTTGCTAAGTCGAGTCATATCCTTGTACATATTGTTTTGGGACGATTGGGACTCATGGGTAAAGTACTTGTGTTATGGAGTAATGGGGATGAACATCATATTATTACCCCCATATGTGCGTTAATCTTAAAAGTACTCAAAGTGTTTTGATTATCTTGATTCGAGTCATTAGATTAGTTTATTGTAAAGTACATAAAAATTCAAGTGTAAGGGGAATGTTCATTCCCTATGATGTATTATTTTGGATGGTAGGGTAAGAGTGTATGCAAAAAAAAAAAAAAAAAAAAAAAAAAAAAAAATGAAAAAATTAAGAAAAAAAAAAATATATATATATATATATATATATATATATATATATATATATATATATATATATATATATATATATATATATATATATATATGTATATATATAAGAGAAAAAAAAGAAAATAGGAAAAAAACATACGGACTATCATCCCGTTTCATTCCATGTTTGTTTTATGTTTTAGTTATTTTTCATTTATTAGCTTAAGTCGAGTCGAGTCTTGGCTTAGCAACGCCATATTGTATATATAATTAACCATGATAATTAACTCGCCACCAGTAAAGATTGCCTATATCCAACAAAACCGTGTATTCCATATCCCTACACCTAACGTTATAACCCTTTGAAAGACCTCTTTGATAGTTTATCCTAGGTGCTTACGCATGTGGTAGAGGTTTGATCCTTTCTCAAGCCTATGGTAATCTATTTTGCTATGACAGGTAGTGAGAGATGTTTTCCATTTCCATAATGTGATATATACTTTATTACACTCGAGAGATGTGAGTATCTAAACACTATTAGTGAGGTGCTAGTGTATGACCTCCGTACTTGTCTTTGGTCTTTAGTGGAACGATTATTTGTTGTAATTACTTTTATATTAGTGTTAAATGACCTCTAACTTGTACTTTGACTAGAATAAAAGCTCATTTGCTAGAGGACAAGCAAATCTCAAGTGTAAGGGTATATGATGAGGCGAAAAATGATCCGTTTTTAGGGGGTCATTTAAGCCCGGTATTGAATTTATTTCATCAAATATTGCCCTAAATCGTTCCTTTTGTGATTTTAGGTACTTTTGGAGTGAATTCTGGAAAAGGAAGCATTTTGGACGTTTTTGGAGCATAAAAGTGAAGAAAACGGCAAAGTCTTAATTTTCCTTGCTAGGAACAGTACCTGACGGTGTCACCAAATTCTACATGACGGCGTCAAGAGTAAAACAAGAGGTGAAGTGGGTAGAGTCCATGAAGATCCAGAGAGTTTTTACACTAGGGGCATGACGGCGTCACCATAGGCTGTCATGGTCCCATTACACGTGACGGCCTAGAGAAAGTTGCTATTGACGGAGTCAGATCTGGATCTAGGCAATCCGATATTATTATGGGCGTCGAGTTGACGGCGTCAGATTTCTCTTCTTGACGCCGTCACGTTGAAAAATCTATATATAGTTTTGTAATTTTCATTCATTAGGAGAGAACAATTAGAGGGATAACTTGGAGAAACCCTAGCACGATTTTATCAGTATTTTCAAGGGTTTTTACCCTTTGAAACATTTCATGTTCAATTAAGATAAGTATCATTTAAATTCATTCAATATGTCTATGTGTTGTTTGAATATATCTTACGCTTGTCTTGATTTTAACATGCTATGCTAGATCTCTCGTGTGTTTGCTTAGATGCAGTGAAACCTAGATGTTGATTATGGGTTGATTGCTTGTTTATAGTTGTAACGGATGAATGATTTCGATGTTAGGATTAAGAAAACTAGCAGACTTCCATAGGGTAACTTGCTTGAACGTCTTAAGGAACATGAACCAATGCATACTAGGTTTTTATGGTTGTATTTAATGCATGAGCGAATTCTAATGATCCTATGTTAGGAGCTTCTTGCAAGCTCGACATAGGAGTGAAGTATGAGCTTATAGAGTTGGGGAAGTACGTACGCCACCCCACGATTGGTATTAAGGAATATAACTCGTCATCCATGCAATTGTAACAAACTATCAACCTATAAAAGATATCTAGGGAGTAATGAAATCTAAGTAAACACAATTTTCTCATTTATTGTTCACACCACTAGTTTAATTAGCTTTTTTTACATTTTTGTTATTTTATTTTGATTGCATCTGTAACACCCCCAATTCATGGATGCATCAGAATTCGAACTGGGTGTTACTCGACGGCACAATAGTCACAGTAATAGAAAACGAACTCTAATTGAGTCGTTTTAAAAGGTTTATCATTCAAATTATATAAATATCAGAGATTACAAAATGAGGTCCCAGATGGTTCCATGTTTACAATTTACATTAAATGAGTTTTTGAATAATAATAAAATTTATAGCCCTCTTGAATATCCGTGCCCTTCCGTGCCATCCTTAATCATCATGGACCTGAAATACATGCTTAAGAGGTAAACACAAAGGTTGAGTGATATTCATAGAGTTTGTTTAATGGTTGAACACAATATGTTGGTAGTATGAGTTAATTAGACTCATGCTCATGGTTGGAAAACAAAATGATGGGCTACGTTATTATACGCCCATAAAACGTATTATACACTAAGCTTATGACACCAAAACGTTAACGGGTACCAAATCAATCGGCGGAGTTATCCCGGTAGGTACTTTGCTGACATACCTAAATCTCAAATATTAGTGCATTTGTTTGAACTTAATCAATACAAATAGGATTCGTCAATCCCAATAGGAATATTCACAATATTCGCGCTCACTATTACTAGTGATTAAATGGTTCATAATAAGGGATATTGGTTTTATCAAGGATAGTACTTAGTGATAATAAAACAATCAGGCAAGCATACAATTGAAAAGCATTGTGTTCGGTTTTAAAATAGCATGTATTCCCCCCAAGGGTTTGTAAAACAATTAAGTAATGGAAAGTGGGGCTATGAACTCACCTTAAGTTATATAGCAATAAGTGAATGTGATGGTCGAATCGCGAAGGTTTCTACAAGCAACCTATAATAGAATGTTGCGATTTAGGATTGGAGTAAAGAATATGAAGAATTGTCTATATATGTCTTGCATTTAGTCCATGATGTAGTACTTAGTATAGTGTAAGTCTTTGAAAAGAAATGGTTTATGGAACATGTATAGTTTATATATCGCTTACTACCGTTCGGGCCGACATAATTCAAAAGTCATGTAGTAAAAGTTCGAGGAGCCAGGACACTTTAATTTGTAAATCCACAACTCATCTCGACGGCTTACTTAATGAACTCCTCACATGAGGCTCCCTACTATTGTAGTATTTGATAATATATATATATATATATATATATATATATATATATATATATATATATATATATATATATATATATATATATATATATATATATATATATATATAAGTTTTGATCCGAAAAGTTACATGTCCAATATTTGAATAAACTTGGGAAAGTTTATTTTTACATGAAGATTGTTATTCGGATGAGTTTCTTAAATCTTGTATGACAATTACTTGTAAGATCTCATGGTTCTTTAGATGGAGTAGATCCAAATTGCATGTTTAAGTTATCGCTAACTCTTTAGCTCATGTTTTCGCCTAAGTAAGTTTTTATGGTCATTTAGTCATGGCCTTGCCGTGACCTTTGGTCATTGTTCCATGGTCTTGAGACACAACCTTGGCCTTAGCCATGGTTGTGGTCTTGGCTTTTGGTCATTAGACCTCTTGGTTTCATTTAATCATAACTTTTTACATGGTCATTTGGTCTTAAAATGGGCTGTTAAGATTTTGAAGAAAAATATCAATCGAAAAGCGTTTTCAGGGCTCGAGCTTCCTTATTCCTGAATGAAAACGTCGTTCCGGACAACTTTCATGTTTTAACTTTTTGATGAATCGGATCAGAAGGGCCTCAAAAAAATACGAATTTTGCTCAGAATGCTATTTTGGCAGATTCGGCGTTTTGGTTTCGCTAACTTCTTTTGGCCATAACTTTTGACTCGTGTACTCGTTTTAGGTGGTTCAAATTGCTATGTTTTCCTTTTTAAGCCCTATATAACAGTAGGTAAGTGTTTCATATCATGGTTACTCTATTTTGGTCGTGGTTCTCAATATAAGTCACTAGTTTTCTTGTTTATGTCTATATAGCTACATATGGTTTCCATAACTTGTTTTAAGAGTTTTTGTACATCATGAACATAACACAAAGACCATATATAGTATGAATGAAATATGATAAGCATGAATATGATATTGAGCAAGAAAGTGTATTAGGTTTTGCTTACAACTTTGGGCTTTCTAAAGAAAGGAAGTTAAGAACAAGGATTAGGACTTTGATTGAACTAGGATCTTTAGCTTCCAACTTCTCTAATCTCTTGACACCAACTTGTGACTACTTGAGAAGGCACTTGAAGTCTCTACTAGAATACTTCTTGTGTGGATGGAAGATCACCAAAAGAATGAGAAAACTAGTACAAGGATCATGTGAAACTTTACAAGAGCTTCAACAATGATATAGACTTTGTAGCTTGAAATCAAAGATGAATCTCTCTTGGAATATACATATGGCTGGATTTTTGGTATTAAAATGAAGAGGAATGAGCTTATATTTATACTAGGATGGGGAGGTTAGGTTTATACTAATACATGGTTCAAAATGTAACACATGAAACCTAGAAATTCTATACTTGTAAGTATTTTGACCACAAAACTTTCCAAGGCTCATCACCAAGCCACCAATGCATGGTGATGTGCATAAATTTCGTCCATATGGTTATATGGATGACTTGATTGGTCATTTTGATATTATCTTGATTTATGGAGTGAGTTTTGGTCCCGTTAATCGCTAACCGTAAGTTGTTAAGCCACTAAACGTAAAACCGGGTATCGTAAAAATGTGAAACTTGGAAGAATGACTAAACTTGTCATTATACTCCATAATAAAATATAAAATGAGTGGTAGGTTCCATTGGGGTGTTCAAACCTTGCTAAAACTGGAAACACGGGTCTAAAACGCGTAATACATAAAACGTACGAATATTGTGTAAAATTGAGAAAAGTAAAATATTACTTTTCTAATATGATAATAATGATTTAAAATGACTTACAATGTCTATACTGGGCTCAATCTAGTGTCGTTTGGTATTTAATGTCTTTTAGACATAAAACCGTAAGCCTAAAAATCAAGGAATGATTTATAACATCAATGAATGATTTTTGGTCAAAGGAGGAGGGAAAAATATGTTGACTTTTTCCAAAAATGTGAAAACTCAAATTTTCTTAGAAACGCGGTGCAGGTATAGGCTAAGGTTACGGCTAAGTAAAAGTGCTTAAAAACGAAAATTCCTGTTTCTCACGGCCGAGGTTTATTTGGTCACATTTTTCTCAGTCATGACTAATTCTCAAATAAATCATGAGTGTATCAAACATTTTTCTGATGCGGGGAAAATTAACGCGGTCGAGTTTCGTTGTGCGTAGGATTTTTGAATGATGTTTTACCCTAAAACGTGTAGTTCCTTAATAACTTTCACGAAAATGATCTGATGAGTGTCAAACTTTTATTTTGCCATGGAAATGATTTATCACATGAGAATATGAAATGAAAATCAAATTTCGGAAAATGAATAGTGAAGTGAATAGTAAAAATATGAATAGTGAAATTTTTCGGGAATAGAAGTTAACCTGAAAATGTGAATTGTTATAGTCTCTACCCCTTACGGGGAACTTCGTCCCGAAGTTCTATGTGTGTTATATGTTGGAGTGGTGTCGATGAAGAGGTGTGGTTACTTATGAGGACTAGAGTCTGGAATTACCAGTGATGTAGTTTGATTTATCGTTTCAGTGTATGGCGTAGGATGAGGTTTACTTTTATGTGGGAAAGGTAGAGTAAGAGTGATTAATTGTCGTACTCTATCGTATGAATACTTATGAATTGCCTATACTCACACGAAATTTGTTTTAAGATTATAGGTGAGAAGTTTGTTTCTAAGAAAACATACAGGTGACTCCTCCCAGCATAACATGATCCCTCTTGAATTAGACATAGGTGATCAGGCTATGTATAATTTAGGACCGATAATGTGATGTTCGGTTTAGTCACGTAGTATTGTGTTTCTTAAAAGTTTTAGATGGTATTCAATCTTGTAAAGCTGATGAGGGTGCTTGTGGTGTAACTAAGGATGATTTGAGCTTTAAAAGTGCATCAAGATCTGTTAATGAGCTTGTGGTTGCAACGGTTGTGAAGATAATGATGGTGAAAAGATGAACAAGGCTTGTGTTCTTCATTTTGGTTTGATGAGTTTTAGTGGTTTGACATGAAGCTGGGTAAAAAAGACATAGGAGATATGATAAGAGGGTCTTTGGTAATGGTGTTGTGTTTTCTTCGTTGGCGCCATGATTCTATTATATAGAAGATATGCCGTGAGTAGAGAGTTGTGAAATAAGCATGATTTTTAATGGGAAATGATAGAATAATTACGTTGGAGGTTTGAATCATAACACATGATAGCATAAAGCAAGAGTTTTTATTCATAAAACGTTGATTGATTACAAGATTGAAACTTATTACAAGTTTCTTCCAAATCTACTAACTGATACTTTCAGTTTAGCAATTACAACGTTTTACAACTACTGCTAGCTATAACATGGATTCTACAGAGTTTACGAACTGAGTCTATTTAGTTTAGTAGTACAAAGGATAACTAGTATCATCGCACTAGTCTATCGCGGGTTAGAAGGTCCGAGTAGCTCTGACTGATCGGCAACTTCTTGATTTAGTGTGTCATAGAGGTACGAGTCGATGAAGTTTGAGAGGCTGTAGTTTCCATGTTGACTTTCTTGTTGGATCAATGGTGGTCGTGATACGATCTATAATGAGTGATCCAATTCATCACATGTAGGGATATAAAAGGGAAGTGATAGTGGTGGTGATAATGGCGTTAGTACATATTCATACTCATTATCCTCCTCGGAGTCTGCCACAACCCAATTTTGTTCAAAATAATTAGAAGTATTCGACACAAAATTAGTTGGCATTGGTTCCTCCTCTTATTCGTCGGTTAAATCTTCGAAAGGTTCTTCTTCGTCATCAGAAGCGAAGGCATTTACGAAGTCAAATCCGAACTCGGGTGAGGGTGGTAAGACTTGGAAGTTATTAGGTAGGGTGGGCACATAATCGGGAGAAGTGGGTACGCACATGATTTCTATGAGAAGAATTACTATGTTAAAACAATTCAAATGTTTATGGGAAGTGCTCAAAATATGACAAGTGTGTATATATCAATATACTAATATGTTCATGTAGTACAAAATGCTTACGGGGAAATTCTCAATTATGCTAAGGGTACATATATTCATATGCTAACATGTTTGTGTAGTATAAAACGCTTAATAAGTCCATAATCATCTGGAGGATGGAAGGCACGAAGAGCGGAAGGCTATAAAAATGTTTTTGCTTGTAATTGTAGTTATAGTTTAGGTATCAATTAGACCCGTTTCTCTATAACCATGGCTCTAGTACCAATCTGTAACACCCCCAACTCATGGATGCAGCGGAATTCGAACTGGGTGTTACTCGACGGCACAATAGTCACAATAATAGAAAACGAACTCTAATTGAGTCATTTTAAAAGGTTTATCATTCAAATAATATAAATATCAGAGATTACAAAATGAGGTCCCAGATGGTTCCATGTTTACAATTTACATTAAATGAGTTTTTGAATGATAATAAAATTTATAGCCCTCTTGAATATCCGTGCCCTTTCGTGCCATCCTTGATCATCATGGACCTGAAATACATGCTTAAGAGGTCAACACAAAGGTTGAATGATATTCATAGAGTTTGTTTAATGGTTGAACACAATATGTTGGTAGTATGAGTTAATTAGACTCATACTCATGGTTGGAAAACAAAATGATGGGCTACGTTATTATACGCCCATAAAACGTATTATACACTAAGCTTATGACACCAAAACGTTAACGGGTACCAATATCAATCGGCGGAGTTATCCCGGTAGGTACTTTGCTGACATACCTAAATCTCAAATATTAGTGCATTTGTTTGAACTTAGTCAATACAAATGGGATTCGTCAATCCCAATAGGAATATTCACAATATTCGCGCTCACTATTACTAGTGATTAAATGGTTCATAATAAGGGATATTTGTTTTAGCACGGATAGTAATTAGTGATAATAAAACAATCAGGCAAGCATACAATTGAAAAGCATTGTGTTCGGTTTTAAAATAGCATGTATTCCCCCCAAGGGTTTGTAAAACAATTAAGTAATGGAAAGTGGGGCTATGAACTCACCTTAAGTTATATAGCAATAAGTGAATGTGATGGTCGAATCGTGAAGGTTTTTACAAGCAACCTATAATAGAATGTTGCGATTTAGGATTGGAGTAAAGAATATGAAGAATTGCCTATATATGTCTTGCAATTAGTCCATGATGTAGTACTTAGTATAGGGTAAGTCTTTGAAAAGAAATGGTTTATGAAACATGTATAGTTTATATATCGCTTACTACTGTTCGGGCCGACATAATTCAGAAGTCATGTAGTAAACGTTCGAGGAGCCAGGACACTTTAATTCATAAATCCACAACTCATCTCGATGGCTTACTTAATGAACTCCTCACATGAGGCTCCCTACTATTGTAGTATTTGATAAAATATATATATACATAAGTTTTGATCTGAAAAGTTACATGTCCAATATTTGAATAAACTTATGAAAGTTTACTTTTACATAAAGATTGTTATTAGGATGAGTTTCTTAAATCTTGTATGACAATTACTTGTAAGATCTCATGGTTCTTTAGATGGAGTAGATCCAAATTGCATGTTTAAGTTATCGCTAACTCTTTAGCTCATGTTTTCGCCTAAGTAAGTTTATATGGTCATTTAGTCATGGCCTTGCCGTGACCTTTGGTCATTGTTCCATGGTCTTGAGACTCAACATTGGCCTTAGCCATGGTTGTGGTCTTGGCTTTAGGCCATTAGACCTCTTGGTTTCATTTAATCATAACTTTTTACATGGTCATTTGGTCTTAAAATGGGCTGTTAAGATTTTGAAGAAAAATATCACTCGAAAAGCGTTTTCAGGGCTCGAGCTTCTTTCTATCTAAACGAAAACGTCGTTCCGGACAAATTTCATGTTTTAACTTTTTGATGAATCGGATCAGAAGGGCCTCGAAAAAATACGGATTTTGATCAGAATGCTATTTTGGCAGATTCGGCGTTTTGGTTTCGCTAACTTCTTTTGGCCATAACTTTTGACTCGTGTACTCGTTTTAGGTGGTTCAAATTGCTATGTTTTCCTTTTTAAACCCTCTATAATAGTAGGTAAGTGTTTCGTATCATGGTTAATCTATTTTGGTCTTGGTTCTCAATATAAGTCACTAGTTTTCTTGTTTATGTCTATATAGCTACATATGGTTTCCATAACTTGTTTTAAGACTTTTTATACATCATGAACATAACACAACGACCATATATAGTATGAATGAAATATGATAAGCATGAAAATGATATTGAGCAAGAAAGTGTATTAGGTTTTGCTTACAACTTTGGGCTTTCTAAAGAAAGGAAGTTAAGAACAAGGATTAGGACTTTGATTGAACTAGGATCTTTAGCTTCCAACTTCTCTAATCTCTTGACACCAACTTGTGACTACTTGAGACGGCACTTGAAGTCTCTACTAGAACACTTCTTGTGTGGATGGAAGATCACCAAAAGAATGAGAAAACTAGTACAAGGATCATGTGAAACTTTACAAGAGCTTCAACAATGATATTGACTTTGTAGCTTGAAATCAAAGATGAATCTCTCTTGGAATATACATATGGTTGGATTTTTGGTATTAAAATGAAGAGGAATGAGCTTATATTTATACTAGGATGAGGAGGTTAGGTTTATACTAATACATGGTTCAAAATGTAACACATGAAACCTAGAAATTCTATACTTGTAAGTATTTTGACCACAAAACTTTCCAAGGCTCATCACCAAACCACCAATGCATGGTGATGTGCATAAATTTCGTCCATATGGTTATATGGATGACTTGGTTGGTCATTTTGATATTATCTTGATTTATGGAGTGAGTTTTGGCCCTGTTAATCGCTAACCGTAAGTTGTTAAGCCACTAAACGTAAAACCGGGTATCGTAAAAATGTGAAACTTGGAAGAATGACTAAACTTGTCATTATACTCCATAATAAAATATAAAATGAGTGGTAGGTTCCATTGGGGTGTTCAAACCCTGCTAAAACAGGAAACACGGGTCTAAAACGCGTAATACGTAAAACGTACGAATATTGTGTAAAATTGAGAAAAGTAAAATGTTACTTTTCTAATATGATAATAATGATTTAAAATGGCTTACAATGTCTAGACTGGGCTCAGTCTAGTGTTGGTTGGTATTTAATGTCTTTTAGATATAAAACCGTAAGCCTAAAAATCAAGAAATGATTTATAAAATCAAGGAATGATTTTTGGTCAAAGGAGGAGGGAAAAATATGTTGACTTTTTCCAAAAATGTGAAAACTCAAATTGTCTTAGAAACGCGGTGCAGGTATAGGCTAAGGTTACGGCTAAGTAGAAGTGCTTAAAAACGAAAATTCCTGTTTCTCACGGCCGAGGTTTATTTGGTCACATTTTTCTCAGTCATGATTAATTCTCAAATAAATCATGAGTGTATCAAACATTTTTCTGATGCGGGAAAAATTAACGCGGTCGAGTTTCGTTGTGCGTAGGATTTTTGAATAACGTTTTACCCTAAAACGTGTAGTTCCTTAATAATTTTCACGAAACTGATCTGATGAGTGTCAAACTTTAATTTTGCCATGGAAATGATTTATCACACGAGAATATGAAGTAAAAATTAAATTTCGGAAAATGAATAGTGAAAGTGAATAGTAAAAAAATGAATAGTGAAATTTTTCGGGAATAGAAGTTAACCTGAAAATGTGAATTGTTACAGCATCTTTAGTTATTGGGTTAGTTGATTAGCAACTAATTCCGCCCACTCTTCCAAAACCCGAGATTTTAATTGCTTTTAAATATAAAAATACAAAAAGAATCATCCCTCACCCCTAGACTTAATTTTTAGACTTTCTAATCCTAGCGACACTATTCCTGAGTTGAACGATCAATCCCCCGGTACTTGTCACTATACTATACTACAACGATCAGGTACACTGCCTGGTGGGGGTTGTAAGCTTCTCGAGATCCCTTGAGAGGTAAAGCCTGGTGCAATTCCCACGCATCGGCAACCTACTTTACCTTGAAACTGTAATCTTTCGTGAACTAACCAACCTCACGGGTCAAATACCCACCACTATTACTAAACTCAGACACCTCAAAAGACTTACTATTAGCTGGACTAATCTATCTGGTCCCATCCCTGCATTTTTAAGCCAACTTAAGAGCTTAACGACACTTGATGTGTCGTTTAATAATTTTAATGGTTCGATCCCGTATGAGCTGGCTATGCTTCCAAATCTTGAAACACTTCATCTAGATCGAAATAGGTTAACTGGGCCTGTTCCTGACTCGTTTGGGACGTTTATAGGAAATGTTCCTGCTTTATATCTGTCTCATAACATGCTTAACGGAACTGTCCCCAAGTCGCTGGCTCAGGTTCGGATGTACAACTAATCTATCATGAAGTTGTCCATTCTATAAGGTCACCTTTGTTCAAATAACATACTAAATATTCACATAAAACATTAAACTTTTTGCATTATCATATAAATTTACGCATGACGCATCATGTTTAGTCATTTACAACTTTGTGAGAATCATTAAAGCTGATACACAAATACACAATTTCGCACGTTTATAGAACCTTTTTTTTTTTGTATATCATGACTTCATTTCTGTTCTCTACATATTGCTACGTTAGAATAGCATGTTGGTAAATATAATCTATTTTATGTTATGGTAATTTTATGGTGTCATTGTAATTGTTCTTTCTGGATCCGTCACTGCAGGTGAACTTTACATGGCTAGACTTGTCAAAAAACAGGCTGCAGGGAGACTTATCGGTGTTTTTTGGTACCAACAAGACAATTGAAGCAGTTGACTTTTCAAGAAACATGTTTGAGTTTAACTTCTCAAAGCTAAATGAGTTTCCGGAAAGCTTGGCTTCATTAGATTTGAATCATAATAGGATATATGGGAATTTGCCAGAGACACTAATAAGACTAGATTTGGAAAATGTGAGTTATAATAGACTGTGTGGTGAAATTCCCACAGGCGGAAGGTTGCAGAAGTATGATAACTCAGCTTATTTTCATAACCGTTGCTTGTGTGGGTCACCATTGCCGGCATACTAACTGGAACAAGAAAATTTTCAATATTTTCACTTGTTCTTTACTAGTTTGATTTCCTTTTGTATTTTTAATGTTAGTTTGAGAAATTCAGAAACAGATTAACTAGCAACTAATTTGTTACTGAGACATGTTTATAACTAGTTTCTAGTAAAAATTACAAAAATTATCCATTTTAAAAGAACAAGTACGTGTTGGTCATATCGTACTATATGTCTTTTCTAGTTAATAGCGTTTGTTCACATAATTGATTATAGTAATAGTTGTATTATTGTTTCTCAACCATTGCAATGGTTAGATTTCAACTAAAACTAGTATTCATTATTTTATAAACTTAGCTGGTTTTTAGGTTCATTATCGTTCAAATATGTTTAGTTTTCGGTGAACAACAACGTTTTATCACGTATAGCACGCCCGGACCCGCCACGACGGGCTGGACACACTACCATGACAACCCGAACTCGGGAAAGGCCTGGCAATCCGTACTTAGCATAAAAGTATCGCGGCCCATGGCAATAGACCAAATAGCGGATCAACCCCATTAAGAGTAAGGAATATTATCAGCTATCATATAGCTGACCAAAGCAGACCCCAAATAAGAAAGACGACATCCCCATTCCAAAGGAACTGCCACTCACGAGATCAGGACAAGAGCGGGAGTGGTCCAGCAAGGTTTGCCGCCTAAAAACTGTTGACATAAATAATGTCTTAAAACATTGTTAGCATAATTAACAATGTCTCTATGTTTTGATAATTACAAAGCATAAACTCATTAATCTAAAACTTATGACGTAAACAAGTTTTTAGTGCTTAATACTTGTCTTTGATTCCATATCACTTAAGGTATGAATAAACAAAGGGTTTATTACATTTCATGATCAAAGGAAATTTCTCTAATCACTAGATTTTTTATAAAATGCATTAAACATCTTATATCTTTTACAAAATTATTTTTGGAATTAAAAGAATATGTTTAATTCATTATAAATATTTGATTTCAAATTTCCAACAAAAAATGGCAAATTCTATCCAGAAAAATATTCCCCACTAAAAGACAAGAAAAATCAACGTTCTGAAGGGGCGGCCCCCTTAATTCCTTAGGCGGTCCCCTTAATCATTAAGGGGACCGACCACTAATTAAGGAGACCGGCCACGCTCCAGAACAGTATTTTCCCCCCTTTAAATACTGGTTCATCTCTCAGAATTTTCTCACATTTTGCACTTCTAAACTTTCTGATCTAGATCCATTTCTCTATTCTCTTATCCTTTGATCATAAGTGAATAATTCTTTGTTTCAAAGTGATTCAATCTTCATCCCCTCAAGTGCAAGAGAAGAATACTTCTATTCCCCAAGACAAGAAGTATTACAACTTGTTGTGATCTCCACATCCAAGTTGTTGGTGCATCATCAAGATCATTTACATATTCTTAGTGAAGATTGTTGTGAATATTTGTTTGTAGATAGTTGAGCTAGACATATAGTTTTGTGTGATTACTTAGTAGCTTGGTGTGCAGAAGAAAAGTTAGGAACTAGATTGGTGTAAAGAAGATAGGTGTGGAGTAGTTAGTTGTGAAGTAGAAGAAGGTGTGTAGAAGTTGTGACTTAGGTGTGAAGAAGTTGTGGTGTGAATATTGGTGTGTAAATTGGTGTGTATATTGGTGTGTAAATTGGTGTGTAAGGTTTTCTCCGCCATAAGGGAGCTTGTTGATATAGTGAAGAAAACTCTCGAGTTAGGTGCTCGGGGAGTGGAGTAGGGCAAGGAAGGTGTCCTTGTAGCCGAACCACTATAAATCTCTTGTCTCGCGGTTCGATCTTTCCATCTCTTACTTATTTCATTACTTATTATTGTTATACATTACTTATTGATTGTTGTTCATATTGTACAAGACTTGAGATCACATATTATCGAATCTAAGTTTTTTTAAAAGCTAAGAAAACACTAAAACTATCTTTTACAACAAATAAAAAGACGTAAAACTATTCAACCACCCTTCTAGTTTTTCACAATTGGTATCAAGAGCCACGTCTAGCAAGATTTTTAAAATATATTGTATTTTAAAACTTGTAACGATATATAGAATCTGAAAAATATTTAGAAGGGCAATCTATACAAAGACCACCACTATTTGAAAGTGATAGATTTTTATATTGGAAAAATATATTCGAAACGTATGTGAAATCAAAAGATCTTGATCTTTGGCAAATTATTACCTTTGGTGATTTTCCTCCTATTCAATATAATATTGAAACTAAAATGAATGAAATTGTATCTTTCGAAGAACAAAATGATGATTTGAAAAAGAAATTAGCAAAAAATAATGAGGCTAAAATGGTAATTTATAATGCGTTACCACGCAAAGAATATGAAAGAATTTTTATGTGTAAAACCGCCAAAGAAATTTGGGATTCTTTACTAATTACTCACCAAGGTAATAGCCAAGTCAAAGATAATAAAATAGATCTTCTTGTGCAACAATATAAACAATTTACGATTCTGGAAGATGAATCAATTGATAATGCTTTTGCTAAGTTTAACAATATTATCACAAGTTTAAAAGCACTTGATGAGACATTTTCTAGTAAAAATTGTGTTAGGAAATTTCTTAGGGCATTGCATCCAAAATGGCGAGCTAAGGTCACGGCAATTGAAGAATCAAAGAACTTGATGACGTTATCACTAGATGAACTAATTGGCAACTTGAAGGTTCATGAAGAAATCATAAGAAGAGATTCGGAAACGGTCAAAGTCAAGAAAGAACAAACCAAATCCATTGCTCTAAGAGCCAAAAAGGAACCTAGTGATGATGATGATTCAAGTGACGAAAGTGAAGACGAAGAATATGCAATGGCCGTAAGAGAATTCAAGAAGTTCTTCAAGAGACGAGGAAGATTCACTAGATCATCACGATACGAAAGAAAAGCATTCCAAAGGAATAGAAGTGAAAACTACGGGAAAAGAAAGTGCTTTAGATGTGAAAGTCCAAATCATCTCATTGGCGAATGTCTAAAGCCACCGGGTTATGAAAATCAAGGTGCTTTTGTTAGTGGAACATGGAGTGATAGTGACAAAGAAGAAGTTGAAAAGCTAAGAGACGAAAGGTGTTTCATGGCAAAAGAAACCGACGAAATATGTTTAGGAATTGACTTGGAACCTGAAGAATGGATCAAAGATAGCGGATGTTCGAGGCACATGACGGGGAACCGCAAGCTATTCTCTACATACAAGGCATACAATGGAGGTAACGTTATTTTTGGTAGTGACTTACGTGGAAAAAACATTGGCAAAGGTACGATTTCTCAAGACTCTCTTACTATTGAAAATGTAGAGCATGTAGATAATTTAACATATAACTTGCTTAGTGTAGGACAAATATGTGATAATAAATGTAGAGTCACATTTACTGAAGAGGATAGCGAAATAGTTAAGAATGGAAAAATTATAGGTAGAGGAATTAGGAAAGGTGGCATATATGTCATGAAACAAGGAAACAAACCTGAGGATAGGATATGCCTAACGACCCTAGATGAAAACTCTACATTGTGGCATAGGAGATTAGGACATGCTAACATGAAACAAATACAATCTTTGGCCTCTAAGGAATTAGTTAGAAATTTGCCTAATCTAAAATATGACAAGCATTTTTGTGATGCATGTAAAATTGGAAAACAAGCTCATGCTAGTCACAAAGCTAAGAATATAGTATCCACTACTAGGTGCCTAGAATTATTACATATGGATCTTTTTGGACCATCCGCTGTGCGGAGCTATGAAGGAAACAAATATACCTTAGTAATAGTAGATGACTACTCACGATACACGTGGACTAGGTTTTTAAATGACAAAACCCAAGCTTTTGAAAAATTCGAAATATTTAGTAAAATGATTCAAAATAAATTAGGATGCTCAATAGTTGCCATTAGGACGGACCATGGTAGGGAATTTGATAACGAAGTACAATTTGGAAAATATTGTGAGTTAAATGGAATATCTCACAATTTCTCTGCTCCTCGTACTCCTCAATCAAATGGCGTAATAGAAAGAAAAAATAGGTCACTACAAGAAATGAGTAGAACTATGTTAAATGAACAATCCATCCCACAAAAATTTTGGTGTCACGCCGTAGATACATCAACTTATATTTTAAATAGGGTATCAATTAGAAGAATTCTAGGAAAAACTCCTTATGAGTTATTAAGAGGTAGAAAACCAAACTTAAGCTACTTTAGGGTATTTGGAAGTAAATGCTATATTTTAAACACTAAGGATTACCTCACTAAGTTTGATCCAAAATCATATGAAGGAATATTTTTAGGATACTCACAAAATAGCAAAGCATATATAATACTTAACAAACACTCCATGAAAGTAGAGGAATCACTAAATGTAACATTTGATGAAACACCACCACCTCCTAAAACATTACCTTTAGAAGATGATGATTTAGTCGAAGATGAAGCTATTGAGGTTAGTAAAACAAAACCCATAGGAAATGATAATGAAGACATTCACTTAGAAAATAACAAAACTGTTAATATTAAAGAATCTAGATCACATCCATTAGATAATATAATAGGACATCTTAACCAAAGAACCCTTAGGTCACAAGCCCAAGATAAAAACAATTTCTTTTGTTTCCTCTCAGCAATAGAACCTAAGAATATTAGCGAGGCTTTAAAGGATGAAAGTTGGGTTATAGCTATGCAAGAACAATTAAATCAATTTAAGGCAAATGATGTTTGGGAATTAGTCCCAAATCCAAAGAATATGACCATCATAGGAACCAAATGGGTATATAGGAATAAGTTAGACGAGAATGGAATAGTTACTAGGAATAAAGCTAGGTTAGTTGCCCAAGGTTATAATCAACAAGAAGGAATTGATTATGACGAAACTTATGCCCCCATAGCTAGACTAGAATCGATTAGGATATTACTTGCCTATGCTTGCGCCCTAGATTTTAAGTTATTCTAAATGGACGTGAAAAGTGCATTCCTTAACGGTTTTATCAATGAGAAGGTATATGTGGCACAACCTCCTGGATTCATTGACTTCGCAAAACCTGATTATGTTTATAATTTAAAGAAAGCTTTGTATGGACTCAAACAAGCTCCCAAAGCTTGGTATGATCGATTAAAAGCTTTTCTTATTAAACATGATTATTCCATGGGAATGGTAGATAACACTCTTTTCACTAAAAGGAAAGACCCAAATCTCATCATTGTCCAAATATATGTTGATGACATTATATTTGGATCGACTTGTCAAGACATGTGTGATGAATTTGCCAAAATCATGCATGATGAGTTTGAGATGAGTATGATGGGTGAACTTAACTTCTTCCTAGGATTACAAATAAAACAATTAGAAGATGGAATATTTTTTAACCAATCTAAGTACATTAAGGAAATGCTTAAGAAATTTGGCCTAGAAGACTTAATACCCATGAAAACTCCCATGTCTACGGAGGTAAAGCTCACAAAGGACGATGAAGGTGAGTCCGTAGATAACACCAAGTATAGAGGAATGATAGGTAGTTTACTATACTTGACGGCAAGTAGACCCGACATCATGTTTAGTGTCTGCCTTTGTGCCCGTTTTCAAGAGGATCACAAAACCTCTCACCTAGAAGCGGTTAACCGTATCTTCCGATACGTTAAAGGCACTATACACTTAGGATTATGGTTTCCTAAGGGATCCGGCATAGAAACCATCGTCTATGCGGTTTCGGATCATGCGGGAGACTACGTAGATAGAAAGAGCACTAGCGTTATCTGCACGTTTATGGGATGTTGTCTAACATCTTGGTTTTCGAAGAAGCAAACCGCTCTTGCTATTTCTACCACCGAAGCCGATTATGTAAGTGTCGGAAAGGCATGTCAACAAGCACTATGGATGAAACAAGCTCTCGTAGACTATGGCATTAGGTTAGAAAATGTCCCCATTATGTGCGATAACAAAGGTGCGATAGATTTAAGTAAAAATCTGGTGCAACACTCTAGGACTAAACACATAGAAATACGTCACCATTTTCTTAGGGATAATGTACAAAAAGGAAATATATCTATAGAAAAGGTTGCATCGAAAGACAACATTGTGGATATATTCACAAAACCCCTTAAGCGTGAATTATTCAACCACTTGCGTTTAGGATTAGGAATGATGGAACAAGTTGACTAAATTATATTGAATTAATACAAATTTATACTCGCATAAAATTTATTTTTCTTCCATTTCATCTTTTCTGAGTCTAGGAATCTATTTCGCACAAAACTAAAGATTGAGAAGAGTTATTTTCTTTGCATAAACCTTTTTGTAAAACTCAATCAATTTTCTCTAAAAATTATTATCACAATCTAGGAATCACATGGAGATCATTTTCCTTGCATTGTTGACTAATTCTAAAAACATTGTCTTTCAAAATCATGCATAAACTCTCACATAAATTGTCAAGGTATATAATCTAATATATGTCTTTGACATTCATGATCGAGCAAAAATTGAATAAAAGGAGATCATTTGGATTGTTTCTTAGGATCGTTATTTCTTTTTGCATCTAGGAGTCGAAACAATCACAACTCCACATTTGTTGCTTATAGACACTGATTGGGTCTAAACCGTCAGATATTATTGACCAAAGTCAACAAGTCAAAAACAGCTTAGAATCAATACTCCGGTAATAGTGTAGTGTTTTCCCGGGTCGTTAAAGTCCCAGCGAGATTGAAATGGTGCTTTTGGAATCGTTTATGAGAAAGTGGCACTGAGGACAGTAGCCAGATGATGTGGGATTGGTATTGCTACTGTTATGATGGTATTTGTACACAGATATAATATTCACAAAAATCAGATAACAGATATATGCACGTATTCACAATTCAAATTTACGCAATCGGACTGAAAAAGTGGGGTTTTGGTATTTATTAAACTGCAGGGGGTGCTTTTGACACTTTTTAAAACTTAAAATTGAAAATGAAAATGAAATTATAAAAATGATTAAAATACTATTTAAATATTATTTAATTAATTAAACTATTTAAAATCTAAATTCAAATCTAATTTAAATTAACTAATAATTATAACTAATACAAATTAAACTAAAAATTTGCAAAAATATTTTCTAAACCTAAATTAGAACTTGAAGAAAGTATAAAAAATGAAAATAAATATTTTTGTCTTTTTATGGGTTTTTTATAAATTGAAAACTATTTAACTTAATTAAACTAATTAAACTACTTTTAATTAATATTAATACTAAATTAACTTAGAAAATTAAGATAAAATTTATAAAATTACTTAACCATCACTGGAATCCTACAAAATTATAAAAATTCTAAAAATTATGTTTTAAGATTAAACAACTAATTATTTACCTTTTAATTAACTAAAGTTTATTTTAAACAAATAAAATAAGAAAAATAGAAAATGAACAGTAGAATCTCAAAATATATTTTCTAAAAACTTATTATACTATATTAGAGCTAGGTAAATTATAAAAACTAAGTTTAACCTTATAAAAACTAAATAAGCTATTTAATACTTAATATTAATTAATAATAAAGAAAACTAAGATTAAATCTAATTAACACTAGATGACAAAATAAAAATCTGAAAAAATTATCAAAATTACTTTACTATATAAGGTATTTAATAAAAATATAAAAACACTAGTGACTTAATTAAAATCTAAAAATGAAAATTAAAATAAAATTTAATTAAATAGAAACTATCACTTATTTTAACTTTGGATTTTTTTGATTTTTCTTTTACAGAACTATTTTATAACCTAAAATAACAAACTTTTGTGAAAACACTTTTCAAGATAGCTTATAAATAAGCTATAAGCACCCCCTAGGCTTACACAATTGACTTATGTTGACTGTGTGGTCAATTTAGGTCAAATGGCTTTGGGTGGGGTCCACAATGGTGAAAATGAGTTCCAACAAACTTAACAATCACAAATAAGCCAGAAACAACAACTCTTGATCTCAAATAAGCTAACAAGAACCAATTAAGCACTTTGCAAATCTGAGTTTTACTCAGATTATGGGACAAACTTTGGGGCCTAAACTAAGTGGGGTCCACTGGGTCTTAGGTCAAACAAGTGGTCAATGTCTAATCCCTGGTAGGAGGGGGTTGAGAAAATCAGCTTATGGGGTGTGGGACCCACTGTGGTGGTCACAAAACCACCTTAAAGTTGATGGTGTGGGTGAGTCTGCTGATGTGCAGGGCACAACCTTGCCCTGCAGCTTACTTCCAAAGCTTGTGGAAGCTTATAGAAAATTTGCAAAAATAAAACCAATGTAGGACTTAAAAGTTGAGGTGATAATGTATGGTTACAACAAATTCCAACCCCTCAATCAAAGTACACAAATCACAAATATTCTTGGAGTTTTTGCAAAAATCTGAGAAATGGTAATTTTGACTTTTTCTCTATTGAACCTAAGTTGACTAAAATGAACTTTATCCTTACTCAACTGATTAATTGTGTCTTAACAAGCTAAAAGGAAACTAGAATTGTTGATAGTGGTCACTAATAAGCTAGTACACAAAGATTTGAGCACCAAATCCCTCACAGTTAACTGTGAGGGCAAAAGGACTTGGATTTTGACTTTCTTGCTTTATTACACTAGATATTAGGTTTGATTTAAACTAATTTGATACTGAGAAGTATTTTTCACCCAAAGTTAACCAACAAAACTCTCAGGATCACAATGAAATTGCTAAATCCAAACACCCCTTTGCACACAGTTATGAAAGATATTTAATGAGTTTTACTTACTAAGCATCCAAATCTGTTTCCAAACTCTTAATTATGAATCCCTAAGATGATTGAAACTCAAAAACACAGATTACATACATTAACTCACAAGAAAACAAGGTATGGCTATTTAGGCAATTGAACACAGATTATGGTTAAACAAGAGATTACTAATGATAAACTACTAATTTGATCACACAATCTAACTAACAACAACTAATCAACACAAATTCCACACAACAACAATTAATCACAGAGATCACTAGATATTTAAAATTTAAGAGAAATTTCAAATTGAACAAGTCTTACAAGATTGCCCTCAGCATGAACAGAGGGCTTTCCTTATGAAGCCTATCTTTAGATAGGCTAATTCCAGCTCCAAGCTTGTCCTTTTTCACTTCATAACCCTGCAATCAAACTCAAGAACACAAAAAGTTGACCAATGTTGACTTTTTACTCTATTTTTTATTTTCTTTACTAAGCAATGTTTTAAGAATCTCTACAAGCTTGAATAAGCTTTAGGGAGCTTATATGAGCCTAACTCAGTCCATAATTCCACACACCATTCACACTTGAGCAATTCGAATGCCTTGGAAATTGAGTAAATTGCAAAGATGAAAATTAAACTTGGAATTTGAGATTTTTTAAATTCAAAAGGTTCTCATTACGCTACTAACACTGATACAATACTTGAATTAGAAAAGATTATACTAATTTGCTAGAAAATTTAAATTCGATACAACTTTTAACTAAAATAAACTACACATTCTTCATCTTGCAATCTTTTCCTTTTATAGCTGATAATTAGGGTTCCCATCTGCCCTCTGATCAAATCCCACCACTTTCTTCGTCTTTTGGTCCACTAATAAGGCGCCACGTATTTTGGCGCCAAAATGATGATTTGCAATTTGCTCCCTGATTGAGTGCTTTGGGGGAGAAGCATTTAATGTGGGTGGCTTGGGTAGGTGTAGGGAGGTGGGGATGATGATGGGATGGACAAGTTGGGGTGGTGGAGCTGCAAAACCAGGGGTGGTATGGTGGTATACGGGGTGAGAGGGAAATGGGGGAAGAAGGGTGGTTTGGTTTGTGTTTGACTGGTATTGACCAGGTCAAACTTTGACCCGGGCTAAAACTATCAAGGGTGCGTTGGGTTTTATGGAGTGGGCTGGGTATTTTTGGGCCCAAAGAAAAGAAGTGGGTGGGTTGGTTTAGGATTGGGTTTAGTTTTTGGATTAAGTAGTAGTTTATGATCCGGTTTGGTTTTATTTACACAAGGACTATTTTTGTAATTATGGGAAAGTTGAGGGTGTAATCTTGGCATGTTTCCAAAATATTTTTCAAGGGTGTATAATGCCACATCATGAATAGTACAAGGTTCTTTGGTGATTTTTCAATTTATTTTTCACCAGGGACTGAAACCGTCAAACTTTCAAACTTCAGGGACCATTTGTGTAATTATCCCCAAACTTTCCACCAAGGACCAATCCTGTCATAAAAGGTTAGTGCAAGGACAAAATTTGTTTTTCTCAAAGTTTTTCATATCCCAGGGACCATTTTTGACAATTTTCAAAGTTCAGGGACTAAACTTGACATTTTGTGAAACTTTTCACCAAAGGACTATTCATGTAACTTTTTGATTTAAAAGGACCTTTGGTGACTTTTTCAAGTTTTTAGAATGACCAGGGACTAGATTTGACAACTTTTGAAGGTTGGGGGACTGAAACTGCCAATTATGCAAACTTTGTGCGTTTTTCATCTGTTTTTGGTATTTTTGCATTTGAGACATGTAAAACACTTTCCTGGGATATTTTCACTATTTTGATTCATTATTGAGTGTTTTTGGATGTTTTGGCAGCTTAGAAATGGTAAAAATGATGAGTATTTACACACTCATCAACACTCACTAGGACAAATTCACTAATAATGGTGTCATCTTGATCCATCACTAGCTTTTCACTCACTAATTGCCTTTGCCTTTAATCTAAGATAGGTGCCTTAGGAAGTTTAAGTGATTTTGCCCTTACTTACCTCCCCTTGCTTATTATGTGTTGATTAATTGCTCTTTTGCCTATGTGTTATTGCATGCATGCTATATCTTGATTAGATTAGATTCTATATTGCCTAAGGGAATTGAACTTGCTTGAACTCTAATCCAAACACACAACCTTTCTGCAAATTTTCTGCCAAAAACCCAATTCTGGCAACCTGGAAATCACCAGATGGGCGGCCCCCTTAATTTTGTAAGGCGGCCCCCTTAATCATTAAGGGGACCGCCCCCTAATTAAGGGGACCGGCCATCTGATGGTCGGGTTTACAGAATCTTTTCTGCTTTTTAGCCCATTACAACCTACATTTCCCAATTTTCACCAACACAATTTGTCTTAATCTCCCAAACAAACTTTATCCATCCATAAGCACACAAATCTTACACTATAAATAACCCCAATCCTCAAAACTCTTCACTCATCACTTCATGGCCTCTCCAAACAAACCAAAACCAAAAGCCTCTAGGCTTGCAAGAATGACGGAAAAACCCGTTTGGCGAAAGAAAAGCCCTCGAAACAAATCCATCATAACAAACAAAGTTGGTAACCACTCAACACCACCAACCACTTACTTCCCAAACTTTCCACCAAACTCACAAGGACATTCATTTGATCCTCTTTACAAACCACACAACATTGGCCAAACTTCTTCCTTCATGCCAAACCACTCACCTCATCCTCCAATCACTTGTAATGATCCATACAAGTTTGATCAACCATCCCACTACAACTCCAACTGCACAAACCCAATTCATCCATATCAACACAATGACTTTCTCCACATTACCATGGAAAAGCAAAAGTTTCGTGATGAAATATCACAAATCCATGATCTTCGTGATCTCAATGCCATGCATCTTGCACAACGCAACAAAGGGCAACCTCCATCATCTCCCTACAACAATTGCCTTCCTCACTCTCTCAACTTGGATCAAGTTACAAACCACACTCACTATTGCCCTTGTTGCATCTTTCTCCAAAAACAAATCCTTTACTTGAGTGAAGATATTTCTTGGATTGAATATCTCCTCACTCGACCTCATCCCATTTCACCCCTAACACGATACAATATCGTAAGGGCCACCTCTTCCGCTCCATGCCCCACTGCATATCCTTCTCCATCTAACAACTAAGCTTTATGCTTATGTTATCCTTCAAGCTAATAAAACAATCAACCATGATTTGCAAGCAAGTCCAAGTGTTCTTTCTAGGCAATATAGGACTACGTCTTTTCTTTTGTTTTATTATGATTAATATGCCTTAAGCATATTAAATATTGTAATGCTTTCTATGATGCTTGAATGAATTTATTTTTTTTTATTGCTTTGCATGTATATGTGCCTTGTTCTCTTCTAATATTTTGTGTAGCCAAGATTTCCATAGCTCATTCCCTTGGTGCTCTCAAATGAGGGGGAGTTCACATCAAGGGGAGCTTTAACCTTTTTGATTTTACAAAAAGGGGGAGAAGAGAATGTTAAACTCTAAATTCTTGTCTAAAAATTATTTTTTATGCCTAATGAGTTTAAGGTTTTGTAATCATCAAAAAGGGGGAGATTGTTGACATAAATAATGTCTTAAAACATTGTTAGCATAATTAACAATGTCTCTATGTTTAATTACAAAGCATAAACTCATTAATCTAAAACTTATGACGTAAACAAGTTTTTAGTACTTAATACTTATCTTTGATTCCATATCACTTAAGGTATGAATAAACAAAGGGTTTATTACATTTCATGATCAAAGGAAATTTCTCTAATCACTAGATTTTTTATAAAATGCATTAAACATCTTATATCTTTTACAAAATTATTTTTGGAATTAAAAGAATATGTTTAATTCATTATAAATATTTGATTTCAAATTTCCAACCAAAAATGGCAAATTCTATCCAGAAAAATATTCCCCACTAAAAGACAAGAAAAACCAACGTTCTGAAGGGGCGGCCCCCTTAATTCCTTAGGCGGTCCCCTTAATCATTAAGGGGACCGGCCACTAATTAAGGGGACCGGCCACGCTCCAGAACAGTATTTTCCCTCTTTTAAATACTGGTTCATCCCTCAGAATTTTCTCACCTTTTGCACTTCTAAACTTTCTGATCTAGATCCATTTCTCTATTCTCTTATCCTTTGATCATAAGTGAATAATTCTTTGTTTCAAAGTGATTCAATCTTCATCCCCTCAAGTGCAAGAGAAGAATACTTCTATTCCCCAAGACAAGAAGTATTACAACTTGTTGTGATCTCCACATCCAAGTTGTTGGTGCATCATCAAGATCATTTACATATTCTTAGTGAAGATTGTTGTGAATATTTGTTTGTAGATAGTTGAGCTAGACATATAGTTTTGTGTGATTACTTAGTTGCTTGGTGTGAAGAAGAAAAGTTAGGAACTAGATTGGTGTGAAGAAGATAGGTGTGGAGTAGTTAGTTGTGAAGTAGAAGAAGGTGTGTAGAAGTTGTGACTTAGGTGTGAAGAAGTTGTGGTGTGAATATTGGTGTGTAAATTGGTGTGTATATTGGTGTGTAAATTGGTGTGTAAGGTTTTCTCCGCCATAAGGGAGCTTGTTGATATAGTGAAGAAAACTCTCGAGTTAGGTGCTCGGGGAGTGGAGTAGGGCAAGGAAGGTGTCCTTGTAGCCGAACCACTATAAATCTCTTGTCTCGCGGTTCGATCTTTCCATCTCTTACTTATTTCATTACTTATTATTGTTATACATTACTTATTGATTGTTGTTCATATTGTACAAGACTTGAGATCACATATTATCGAATCTAAGTTTTTTTAAAAGCTAAGAAAACACTAAAACTATCTTTTACAACAAATAAAAAGACGTAAAACTATTCAACCCCCCTTCTAGTTTTCCGCAAAAACGTCACTATCAAGGTACAAATCCTAGGAAACCGACAATAGGCGCCATGGTATAAATAGAGGAGAGCTCACCGCTCTCAGGGGTAACACACACAGCTCTCTCTTCTTACTAATTAATACTTTATCTCTCTAAAACCTTACACTTACTCTCACACCCGAGGTTGACCGCGGAAGTCCCTCTTCCGCGGTGAGACTAACGGCGTTCTTTTTTCTTAGCAGCTTCATTACAAGATCAATACAATCCAGAAACTCACTCTATCAAGGGTTAGCCTACACTAGGCCTTGAAGTGTGCCCAAGTTTTGTATCAACAAGTGACACCATCCATTTGTGACTCGTTAACTTAACTACGTTTTCAAAGATACTCCAACTAGCATAAGTAATCCGGCAAGTGGCTCTACCCCTACTCAAGAACGTTCCATGGTAAGGAACACTTTGGAAAAGGAGAAAAGCCAAGAAATAGGCGAACCTATGCCACATGAGGCAATACGGGAGTTTTGCGATAAGCACTACGACTAGCTATTGCCCCTGATGGCCGAGAAGGTTCACCAGGAGAAGTTGAGACAGGTGCAAACCCGCCTTGACTTCAACGAGCCAAAAAGTGTAAGGTCCCAAGAGCAACCGTGAAGTTCTGAGCCAAAGTCCGGCGGAAAAGAGAAAGCAAAGAGAAAGCGCAGGCACAGCCCCAGCACCAAACTCGGGCCGTCCGAATACTCCTACTCACAGAGCGTGTTCTCTCGGCTTAGCATTAGAGAAACTACTCCACCTGGAGAGGAGGGGAACAAGTATTGATGAGGCGAAAAATGATCCGTTTTTAGGGGGTCATTTAAGCCCAAATCCGACTTTATTTGATCAAATATTGCCCTAAATCGTTCCTTTTGTGATTTTAGGTGTTTGGAGAGTGAATTCTGGAAAAGAAGCTATTTTGGACGTTTTTGGAGCATAAAAGTGAAGAAAACGGCAAAGTCTCAAAATTCTATGCTGTGAACAGTGCATGAAGGCGTCAAGAATTACTCTTGACGGCGTCAAGACATCAAGAATAAAATACCGTAGGTGGTGACGGCGTCACCAAGGCCGTCACGTGTAAATTTGTCAAAACTTGCGCGCGGAGTAGCTGACACCGTTTTGGCCATAACTTTTGCATACGAACTCGGATTGAGGCGATTCAAAAAAGGAAACGAAGAGGACGAAAAAATCTACAACTTGGTGAAAAAGGCTTCTTGACGGCGTCAAGAGTATGGGCTGACGCCGTCACGAAGGGCCGACAGAAAACAAGCCTATAAATATAACTTCATAACTTCACTTTTTGTAAGCCCTAAACCCTAAGGTCGATTCCTGGGTTTAGGTGGGTGTTTTTCCAGCAACTTAGAGGGTTTCAATCACTCCATAAACATCATGTATTGGTTTGTTGATTCTATCTTAATTATGTTTTCCATTATCATTGTTGATTGCTCTTCTTTGATGATGATTTGCTAATTCACCTTATGTCTACTTATGATTATGTGAAACTTGTATATAATTGATTAGATCTCATTGATTTCTTATTGATGTTGTGTCTATCTCCATCAATTAAGGCGTGACAACTTCAATAGATCTAGTTGGTTTAGTTTATAATCCTTGTTTCCTATTGATTCTTGTTTTGATTGAATGATTTATATGTTAGGTTTAAGAAAACTGGCAGATCTCCAAATGGTAACATGCTTGAACGTCTTAAGAAACATGAACCGAGGCGTACTAGGTCTTTATTGGTTGTATTTAATGCATGAGCCACTGTTTACAATCCCTATAGTTGTGCTGGGCATGGTGTAGGAGGAGATAAGAGCTCATAGAATTGGGGAGTTATGTATGCCACCCCATGAATGGTATTAAGGAATACAACCCGTCAATTAAAACAAGGTTACAATTCAATAGGTAGGATTGGATAGCTAGCAAGGAATAACATATCATAGGTAGACATGCTTCACTTATCTTGTAGAACCTTAGTTTAGTTTTCTTGTTAATTAGTTTAATTAGTAGCTTTTGGGTTAGTTGATTAGCAACTAATTCCGCCCACTCTCCCAATACCCGAGATTTTTACTTGCTTTTCATAAAATATAAAAATACAAAAAGAATCATCCTTCACCTTTAGATCTAGTTAGATTAATTTCAATCCTAACGACACTATTCCTAGCTGAACGATCAATCCCCCGGTACTTGTCACTATACTATACTACAACGATCAGGTACACTGCCTGGTGGGGGTTGTAAGCTTCTCGAGATCCCTCGAGAGGTAAAGCAAGGTGCGATTCCCACGCATCAAGTTTTTGGCGCCGCAGCCCGGGGAATAGTTATTGTTTAGGTTGAATTTGATTTTTATTGGGTCTACTCATTAGATTCCTATCAAGTGAGATTTTTTCTTTTTACTTTGTAGCTTTCTCGTAGTCTATCTTTTCTTTGTGATTTTGTTTGTAACTTGCTTCAAATGGACCTTACACTTAGACTTCTAAGATTGCAAGATAGGGTTGAGCGGCTAACACACCAAAGAGTTCAAAATACCTCATTTAGAGACACCTATGAATCATATGAGCCTTCACCTAGGATAGATTCTTATGAACAACCTCCATATTTAAGATCTAGTTTTAGTGAGGCCAATAGGAAATGCGACCTAGTTTGCCAAGGAATTATGGAGAGAGCCATTGCAACAAATCATAAGTTGGATGAAGCACTAGGTTTGCTATTATCACTTCCTAATAAAACAATTGAGGAGGATTTAGCCGAGCATGATCACATTGATCAAAAAGACCTAGGTCCTATGATCGATGATGATGAATCTCAAGAAACAGATGATGAATCTCTTGGGCAATTTGTATATAGCAGTAAGAATATTGAGGATGATCCGTATGATTCGGACATAGAAGTTGAGATGCCTAGAGAAGCACGTGAGATACTTGGGAGAATGTTAGGGCTAGATCCTGACACATGGAATGATGAGGTGAACAACATAAGCCCACAAAATACTCAACCATCATTTGAGGCACACACACCGCCCGTGACTTACCCGGAAGAAGTAGAAGAAACTTTAGGAATTCCAATGGAGGTAGAACCCTTGGACCAGGCACCACTTGAGGATATAGGTTTGAACACTTGTAGTGATAACCCTACTCCTAGTTCTAGGGAATTTCCTAATGTTGATGAACCGGAACCTCAACCTTTACACAACTTCCCATCCTTAGATTTATTTCTAGGAAACAAAAGAGGAACCGACCCACCCATCAACCAATATTATCCGGGTAGTTCTAGGATGAAGGAAGCCATTCACTCACCCCCTTCACCTCACGTGGCATATTCACACCCTAAGGGTGTGTATCGTTACTTTCACCCACACTTGATCCTAAGTGTAGGGAGAACCTCCGCTATTTCCGTTAAATAAGGGTAGAGTCAGGCTCGTGACTCGAACAAAAACAAGCGCTTCTTGGGAGGCAACCCATGTTTTGTGTGTTTTTATTTATTTGTTTGTTTGTTTGTTTGATTTTATTTGTTTCCGTATGCATGTTTTATTTTTATTGTTTGTGGCTCATGTTTCAAAGTAAATTGTGAAAATGCTTTATTTTGTTTTTAACTTCGTCTTAATTGCATATAAAGGTATTTTGCAAAAGATAAGTGTAAGGGAGATCCAAATTTGTTTATAAGAACGAAATTGAGCATGAACCACAACAATATTAAATGGACATGTGTATTAGTACTTGTTAGAGTCAAATGCTTGTATCGAGTCGTAATGATGTTTTGCAGGATTTTCCAGGAAGTAGGACGAAGTTTTTCCAGAAATTTTCCGAAAACTTAACATAAGAATTTCTGCAGGTCACTTCTGACGGCGTCATGAGTTTACTCTTGACGGCGTCACGTGTAAAAATCTGGAAATTTTACCGGTTTTGTTTTTCTAACGGAGTCTTATGGTTTTTGTGAATTTTTAAGTTTTATAATCTCCAGGAAATCTGCAAACATTCATTCCACAAGCATTATATCTTTAATTGTTTTGTTTTTATTCCTAAGTCTGGAATTACATCTAGTTGTGAGTTATCTTTGTTCGGCTTGATGCTTTGGGTTTTTGTAGTTGTTTTGTCAGGATTTACAGGTTATGTTCGACAAAGAGATGATTTATATTCTGGAAGGGAAACTTTGATTGTTCATTTTCTTGGAGGAAGATTTAACCTGGCCAACCTATAATCCATATCGAGCGAATCAGGGGAGTATTTGATTTCATTCTCTTTACTTTTTCACTTTTACATTCTTTACTTGAACATTGGGGACAATGTTCATCCTAAGTGTAAGGGGAGGGTAAAAAGATGATACCTTACATATGCACTTTCGCTTGAGTTTGTTTTGTTTGATAGTAGATGTGTAATAAAACTATGAGAAATACTTGTTAGTGTAATTTTAGCGCCAAATTTAAAATTTTTTACAACATTTAGGAGTGAAACTTTAGCCATAGCAAGCGTCTCATGGATAGGAGATTGTATGACTAGCACATAACCGTATATTCAGAAAAATTTTCCACCCAAAAATGTGAGGTTCGCCTTTAGATTTGATAGGAAAAGCATTTATTATTAGTGCTTATGAGTGTACCGGTAGCATTTAGATTCTAGAACTTGCGTTAGTGATGCATCCCGAGACCGCTAGTGAGACTACATTCGTGTAGTAGGATTTACTACATGATAAGAGGCATTAGGATCACCCTTGTGTTAAACCCGTATTATAATTACTTGACCATTTAAGTCATATTACTTGGCTAGTTAAGTCAACTAATTTTTCCCACACCCTTTGCGATGTACTCATTTTTAGTACACGAAACCCCTAGTACACCCCTCCGAGCCTATCTTTTCGTTTCTAACTTTAAGCATCTTACTTAAAGGAAGAATTTGTTACACCCCACTTAAATGTACACCCAAATCGCCTTAGCCTTCCGTGTATGCGCTCATTTTTAGTGCATTATTGTTATTTGTTAAACCCTAAGTTAACTTTCTAATTGATTACATGGTTGCTAAGTCGAGTCATATCCTTGTACATATTGTTTTGGGACGATTGGGACTCATGGGTAAGTACTTATTTTATGGAGTAATGGGGAAGAACAACACTTATTACCCCCATATGTACGTTAATCTTAAAAGTGCTCCAAGTGTTTTGATTTTCTTAATTCGAGTCATTAGAATAGTTTAATGTAAAGTATGTAAAGATTCAAGTGTAAGGGGAATGCTCAAACCCCTATGATGTATTATTTTGGATGGTAGGGTAAGAGTGTATGAAAAAAAAAAAAAAAAAAATCAAGAAAAAGAAGAAAAAAAATAGAAAAGAAAGAGAGAAAAAACATACGGACTACCATCCCGTTTTCATTCTATGTTCATTTTATGTTTTTAGTTATTTTTCATTTATTAGCTTAAGTCGAGTCTAGTCTTGGCTTAGCAACGCCATCTTGTACATGTAATTAACTAAGATTGTTAACTCGCCACCAGTAAAATCCCCTTTATCCAACAAAACCGTGTAATTCATATCCCTACACCTAACGTTATAACCCTTTAAAAAGACCTCTTTGATAGTTTATCCTAGGTGCTTACGCCATGTGGTGGAGGTTTGATCCTTTCCCAAGCCTATGGTAATCTATTTTGCTATGACAGGTAGTGAGAGATATCTTCCATTTCCATAATGTTATATTACTTTATTACACCCGAGAGATGTGAGTATCTAAACACTATTTGTGAGGTGCTTGTGTATGACCTCCGTGCTTGTCTATTGATCTTTAGTGGAACGATTATTTGTTGTAATTACTTTTATATTAGTGTTAAATGACCCCTAACTTGTCTTTTGAGTAGAATAAAAGCTCATTTGCTTGAGGACAAGCAAATCTCAAGTGTAAGGGTATATGATGAGGCGAAAAATGATCCGTTTTTAGGGGGTCATTTAAGCCCAAATCCGACTTTATTTGATCAAATATTGCCCTAAATCGTTCCTTTTGTGATTTTAGGTGTTTGGAGAGTGAATTCTGGAAAAGAAGCTATTTTGGACGTTTTTGGAGCATAAAAGTGAAGAAAACGGCAAAGTCTCAAAATTCTATGCTGTGAACAGTGCATGAAGGCGTCAAGAATTACTCTTGACGGCGTCAAGACATCAAGAATAAAATACCGTAGGTGGTGACGGCGTCACCAAGGCCGTCACGTGTAAATTTGTCAAAACTTGCGCGCGGAGTAGCTGACACCGTTTTGGCCATAACTTTTGCATACGAACTCGGATTGAGGCGATTCAAAAAAGGAAACGAAGAGGACGAAAAGATCTACAACTTGGTGAAAAAGGCTTCTTGACGGCGTCAAGAGTATGGGCTGACGCCGTCACGAAGGGCCGACAGAAAACAAGCCTATAAATATAACTTCATAACTTCACTTTTTGTAAGCCCTAAACCCTAAGGTCGATTCCTGGGTTTAGGTGGGTGTTTTTCCAGCAACTTAGAGGGTTTCAATCACTCCATAAACATCATGTATTGGTTTGTTGATTCTATCTTAATTATGTTTTCCATTATCATTGTTGATTGCTCTTCTTTGATGATGATTTGCTAATTCACCTTATGTCTACTTATGATTATGTGAAACTTGTATATAATTGATTAGATCTCATTGATTTCTTATTGATGTTGTGTCTATCTCCATCAATTAAGGCGTGACAACTTCAATAGATCTAGTTGGTTTAGTTTATAATCCTTGTTTCCTATTGATTCTTGTTTTGATTGAATGATTTATATGTTAGGCTTAAGAAAACTGGCAGATCTCCAAATGGTAACATGCTTGAACGTCTTAAGAAACATGAACCGAGGCGTACTAGGTCTTTATTGGTTGTATTTAATGCATGAGCCACTGTTTACAATCCCTATAGTTGTGCTGGGCATGGTGTAGGAGGAGATAAGAGCTCATAGAATTGGGGAGTTATGTATGCCACCCCATGAATGGTATTAAGGAATACAACCCGTCAATTAAAACAAGGTTACAATTCAATAGGTAGGATTGGATAGCTAGCAAGGAATAACATATCATAGGTAGACATGCTTCACTTATCTTGTAGAACCTTAGTTTAGTTTTCTTGTTAATTAGTTTAATTAGTAGCTTTTGGGTTAGTTGATTAGCAACTAATTCCGCCCACTCTCCCAATACCCGAGATTTTTACTTGCTTTTCATAAAATATAAAAATACAAAAAGAATCATCCTTCACCTTTAGATCTAGTTAGATTAATTTCAATCCTAACGACACTATTCCTAGCTGAACGATCAATCCCCCGGTACTTGTCACTATACTATACTACAACGATCAGGTACACTGCCTGGTGGGGGTTGTAAGCTTCTCGAGATCCCTCGAGAGGTAAAGCAAGGTGCGATTCCCACGCATCAAGTATCCTCGCTCAACGGTTTTCTCTCGCCTAGGAGATAAAAAAGATATCAAGTTGCGTTTGGGGGAAAGAAGGGCGGAAGTGTTTACACGACTCAAGTCTAAAATTCGTGCTCGAAGAGACAGAAGAACCAAGACGCGGCGAAATAAACATGATGAAACATACGGAAGAGAAGACAGCCCAAGAAAGCATGAAAGAAGAACCCCCAGCCCAACACAAAGTCGCACTTACCACTCCAGAACGAAACTAACCTGAGTCAGAAATGCATACTCTAACCCGAAGCGACAAAGAGAAACGACGCCACTAGAGAGTGAAGATAGCGATGGAGGTCATTGGAAGTCTAGATCAGCAAAAAGCGGGGATGACGCAGAAGACCTTTACTGTCCATACGACATAGAGGACGCGGACCCCTTCATGCGGCAAATCAGGAACTTTGATTTTCCAAAGAGAACCTGCATGCCGTCTAATGTAAAAACTTACGACAGAATGGGGGACCCAGAAGATCACCTGAAAAAATTCTGCACAGCGGCCAAGGTAGAGTGGTGGGACATGCCCACTTGGTGTCACATGTTCAACTCTACCCTCATGGGCCACCCCCGCATGTGGTTTGATGAACTCCCAGCTGAAAGCATCGATAGTTTTGAAGAACTATGAAGAAGCTTCTTGGCCTACTTTCTGCAACAAAAGAAATACACTAAAGACCCAGTGGAACTTCACCACATCAAGCAAAAGGAAGGAGAGTCAACGGGAGCATTTGTTGACCGGTTTAAGGCGGAAAGCATGCTTGTCAAGAGCGCCTGGGAATGCATGAGAATTTTCGGCTTCATGCACGACATCAATAACCCAGAGCTCATCCGCAGGCTTAACGACAATATCCCAAAAACTGTTGAAGAAATGTGGAGAGTAACCATGGCGTTCCTCCGGGGAGAAACGGCAGCAGCCATCATCTCTAGAAAGAAAAATGACCGCGTCCCGTGGAAACCCCACGAAAGCGGAGCCAAGGTAGCAGGCAGCCAAGTATTTGAAAGAAAAACGGAGTTCAGAGGACGGTCAAGAGCCGAACGAATACGAAGTGACCGGTTCACACCCCTCATAAAAACCCTGAAAGAAATCTTAGCCATGAACTCTGTCAAATTCACTGCTCCACCTCCTATGGCAAGCCCAGTGGAGTCAAGAAACAAAGACAAGTATTGTGATTTCCATAGGGAAAGAGGGCATGATACGTGGGAATCGCACTAGGCTTTACCTCTCAAGGGATCTTGAGAAGCTTACAACCCCCACCAGGCAGTGTACCTGATCGTTGTAGTATAGTATAGTGACAAGTACCGGGGGATTGATCGTTCAGCTAGGAATAGTGTCGCTAGGATTAGAAAGCCTAAATACTAGTTCTAAAGGTGAGGGATGATTATTTTTGTGTTTTTATATTTTTTAGAAAGCAATTAAAATTCTCGGGTTTTGAAGAATTTGGGCGGAATTAGTTGCTAATCAACTAACCCAATACTAAGATGCAATCAAAATACAATATTAAAAATGAAAATAAACTAATTTATACTAAAGTTGTGAGCAGTAATTGGAGAAAATGTGTTTACTTAGATTTCACTACTCCCTAGACATCTTTTACACGTTAATTACTTGTTATAATTGCATGGATGACGGATCGTATTCCTTAATACCATTCATGGGGTGGCACACTTAACTCCCCAATTCTATGAGCTCTTATCTCCTCCTACACCATGCCCAGCACAACTATAGGGATTGTAAACAGTGGCTCATGCATTAAATACAACCAATAAAGACCTAGTGTGTGTCGGTTCATGTTTCTTAAGACGTTCAAGCATGTTACCAATTGGAGATCTGCCAGTTTTCTTAAGCCTAACATATAAATCATTCATCCAAAACAAGTATAAACAAGTAATCAACACATAATCAACATCTAGGTTTCATTAGATCTAAGCAAACACAAGATAGATCTAGCCTAGCATGATGGAATTAAGACAAGAACAAGATATAGACAACCAACACATAGACATATTGATTGAATTAAAGGAACACTTATCTTGATTAAACATGCAAGGTATCAAGGGGTTGGAACCCTTGAAAAACCTATAAAGTTACACCAAAATCGTACTTAGGGTTTCTCCCAAAACTTCTCTTTCTAAATGTGAAAAATTAGAAAACTATATATAGAAAAAGGGGTCTGACGGCGTCAAGACAAACATTGTGACGCCGTCACCTCGCCGCCAAAACTATTCTCGGACTGCCTTGATCTACATTTGACGCCGTCAAGACTTAATCATTTCCAGGCCGTCATGACTTTTACTCTTGACGCCCTACCTTCATGACGCCGTCAAATCTCTACTGGACCGTCATGGAATTTTGCTCTTGACGCCGTCAGGGAGTTGCTCTTGACGCCGTCACCTACTGTTCCCAGCATGGAAAATTAAGACTTTGGCGTTTTCTTCACTTTTATGCTCCAAAAACGTCCGAATTGCTTCCTTTTCCAGATTTCACTCCCAAAGTACCTAAAATCACAAAAGGAACGATTTAGGGCAATATTTGATCAAATAAATTCGAATTCGGGCTTAAATGACCCCCTAAAAACGGATCATTTTTCGCCTCATCGGGACACCATACAGATGAATGTTTCCAACTAAAGCGGCAGATTGAAGAGGCCGTTAGATCCGGCCAGTTAGTGCACCTAGTAAAAGAAATAAAGAATGGCAGTCAGAAAGCCGCAGCAACTAAGGGCGCCAAAAATTAGGTTACAGCCAAAGACAAAGCTCCAGCAATCTTCATGGTCCAGTCATGGGAACGGAAAGTGAAGCACAAAGCATCTCCCCAAACCGAAGCCAACTTAGAAATATCTTTCCCTCCATTAACAGGAGACGATTGGGACGACCACCCACTGGTGGTCAAAGCGAAAGTTGGCGGGCACCGCATACACAGGATGTACGTGGATAATGGGAGTGCCTCCGAAGTGCTTTACGAGCATTGCTTTAATCGGTTAAGTCCAGAAATCAGGAGAAAGATGGTCCCGGCCACAAGCCCACTCTTGGGCTTCAGCGGCGAAATCTCATGGCCTCTGGGGCAAATTCTTTTGGAAGTAACACTTGGTGATGAGGAGAATTCAGCAAGCACGTGGATGAATTTCATGATTGTCAGATCTCCGTCCCAGTACAACGGAATAATAGGCAGACCAGGAATACGGTTGCTGAAGATCATTCCTTCCACGGCCCACAGCATGTTAAAATTTCCCACTAAAGGTGGAGTAGTGACGCTACACAACGACAAAGTTTTACCAGTGGAATGCCGGATGGTGACGGACCAGCAGTCACAGCAAAAGATTGAAGACATCACGGTCAAAGAAGGCATAAAAGTTGCACTACACCCAGAATTCCCGGACCAAACAGTAACCATCGGAGGAAGTTTGACAGACCAAGGAAAGAAGGACGTGTGTGAACTGCTCAGAAACAACTTGGATATCTTCGCGTGGTAGCTGGTAGACAAGACCGGGGTACCACGAAGAATAGCTGAGCATAAACTCAATGTCCGGGAAGGATATACCCCGGTAAGACAGAAGAAACGAGGGAAAGCCCCCGAAAGAAACAAAGCAATCAATGACGACATGGCAAAGTTGGTAGATGCCGGGATAATGAGGGAAGTTCATTACCATGATTGGTTGTCAAACCCGGTACTTGTGAAGAAAAACGACGGCAGTTGGAGGATGTGTGTTGACTTCAAAGACCTTAACAAAGCCTGCCTAAAAGATTGTTACCCTCCACCGGAGATCGATTGGAAGGTGGAATCCCTCTGCGGCTACACCTTCAAATGCTTTCTAGACGCGTACAAGGGGTATCATCAAATCCAGATGGCAGCAGAAGATGAAGAGAAGACCGCGTTTCACACAAACCAGGGAATCTTTTGTTACCCAAAGATGCCCTTTGGTCTAAAAAAACGCCGGTGCTACGTACTAACGGCTGGTAGATAAGGCTTTCGAAAGGCAAACTGGAAGAAATTTGGAAGTGTACGTTGAAGATTTAGTGATAAAAATTCACTCGGAGAAGGAAGTGCTAAGGGATATAGAAGAAACTTTCAAGACCCTTAGAAAAATCAACATGAAGCTAAACCTAAAAAATGCACGTTCGGGGCAGAAGAAGGGGTATTCTTGGGACATGTGGTGAGTAAACAAGGCATCAAAGCTTGTCCGGAGAAGTCAAAGGCAGTGGCCCAACTACCATCCCCCAAGTCCCTAAAAGAGGTACAGAGCTTAAACGGGAAGTTGGCAAGTCTAAACTGTTTTCTATCTAAATCCGCGGAAAAGTAACTCCCATTTTTCAAGACACTCAAAAAATGTATCAAGAAGAGTGATTTCCAATGGACTCCGGAAGCAGAAGCAGCATTTAAGGAAATGAAGAAGCACATCGCCAACCTTCCCACCCTAATGGCCCCACAAGAAAAGGAGGAATTGATAAGGTATCTGTCCGTAGCTAGAGAAGCTATCAGTGCAGTCTTGTTAGTCGAGAGGGGAACAGTCCAGCAACCCGTAGACTTCATCAGTCGCGCGTTGTAAAGCCCGGAGATAAACTATAGCCCTATGGAGAAACTAGTGTTAACATTGGCCCACGCGGCAAGGAGACTCCAGAGATATTTCCAGGCATACCCAATCGTGGTAATCACGGACCAACCCATCAAGCAAATGCTGGCACGAACAGAGAACGTGGGCAGAATGGCCAAATGGGCTATTGAACTAGGAGAGCACGATATAAATTTCAGGCCGCGAACCGTAATAAGGGGTCAGGTACTAGCAGATTTCCTCGCGGAAGTGCCAGAAGAAGAATCCCAGACCACCACCCCCGTCGAACCAGCGTACAAGGAGCCATGGGATTTGTACACGGACGGATCCTCGTGTCAGGAAGGTTCCAGAGCAGGCCTAATTCTGACTAACCCAGAAGGCGCGGAATTCACATACGCCCTCCCTTTTGAGTTCCCAGCTTCCAACAACGAGGCAGAGTATGAGGCGTTGATAGCAGGTTTAACGATGGCAAAACAGATGGGGATGAAGGACCTGGCTGCACATGTGGATTCCAGGCTTGTCGCCAACCAGATCAACGGTTCGTATGTAGCTAAGGAAGAAGCCATGATCCAGTATCTAACAAAAGCAAAGGCCTTAGTACAAGATTTCAGAACGTTCTCCATAAGGCAAGTTCCGCGGAGCCAGAATAAACAAGCAGACGCATTGAGTAAAATAGCCTCCACTAGCTTCACTCACCTAATAAAACAAGTATTGATGGAAGTCTTAAAAGAAAAGTCAATTGAAGAAAAAGAGGTGATGGCTATAGTTGAGGAGGAAGAAGAGACCTGGATGACTCCCCTTCTTGAATACTTAAGAGAAGGAATAGTTCCCGCGGACAACCAAAAAGCAAGGAAATTGAAAATCAAGGCCAGGCAGTATGCAATCATCGATGGAGTGCTATACCGGAAGTCTTTCCTGGAACCATGGTTACGATGTGTGAGCCCATCACAAGCCAACTATGTGATAAGAGAAATCCACGAAGGATCTTGCAGCATGCACTCAGGACCGCGAGCCATTGTGGCAAAGGCAATTAGAGCCGGATACTACTGGCCCAGCATGGATAAGGATGCCAGAGAAGTAATACAGAGGTGTCAAGAATGCCAAGTCCACCGCCCGTTCCCCAAGCATCCGCAACATCAGCTTACCCCTATCACGTCCCCACGGCCTTTCCACAAGTGAGGCCTAGACATCTGCGGTCCATTCCCGGAAGCACCATGAAAAATCAAATACCTGATAGTGGGAATTGATTACTTCACTAAATGGATCGAAGCAAAGCCTCTGGCAACAATTACAGGAAATCAGGTAAAAAAGTTTGTCTAGGATAACATCGTGTGCAGATACGGCCTTCTGGGGGAGATCGTGTCGGATAACGGCAAGCAATTTAGGGATAATCCCTTCAAAGATTGGTGCAAAAAACTCAACATCAAACAGCGCTTCACGTTAGTAAAGCACCCGCAGGCAAATGGATTGGTGGAGAGCGCAAACAAGAGCTTAGAAGAAGGGACCAAAGCAAGAATCGAAGAAGGAAGCAGAGACTGGCTAGAGGAACTACCGCACGTACTATGGGCACATCGAACCATGATCAAATCCAGTAATGGAGATACCCCATTCTTTCTTACCTATGGGACGGAAGCTGTAATCCCGGTAGAAATAGGCATGCCATCACTAAGATGCACCCTCTTCGACCCGAAAAGTAACGATGAAGCCTTACGATTGAACCTGGACCTAGCAGAAGAAAGAAGGGAAGTCGCGACAATTGAAGAAGCACGAAGCAAGGCCAAGATGGAAAGGTACTACAATGCCAGAGTCCGCGGCGTAGCATTTAAGCCAGGGGATTATGTGTACCGCAGCAACAAAGCCAGCTGTGCCAAGGATACAGGAAAGTTGGGCCCAAAGTAGGAAGGCCCATATGAAGTGATAGAAGCACTAGGAAAAGGGGCCTATAAGTTTCGAGGCACGGATGGTCAAGACATCCCCCGAACATGGAATGTTCGGAACCTCAAAAAATGCTACATATGACCTTAGGCGTGAACAACCCCATCATCAGTCGCGACCAAAAATGTTAGCAGGAATTTAACTCAGCATATCTAGTTTAAATTGTGTAACCGATTTCTCGTTTATTAATGAAAGGCGGAGTCTGATCAACTTTGCAAAATTTCCAAATTATGTATTATTTTTCTTTCTTTTTATTTATTCATTTATCATATGCATGCACAACTGCGTAAGAGGTATCGCAAGCCCAACACACACAAAAAAAAAAGAGGATAAAAATCCTCATAAAGCAACTAAGGCATATAAGTGGTTCTGCAGACCCATTGACCATAATTAGCTATCCCCGGAACACTAAGTACGGACACACAATGATAGTTAAATCAAGTCCGGTCATCCTAACCCCAGCAACCAAAAACAAAAATAACATAAACTTCTAGAGTGTTATTAACAAAATACATCAATGACAGGTGCATACACCCGGATTACATCCGCAGCACACAGCTGCCCCGGTAAGAAACTACCAACAAGAGTAAAAAAGCTTCACAAGAAATGGACAAAGGCAGATATAGTCAAAATACCGCCCATAATGTCCGTGGAAAAACCTAAGAGAAGTCCTTTGGATCAATCTTGCCCAAGATGGAGGTATCAAACATGTCATTCTCCTGCCCCTCATCATCCCCGCGCGGCCCAGTAACGGGTGCAGATGGAGTCGGAGCAGCAGAGGCAACAACCGGAGGAGAGGAAACTCTTTGGTCAAATTCCAACACATACTTTCTGTTCTTGGCATCTTTGTAGGCAGCAATGGCATGAGGTCGGGAAGTCAACTTACTAAGCACGGACCCCGGCAAAACACGCTCTTCAACCACAGGCGGGTTGAAGACAAACTCCGCGGAACCAGACGGCCTTTCTTCCTCAAGAACAAGTTGGGACATCAAAAACTCCAAAGGGGAATCCTTGCAAGCTTCCAGGGAATCCAACAAGGGGATGGGAACCTCCGATAACCTAACCACGGCGTCTAAGTAACGCTGTTCAACCCCAGGATCATAAGCATCCACTTGCTCAAGAGTAACTCCTTTAGAACCATGGATGATCCCAGCCTCTAGACCCTATTGAAGTCCTTCAGAGATGGCTGCAGATATACACCCCCCAAGCCGGGTCTTCAATTCCCCACATTCCTTGAACTTGGACACAACCCTACGGAACCCGTGACCAATAACCCACCTCTTACCCTCAACCGCCATTAAGTACCGAGGAAAAATATCCGTATTAAACTCATCATTAAGAGCCACCAACCGGCGGTCCAGCTCCGATATTTGCTCCTTGAAGCTGTTGCGGATGGTTTCTTCCCTTTCCTCGAACATCTTATTCAAGCACTCCTCACCCTTTACCTGGCTCTCCAAAGTCCCACAAACTATCTCCAACCCAGCTACCTTCTCCACCAACTCCTTGTTGCAAGACTCCAAATCTTGATTCCTTAACTACAGATCTGATAACCTCTCATAACCAGCAGCCCTCTCAGCCAAATTGGCATTCTCCGCACGCAACTCAGCAATCTCTCTCTCCTTGGATTCACTAGCAGACTCTAACGCGAAAACTTTCCCCTGAAGTTCACCAACTTGAGAAGACTCACCTTCAAAACCCTCAACGCGAGCCTGGAGGGTAGAAAGTTGTTTCTCCCTCCTCTCTAATTTCCTCCCCAGCTTATGGTTCTCTTGGAGTTCATACTCCAGCCTAAGTCTCACCTCCGAATCCACGCCAACTTTCTAGGCAGTCAGCAAATTGTGACGATCAAAAAGGTCCCGCGCATCCATGTTGCAAAGTATAGACACAAAACCGGGGGTAGCAAGATTATCCACTAGACTGCGGCAGATCCAGGGATCATCCATCTTAAAGCCATTAGTGGCAAGCGACTTAGGAACATAAGTCGAGGAAGCCATGGTGGTGTCCACGGAGAGTGATTGATAGAACTCCCCGGAATCCACAGGACTGTTAACCCCGGTATCATCATTATTTGGCTCGTCAGAGGCAGCATTTGGACCAGAATCTTCCAAAAACCCACTAGGGGACCCGCGGTGACCGGACTCAGCGGCCTTGGGAGCCAAGCTCTCATCAGCTTTGCTTTCTGAGGTCTGATGGACAGGAATGGATGAGTAAAAAGATATCACAGTAGCATTCTTCATGATGTTGGCATCAGTGTGCGGACCAACACGGTCTAACCCGTCAGCTGACTCATATTGAAGCTCCTGCGGCGTAGAAACATTCTCCTCAGCCGCAACACCTGAAAAATCACAATAATAATAATAATAATAATAATAATAATAATAATAATAATAATAATAATAATAATAATAATAATAATAATAATAATAATAATAATAATAATAATAATAATAATAATAATAAAAGGCACGAAAAAAATAGCCAGAAATACCTGAGTCATCCCCGGCAACTTACCCGGACAGGGGAACAATCTTTCTCCTCTTAGGCTTAGGTGGAAGGCTCAGAGTCACCTTCTTCTTCCCGGCTTGTTTTTTTTTTTTTTTTTTTCTTTGGCAGCTTCCAACTCCTAAACAACGGTATGCTGAACCAAGGACACAACATTTTAAGTAGGTTCAATCACCCTACCAGCCGTTTCCACCCTCAATGTTGGCTCATCCTTTTCTAGAGTTCTCTCTCGAGTCTTCACCTTGAACGGGTCTGGTTGGTTAATGAACGTGAACAAATCCATCTCTGCAAATAAAACAAGTAAATAACGTAAGACGTGGACACACACACACACACACACACACACACACACACACACACACACACAAAAAAAAAAGATAAAGCACGGGAGAACACCCAGCAACCCACCTGACTCGTCCGGCCACAAAAACGTGGGTCGACTAGTATCATCATCCCAAGTACGACTCAACCCTATAACATTTAAGAAGACATCAGGGAATTTTCTAAAGGGAGCTCTCTTGGTATTAAGAACCTCCAGCAATGCGAGATCAATGTCCGCGTCAGAAGGAGAAGGATCACGGTCTATGGTGACCTTGTCACACCAAGGCACGGAGATAGGAAAAATAGTCATCTTGACAAAGAAAAAATTGTCTTTCCAATGCTTGACCGAATCAAGAACCGCCGTATAACAGACAGGGACAACCAACGACTTGGGACCATTCCTCTTCTCCACGGTCATCCACCCATTATTCACACCGGAATAATAAAACTTCCTAAACAAGGAAACAGTGGGGACCCCACCATGGGCACGGCACAAGATTTCAAAATGACTGATTCTACAGGCTGCTAATACAGACAACTAGGACAAGTGTATTTGGAAATACTCGAGAACAGACAACAAAAAAGCCGAAATGGGGATCCTAAAATTTCCTAATTCAAAAAATCTGGTGTACACACCGATTTTCCCCTCCGGCGCATTCCTAATGCTAACAAGAGGACCAGGGGCCTCCGACAGCAGATGCGCAGGGATGTTATATTTATTACAGAAAGCATCCACAACGTTCTGGGAAAGTTTGGAATAAGTGGAATCTATATGGTCGGAAGTCATGGCAAGGAAAGATACACGATACAAAAATGAGGTAAGAAATTATTCTATCACGGAAAGGAGAAGGAGCCTAACCTAGTATTCTAAGGCGGAAAGAAGGCTAAGGGCCGAAACTTTCTTGTAGAGAGTGGTAAAAAATATGTATTGTGTGTGAAAAAAGAAACGCAAATGAAGTTAGCTTGGTATTTATAACCAAGCCCACGTATACTTACCCACAAATCAAAGACACCAACGCATGACACGTGTCCAAACCGCTAATCGAACGGATAAGGATCACCAAAAATGAACGGCCACGATGATCGCAGAAAACGAATGGTCAGACACCAATAAGTCACATCAGTCAGAGGGCTAGTGGGTAAAAATCATTTTACGAATACCAATGACAGGCTGGCAAATGACTCACAAAACAAGTGGAAAGCACAGTCAGCAACACGCGGCACACGGTACCGCGGAATGAAAGTCTAGCACACTTGCATACCAAAGAAAGCAAGTATACTAGACTGGGGGGGACTTGATCACGTATAGCACGCCCGGACCCGCCACGGCGGGCCGGACACACTACCATGACAACCCGAACTCGGGAAAGGCCCGGAAATCCGTACTTAGCATAAAAGTACCGCGGCCCATGGCAATAGACCAAATAACGGATCAACCCCATTAAGAGTAAGGAATATTATCAGCTACCATATAGCTGACCAAAGCAAACTCCCAAATAAGAAAGGCGACATCCCCATTCCGAAGGAACCGCCAATCACAAGGTCAGGACAAGAGCGGGAGTGGTCCAGAAAGGTTTGCCACCTAAAAACGTCACTATCAAGGTACAAATCCTAGGAAACCGACAATAGGCGTCATGGTATAAATAGAGATGAGCTCACCGCTCTCAGGGGTAACACACACAGCTCTCTCTTCTTTCTAATTAATATTTTATCTCTCTAAAACCTTACACTTACTCTCACACCTGAGGTTGACCGCGGAAGTCCCTCTTCCGCAGTGAGACTAACGGTGTTCTTTTTTCTTAGCAGCTTCATTACAAGATCTATACAATCCAGAAACTCACTCTATCGAAGGTTAGCCTACACTAGGCCTTGAAGTGTGCCCAAGTTTTGTATCAACAACGTTCATTGTACCGGATTTATGGTGAGCTAGATTTAGATGTCATAATGAATTTCATCTAATGCAGAGAGAGTGGAGGTTGACACATACAATATACATGAAATCGAACGATGATCATGTGAACTGCACAAGATTTGTATGTTCCAATATCAGTTACTATTAATGTCAATATATTTTTTTTGAGAAATATAGTAAAGACCAACACTTACATATATTTCTGTATATTTATTTAAAATAAAAATATAGCTTAATGCTGACAATCATATGTAGTTCACGGTACTGTTTAACATGTAGTTTATGTAGTTCAGAGTGAACCAAATAATTTAGAAAGATCATAAAGAGCTGTCCATGTGATAATGATTAATTTGGTACTCAGACTTAAGGCCCTAATTATGTATAAATATCATTATATCTAAGTGAGGTAAAAAATAGTGGTGTTCACAAATCGGGTAATACCCGCAGGAACCGAATAAAACTGAACCGAATTGAAATATTTAGTTTTCGGTTTGGATATGGTTTTAAAATGAAAACCGAAACCAAATTCACATAAATATATATTTTTTATATTTTATACAAAAAACCATTAAAACTCTTTTCTAGTATATTTTTGTATAAATATAACATTTTTTAAGCTTCAAAATTTTTTTGCGCTAATCTATATAATTATATGAAAAAAAACAATATAAATTATGTAATTAGTAGGGTTGAACTGAACCAAATTCGGTTTTCGGTTTTACCTAGATTCTTTTTTTAAACAAACTAACCAAACCGAATAAACTGAACAACCCGATAATCGAACTGATGGACACCCCGACTATAAAAGGGCACCATACACTTTTGAGCCATTTTAAACTAAGAACCAACGGCCCGGCCCAGCCCAGCCCAGCCCAACCCAACACAAATTGAATGTTCTATCAGAAGTCAGAACTAAACCATGGCCCATTTGCTTATAGTTCACTAGTTGAGGGTTATACAACGAGTAATGACTTCCTCTAATAGACTAAGGGCTTTTTTTTTTTTTTTTTTTTTTTTTTATTAAGTGGGTGGGTCCTTTTCTGTTAATGAGTATTAATTGGGATGACCACCTTTTGCTTTCTCTACCCATATAGAACATTTAACAGAAAAAGAAACATATTATATATATATGTGGTCCAACCACTATCTCCTTATTAAGACACATGAACAATAAAAAGAAACAACCCTTAACATGGATCAAGGGAGTTATTCAAGCTAGGGTAGAGATAACAATTCTTGAAATATACAAGCAGTCGAGTCTAAAAATACCTCACTCAAACTATCTTGGAGCTTTTTAACCCCTATTATATTTAAAGTGCTAGTAAATATGAAATTAAGGCTAACGAGTCATCTTTCGAGCTCAGAGCAAGCCTGAATCATCAAAGCTTGGCGAGCAATCACATCCAGTTCACGCTTAACTAAAGATTGTCAAACTGGAACTCGAGCTCATCTTTCATGGCTTCTTTGGTTCACTTTAAGACATATTGTATTTTCGTGACTCATGACCATCTACACAACTAGTAACATTCATGTACGTTGACGTTTGTACCATGTGTTTCTAGCAAATCATATGATTTACTTTAGGAATTACGAAACGCACGTAAACCATATTAACATTATCATTGAAATCATCTAAAATATAGTCTAGATAAGAAATACATTTGTTGTACAAAACACTCTTAGAGCAGGGAGTGATAACGCTGAAGCAGCGTAATTGCCTGCATGGCCATTGGCGTAGCTATTTAGAGGCGGGGAGGGGCGCCCGACCCCCGAATTTTTTTTTGCTTTGTAAGGGGTATATAGTTTTCGTGTAGAAAAATTTCGGTATATTCGGTTTCGACCCCCCATTTTAATTGTGAAATTTTTTTTATACATTAAGCAATAAAATTGATCTATTACATTTTACATAAGCCCATCTCCCGAAACTAAAATCCATTAACAAACAAAATCCCAAACTAAAATCCATTATTTAGCCCATTAAAAAAAAACGGAACAGTCCCTAACAATTAACAAACCAATTAACCAAATCCCAAACCCTCCCCCTTCTACCCTCAGAATCTAGCAAACAGTATGGTGATTTACATAGAAAAAGAAATTGCTAACAAGTTTGATGCGGAGTCCATAATTGAATAATTCAAGGATCTTAAAGGTCGAAAGGCTGAACTCTAATTTCTTCAATGAATCGAACCAGGTACTAACCGTTTGTCACCTTTTTAATGTTTAGTTGTCTTGGACAAATGCTTAGTTTTTTAGTGATTGAAACTTTTTTTTATAATAATAGTATTTAATTTTTTACCCGACCCGAACATATTACCCGAAAAATAGTGTTAGGAAAAAAAATTTAGATCCCGACCCCCCACTGAAAATTTTCTAGCTTCGCCACTGTACATGGCAACCATTCAACGGCGTTATCACGTTACATGTATTTCCTACCCCTCGCGTTATGCCAAGCGTTTCACACGGCGTTGCTATACTAACGCACGTTAGTATAGATATGCTCAGTTTCAAAATATGCCCCCTTGCTTAAAAATGTTACCGTTTGGAGAATGGGATTTGTGTTTGTGTGTCTGTGTTTGATTTGCGTTTGTGTGTGTAGTGTGTGTGCAGGTAAGTGAAGAAAACAAGTTTTTTTTTTTTTTTTTTTTTTTTTGGGCTAACATTTTATAATAAAGGTTTGGGCTGGGTTAGAATATTGGGTCAAAAGCATTTAATTTTTTTAATAGTTTTTTAACTTATTATTATTATTATTATTACTATTATTATTATTATTATTATTATTATTATTTGAAAATAAATTTAATAAATGAAGTGTTTCAGTGTTTAATAAATGAATTTGTTGAGGGTATAATTTGTAAATTTTTAAAAAGTGATGTTATTGGGTGTTATGATTTCTGGGTGTTTTTGATGTTATGTTATTTAGTGTTAAAATGATATGGCGCTGACGTGGCAGTGGTGTTCGTGTTATTTCGTGTTATGACTCCTGCGCTCTTATGATTGAAGTTGGCATACTTTTGGTCATCATTCACCAATAGAAAACACTCGTGTAATTGACTTTGATTTAAATATAATTTCTAGAAACAACAAAGGACCAAAAGCAACGAAACTGAAAATTTGCAAGTTGTAGAAAAACCAAAGTGATGGGAGTCAAGATAACCTTCTACTCCGTTGGTCTTTCTTGACTTTAATTTAGTTTCTTTGTAGAAGGACAATGATTTTTAAGGGGTCATTTTATTATTATATACTCCGTATTTATATTATCTTTAAAAAGAATGATTTTTAAAGGGTCATTTTATTTATATATCTATATTACTTTTTAAAAAAAAATGGTTTTTAAAGGGTCATCTTATTCCTTTATTTCGGTTTTTATGGAAAAAAAAAAATAGAAAGAAAAAGAGAAAAAAAGAAAAAAAGTAGCTAATTTTAGAAATAATATGTTTGGTAATGTTTTAAAACACGGATTAATCTAGCCGGTTCAAGTGGTTAAACTGAGATGTGGCTGGTCATGAGAGATCGGTCTCCGACTAAAAGTTCAGTTAGATTAAAATATTAGAATATGACTTAAACTCTAAGGGGCTTTTGGTAAATTTGTGACTTGTTCTACAAGTTTGATTTGAATTTGGAAACTTTTGTATGACGGTTAGTTTTTAAAAACAAAAAGAAAAAAAAGTAGCTAATTTTAGAAATAATATGTTTGGTAATGTTTTAAAACACGGATTAATCTAGCCGGTTCAAGTGGTTAAACTGAGATGTGGCTGGTCATGAGAGATCGGTCTCCGACTAAAAGTTTGGTTAGATTAAACTGTTAGAATATGACTTAAAGTTCGGTTAGATTAAACTGTTAGAATATGACTTAAACTCTAAGGGGCTTTTGGTAAATTTGTGACTTGTTCTACAAGTTTGATTTGAATTTGGAAACTTTTGTATGACGGTTAGTTTTGCCTATAAATAGGGATCAATGTCATTAGTTGTCTTTGTACCTTTTGAATAATAGTTTGGTACCTTTTGAATTTGTGTTTGGTACCTTTTGAATTAAGGTTTGCTATCTTTGAATTAGAATTTATCTTTGAATTTGGTTTTGTAATTTTGTTTGATATTTGAATAAAGCTTCCGCTTCATTTGTTTGAATTTGTTTGTTTGTTTCGTTCGTTTGAATTATCAACATAAACCATTAGAGCCGATAACCGAAAGTTCACCCGGATCAATTAGTTCATGTATTTATCTTTTTCTACAAAACAACGTACTTATCGCTTCGCTATTCTAAAGAAGCATCTAGAAGTACATAAAAATCGTTGGTGGCAAAAAATATGTTGTGTAATTGTAACATGGAAACATACACAAACAGCGGCCAAAACAAAGCCAACAAAACACAGGAAGTTTCCAAGCCTTTTACTTTGCTCGTGAAGCACAAGACACACCAAAATAAATCCTAAACATTTATTGATTCCTATATATACACATCTAATCTTAATCTTTTATTTATTTACTATACTAATTCATTCTTTTTTTACTTACACTTCAATTCAAATTTTTGAAAAAACCAATGGCTGGGCTTCAACAGTTTTACTTCTTCCCAACAGATTTCCTTGACACCATTAATAAAGACCATCCATCATCACTTCCTCTAGATCATGCTAATAAGGACCGTAACATGGAAGGCAACGTTAAACACGTTGAAAAGGCTGTCGTGTTAAGAGGTTCTGCCGAGACTAAGATCAAGAATTTGAAGATCTCTAGTGATTCATTGCCTAGAAGGGTGGTTCCAGTCCATAGACGCAAAGCGAAAAAAGGTTAACTTGTAAACATGTCGTGTTGCAGTGTTGGTGTTGCCTTTACGAGTACTTGACATCTTGTTCGATTTCTTTTGCTTTTGTATATATAGTATTTTGTTTGTTACTCTCCTTAATCTTGCAGGAGAACCGTATACGTTTTTGTTACTTCTATATAATGCAAAGATTGACAAATGAAAATATATACCAAGTTATCATAACTAGATGTTCTACTAAGGGCCAACAAAGGGTTTGGTGCATGTTTAAGTTGTTATATGTAGAGATAGCAAAAAAAATCGTATCCGATGGGATCTGATCCCCGAATTCAATTTGACTAGGGAACCTTCGATTGACCGGGGAATTCACGAATTACGTAACCAGGTATGCCCAACCAAGCCTGGATCTTTTTGAGGTATAAATATATAAAAATCATATAAATAGCCATACAAAATTTACTTTTGTATGCAGGGGCGAAGCTTCATAGGGGCCGGAGGCGCCCGACCCCCCGAAATTTTTTTTGCGATGTAGGGGGTATATAGTTTTCGTGTAGAAAAATTTCGGTATATTCGGTTTCGACCCCCCAAAAATTTCGGTATACCTGAAATATAGCCTTAGAAAAAAAAAATTTAGATCCCGACCCCCCACTTACAAAATCCAAGCTTCGCCACTGTTTGTATGTATACGTATATTCTATGACTATTAATTATTATATATTACTTTACCAATGTTTTGTTCGAATAATCACATACAATGCAAATTATTCTTATATTATATGTGTCGTCACAAGATCTACAATGATTTAAAGTTGGACTAAAATTGTAACTAATTAAAGTTTGATTGATTTACGTTTTTTGAAACACGTTATGAGCCAAATTCTTTATAATTATGATGAGTTGTGTATTTTTTATGTTTTCTTGAGAAGGATGAAAAATCTCCGAATCCTCGATGGATGGGGGATGGAGAGTAGAAACGAGGATGAGGATGAAAAATACGATCCTGACATTCTCCATCTCGTTGTCATCCCTAATTATATGTCATTATTGTATTACATTTGTAGTAGGACAAGGCTTGTAACAGGATACAATACATACAAGTTAATGTTTGTTTTACATATGCTTCACATAATAAAAAAAGCCACGTGCTAAAGAGCTAAAAATAAAAAAAGGTTCCGATGCCGGGAATCGAACCCGGGTCCCCTGGGTGAAAGCCAGATATCCTAACCGCTGGACGACATCGGATTACTTGATGTATCCTACTTAATTTATATGGAATATAGAAATTGAGCCTTTTTTTCAATAGTATTACCAGAAGTTGAACTGACTTCTAACATGGATCTCAACCGAAACAAAGGATGTATAAAAAAAATTTCAAATTTGATCAACTGAAAAAACATTGGCAAATATAATCAAAACCTTTAAATTAAATCAAACCCCAAAAACACCATTTGATCCTACTCCTAAGTCGAATCAAACCATTTCAGAGGAAAAAAAAAAGTCGAATCAAACCAACCAAATTAACACCATTCGTAGTCACAACATATGGACTAAAAATAATAATTACAGATACTAGAGATATCATATTAAAAGCAATGACAGTGTTGCATATACTTTTATTTACCCATATAATCAAAAGAAGATAAGTAAATGACAGTGTTGTATATACTAGAGATATCATAATGAGTGGCCTCCTCTTATTTTCAAACCAACGGATGCAATCAGTCAACAATTTCATCATTCCTCCAATTGAGCCGACAACAAAATGAGTCAATTACAAACTTGCATTCCTGACATTTTAAGATGGTATCGTATTCCACTGAAGTTCTACAATTGGTACACGGACCATCACTCGGAATCCCTTGAACAAACGAGAGAGGGTGAGGGTGGAGATTTCTAAACTTGTGAATACTCCCAAACTTTATATTCACATGAGTATAGGGCCCAAAATAATAAGTGGAGATATACTAAGTTGTAGATGTTTCAGACTGAAGTATGTGTGGTGCACAAGAAGTATGGATTGACCAGGCACACTCATAATAGTGGTAGAAACAAATCTCTGGATTTAATTCATTCTCGCAAATCTCACAAAAGTAATTACTTTTATGATTTTCAACCGGGAGGTAACTCAACCTCATCGGGTGCTTGTCATACTTATGCCTGATTTCTCGAGGCAATAACAAAGCACACTTGACATGTAGATGAGCATTACAAGTGTGACAAGTGAACGAACAAAAGGAAATGCCACGTCGACACATAAGACACTCTTTTGTGTCGTACTCTTTTATGAAAGATCTGGAAAGGACGTGACCTGAATGAGCCTCGTGTGTGATGTTTTGAGGTATGAAACTACAAGTAACATCAATATGATAATCACATTGAACACAACTGTAGACAAACCCATTACAATCTAACGAACAAACAGCACAATAAAACACGGATTAAAAACTTTTTAGGGGCATTTGAATGCAGAATGAGTGTATGTTCGGGGTGACCTGGGTATTTTTCTACTTGAGTAGGAAGCTGGGTGCACCACTCATGCAGAACAAAGTTACAGTTGTTATTGACACACTTGTAAAATGGAACACTTGTGATTGGTCTCACACATGCATTGCTTAATAGTTGAACCTTCTTCATTGGGTTATGACAAGATAAAGCATTAGTTTTTGAAGAGGTTGGTGTGCTAGTGATGTCGTTGGATTCTGTGCGAACCAGGATTAGGGGCTGCGGATGAAAGTTGTGTTTTATATTCCCCTTGTTTGATCCAAATGTTTCATGCTCAACTAGTTTAGAAAACAGGTGTTTTTGTATGCTATAACTTTCATCAGCGAATGGAAGATGGATGAGATCTGGATAATCAGAATCTTCATAATCTTTGATGACCAATCTGTTTCGGATACCTAGCAAACGAAAAATGATGTTAAAATCTAAAATCAAATCACCAAACAATAAAAGGTATAAACAATCATAAACTATGTATGCACATTAAACTAGCCTCTTGGTGTCGCACAACGAATAAAAATCGTGGACTGTAAACAAGTTATACCAATCAAAACAATATATATATGAGTTTACTGACTCACCGTTTGATGTCGCACAATGAATATGTGCATAGTATCTGCATTTCTCACACTTAAAAATCCAGTTTCTTTCACCATAATCAGACGTATTGCATACCCTGCACCTAGGATGATATAAAGCACTCTGATCTTCTAGTGGGAAGGAATAAGAAAGGGTGAGTGGGTGAGGATGAGAGAAAATATCATTTGTAGCATTTTGTATCATGAACTTTTCCGGTAGGAAAGCACAGTCATTGTGGATGAAAAGGCCAAAACACGGCGTACATATAAAAAAAGTACCTTTGTGTTCTTTTCCACAAGCATTACATTTGGCTAAAAGTGGTTCAGGGATAGGCGCTAATGGGTGTCAATGGCTAGGGTGATAAATCATCCGGTCTTCTACGGAAGCTATAGCGCAATTGCCATGAATTGAAAATTGACACCCTAAACAGACATAACCTAGCCCATAATAATCATTTCTTCCACATAAAATACAAGAACACATATACCCTATGTACATTAAGTGAAATAAAGTAAGAGTATGAGCAGAGTGAGATGTGTGTTTTAACGTTATGGGAAGCTCTCCGCAGAATTTATGGAGCGAGTAGTCACATGAATGAGCACACTCGTAGTAATACCTGTGAAACCAAGTGATTTCTTGGCCACACCGATTACATTGACGCCATCGGAAGTTTTGACGTGTAATTAGCTCACCATCGTCATTGTCATCGTCGTCGTCATCATCATCATATACTACTTCGTAATGTGGATAGCTAGCTTGGTTGCAAATCAATGAGATTGAGTGGATGCTCGTGTTCAAGGATCTTCTCTGACATAATTGTATGTTTGTTTGTGAGTGGATGCTCTTGTTCAACAAGGATCGCCTCCAACATAATTGTATGTTTGTTTATACTCTTTTAGATGTAATGTTGCATTATATGTTTACTTATAGACAAAAATTATCCGTGAATGTAGAGACCCACAGAGCTAGTATATGTGTTCTTTTCTTATTAGCAAAGTTTTGCATATTTAACTTTGGTGATTTTACATTCTTTTATTCTAAAGAAAAAGATGAATTGCATTTAAGGCCTTATAATGTTCGCCAAGAAATTCTTTACCAAGTTAATCAACAATATTTTTCTTTAGAATAAAAAAAGGTAAAAGTCACCGAACAAAATATTATATGCAAAACTTTGCAAATGAGAAAAGAATATATAATCTTTCGGTCTTTACGAATCTTCATACAACAGGGACTCAGGTAGGGTGCTCATCTTCTTACCAGCCAATTTATGTATTTTGTACCAAAACGCTACTCGGGCTGAATATATATATTCAGAATACATAGCAAACCAAAGAATAAGCCTAAAAAAAGAGCCATGGAACTCGGATTCGAATAAATTTCATCCTTCTGGTAATCTTCTGTCATTAAATTCTAGGCTAATTAAATAGTATAAATAGGGGATCTAATCAGCACCAAAATCTGAAAATGCTAAGATAAGCTTTGAAGAAGGTTAATTCTTATGCTTATAGGTTCATCATTATATAAACTTATTTTTTCACATAAGCTTATTCATTACACCTAAAAGGTTACTGTATAATTTATAGTGAGCATAAAGTATACCTCTAATACCAAAATTTTAACATTTCCAGCTTTTTAGTATGAAAAACACCACCGCAACAACGTTGAACAAGATTACACTACTTTTGAGCAATGGGCATATTGTGCACATTCCTATATCAAGATATATATATATATATATATATATATATATATATATATATATATATATATATATATATATATATATATATATATATATATATAGTTACTGGTTAGTTTTCATTAATAAATTGATCTCCGGACCTTTTGGATGTCAAATAGTGTCACAGTGAATTCATTGTGTATTTTTATGTTTTCTTGAGAAGGATGGAAAATCTCCGAATCCTCGTGTGGATCTCCGATCCCCGTTAGGGACGGGGATGAGGATGTAAAACTATTTCTCGATGAGAATGGGGGCGGGGATGGAGAGTGGAAACGTGGAAGAGGATGGAAAATACGATCCCGACGTTCCCGCCTCGTTGTCATCATCACTAGTTATATGTCATTAAGGTCTTTATTATGTTAACCATATGATATTCCTGGTATATTTTATCTACTTCAAGTAGAATATTACTACATTTGTAGTAGGACTAGGCTTGTAACAGGATACAACAATTACATACAAGTTGATATTTGTTTTACATATGCTTCACATTATAATATAACGCTGTTTATAAATGCAAAGAATTAAAAAGCCACGTGCTTAAAAAAAAAAAAAAAAAGTTCCGATGCCGGGAATCGAACCCGGGTCCCCTGGGTGAAAGCCAGATATCCTAACCGCTGGACGACATCGGATTACTTGATAAATTCTACTACTAAATATTAGTATCTAAGATAGAAATTGAGTCTTTTTTTCAACTAGTATTACCAGAAAGTTGAACTATCAACTGACTTCTACTAACACTTAAACATGGATCTCAACCAAAACAAAGGATGTATAAAAAATATTTCAAATTTGATCAACCGAAGACATTGGCATAAACATTCATGTTGTTGCTGATGACTAGAGATTGAAACTTCTGGACGAGTCACGTACGCGAAAAAAAAAATTTGGAATGACGTCTTTTAGGCTGTAAAAGGAAGTCTTTATAGCATCTATAAACTTTGATTTGATCTTGAGTTCAAGTTCAGTAAAAGGCATTTATAACTTTGATTTGTAATACAGTACTTTATTATTTTTGTAATGCAAAGCCACATGAAGAATTCCAATACAAAGCTCTTAAACAACACAAATAATTAATTAGTGCATACATGTTTTAGGCGACCCTTTATATGAACCAAATAAAAGCTGAGATCGATGTTTGTCTCGATTCAATGCCCTCAGTTCATGCGGATTGAAGGTGTCATAAACACTTATGAGCAGGGGCGGAGGGATAGTGTTAGAAGTGGGGGCCAATGCCCTCAACAAAGTAGCCCAAAAAAAATTTATACTGTGCATATTTTTTGTTTTAATGGGCTTTTTTATTTTTTGCCCTCAGCCCAATTTCTGATTTGCCCTCAACAAAAATAAGCCCAACATTTAATTCTTGCTTGTAAAATAATATCACGTAGAACGAAGGCTAGAAGCTATTGGTAGACTACTAGACTGGTAGTACTTGGTAGAAACCAAATCGTCGATTCCAAAAGCAAGAGGAGCAAAAGATTAGATCATTATAAAACCAATCAGCCATAATCAATCATTCATTCATCAACAACAATCAATTCATGCTTTGTTTTTCGGGAAAATCGCATAAAAAGGTACCCATCTTAGGTCTAATTTCAATTAAAGGTACCAATCTTTTTTTTTCTCAATTTAAGGTACCAGACTTATTTTTTGTTGCAATGCTAGGAAATTAGTAGGTTTCCAGTCACTTTTTAAGTGTTATCCGGTTACCCAATTTGTTTCTTATATACCCATATTAGATCTAATTTTGGTCCAATTTTAATTAAAGGTAGCCATCTTTTTTTCCACAATTTAATGAATGAGAGTATATTTGGTTGCATTGAATCACTAACACCGGCAACATTAAAAACGCCAACCTATATATCACTAAACACCAAACCAGTAAACAACATTGAAAAGTGCATAACTTAAAAAAATTCATAACTAAACAAGGTGCAAATTTTTGAAATATTAAAAAGTGCATAACTTTATATTAGGTAATAGTCATTGCCTGCCATTAACATGAAACTACATTGTCAACATGGGCTTACACAAAAGATGGGCTTGACAGCAAACTACATTGTCTACAAAATATGCCCTAACCCTAGAAAACACATAAAAATACCAAATTATCCTAACCCTACAAAACAAGAAAGGCTTTTTCAGGTGTAGTGCCTTCACCATTAACAGTTGGCATAGGTTTTTTTGTTCCAATTCCTTAGCAATAATCTCTGAGATACCTTTCTTGTCCTCACCCTTTCAACTTCATCAACCTGTACATCCACTTCATCAGCCTGCACATCAACTCCATTATCCTGCACATCAAATCCATCATCCTCGTCACTTTGTTCTTCATTTATCACTTCAACTTCAATTTCCTCCCACTATTGTGGATCTGCTTCTAAAATTAGTGCTACTTCCACATCTTCAAATAAAACTTCTACATCAGTTGGTTCTTCATGAATGGTTGGTTCTGCATACTTCTCCTTTCCTTTGTTACTTGGCCTTGCATCAGGTTCTTTATTGAACTGTTGTTCCTACATTTTTGAAATTTAAATCAGTTGAGTTTTTACTAACAAAATCAATTATTTGAGTTTTTGACTTACATTTGCACAGCTTGGTTCTGCACCACCTTTCTTGCTTGGGCCTGCACCACTTTTCTTGCTTGGGCCTGGTTTGTTACTTGGACCAGCCTTTCTTTTTCTATTAGCTGGAACTCTAGCATTAACAGGATCCTCAACCAGTGGCCTACCTTTCTTCATAGGAATCTTCTCAGGATGAGGAGCCTTTTCATTTGTGCAAGTACTAGAATTATGACCTCTTTGGTGGCAATTTTTACAAGTCATGAACTTGGGAGCTTTAGCAACATGCTTCCTCAATTCACTCTTATCTTTTTTTCTTGCAATAGTGGGCCTTCCTGGCATTCTTCTTTCCACAGGTGGAAGGCATTTTACATGTTTTAATTTTTTCCATTGGTCAATGCCTTTAACCGGCTTAATATTGAAATCATATATCTTTTTATAAGTTTCTAGCCTAAAAGAATCACTAACAAAATCATCTGGATTCATGTTAACAAAATACATAGCTGTAATAGAATGCGGACAAGGAATGCCTGTTAGTTGCCACTGTCTACAGCTGCAAGTCTTCATGTCAAGTTCAACATTGAATGCCTCGAGATTTCCTTGTCTCACCTCAAACTGCATCCAACCACTAGGAATCAAACTCCATTTCCTGTCAATAATGAAAAATTTAGTAAGTGTTTCAATTTTGAAATTACAACAAGTATTATAGTTATTAACAACTAACATAACTTTGAATCTTTTTGTGTAGTTCTAAGACCTTTCTTATGTTAGGACAAATGTTATCTTCCCATTTTTCACATTCCTTTCTCAATGTAGCATTCCTTTGCATTACATAAGATCTAATGTCCTCAAACAAACCTAGAATGGGCTTTCGTCTGGCAATCCTTATATGAGAATTGAATGACTCACTTAAGCCATTCTCAACTGCATCACAGTCCACACCTACCTTAAAGAATGACCTACACCAAAGTTGAGGTTCCTTCTCCATCAAATATTTATGTGCTTCCGCATTAACTTCTTTGAGTTGTTCCATTACTTGCACCCACTTATCTTGGTTGGTTGTTTTTGACGCTGCCCAAAAAAGGTTCCTAAACACTGTTCCACCATATTGCTTGCAGAAGTTAGCATAGATATGTCTTGCACATAATCTATGCTCTACATTTGGTAAAACTCTCTTTACAGCTTGTATTATACCCTGATTAAAATGCATTAAAAAGTTATAAGAAAAAGACATATAAGCTATAAAATATTATGACTATTAGTAATAAGAATTACCTTATGTCCATCAGAAATTAGTGCCATTCCAGTTCCATCATTTAAGTCAAGATCTTTTCTCAGAAACCTAAGAAACCATTCCCAATTTTCTGTATTCTCAACTTGTACCACGGCCCATGCAATTGGGTAAATCTGGTTGTTGCCATCCCTTCCAACTGCTGCCAACAACTCACCTTGACATATTCCCTTCAAAAAACAACCATCTATGCCTATGATTTTCCTACACCCTGCCTTCCATCCTTCTTTTAACGGTTGTATACAAACATAATAGCTGCAGAACAAATGTTTTCCATCTGCCAAAGGATCTACTTGCATTGCCACAGTGCTGCCACGATTGGATCTTTTTAGTTCATAACAATAATCAACAAGTCTATCATATTGAGTACCAACATTTTGATTAAGTTGATAAAGTGCCATTCTTTTTGCTCTGCTACATTGGTGATGAGATACTTTAACTCTGTACTTTTTCATGACATATTGTTGAAGATCAACAGCCTTCATGTCAAGATTCATTCTTAACTTATCTTCAAATCGTTTAGCAATCCATTTTGAAGTTACTAGAGAACCCAAGTAATACTGCCTAGTACATGTATGTGTATCATGTAAAGATCTTATGTGAATTATTTGCTCACCCCTCATCTTGACTGCTCTCATCCTAAATGAACACCTAGGTTTGTTTGGATCAACTGGAGGCTCACCCTTCTTTTTCTTTTGATCAAAACCACATCGAACTAACAACTTTTTACTATCACTCTTTTCATACCATAATTGATACCCATTAGCAACTGAATAATTTATCAAGCAATCTTTCAACTGATCAAAGCTTTCATATCTCTCACCCAAGATAGGCTTTTGTAGCTTCCAATGTGTATTGGGATCATGTATAATCCACTTCTCCGTGTCACTCATTTCAACATTTGAATCACTCATAGGCATATCTCTATCACTCTCTATATCAGGCTCAACATGTTTTCCCGCTTTTTCACTTTCTACATTTGAGAACATCGGATTAAACTCTTTTCCAGCCTCTTCTTCATTCTCACTTTCTAAAGGAACATTAAAATCAAAGTCATCTAAGCTTTTTTTATTGATTTTGCACTTAGCTTTTTTCAGTCTAACTTGCTTTAACTCCTCTTCACCTTCTGATAAGTGATCAATTGATGCAACATCACTATCAGCATCACTATATCCTTCATCCATATCATCTAACCTACAATTCTCTTCTTCTTCGTTGTCTATCCCACCATTAGTATAACTACTCAAATCCTCATTTTTATGACAAACGTACAAACTAATTCTACCATCATTTTCATTCCCAAATTTCACAAATTCTTTCAAATCATCATCACACCTGAGTATCCTAATTCCTTTTGCTAAAGACTTTTTTGTTCAGTAGTAATATATCTCAGTAACCACGGTATCAGTTGTTGTTCGAACATATTCAAACAGGTCTTCAAATTTGAAACAACTAACTTCGATATTATGCAAGGTGAGCTTTTTACCTTTTATATATGCCAATGGATTATGAGTGAAATGCCTACTGTGATGAACATCCATTGTAAGCAAAATCTTTGAAGATGAAGCCTCCATCCTGCAAACCAACATAAACAAGAAATTAGGGTTTATGATTACCAATAAGTAAAAATGGATTAGGGAACCTTATTCATAAATAATCAAAGCTTGAATTAGGATATTGTATTGTATTTGGAAAGGATCATGGATTACGATTGAATTGAAATGTAAGTTTTTTTTGTTCTGTTGAAATGAAAAGGAGAAAATGACATATGTGTTGACTTTGGTCATATGGCAAAAGTAGAAAATGACATATAATATCTGATTTTGGTATTTGTTACCGGCAACCGAGCGAGCAGGTAAAAACTTCCTAGGATTGTAAACAAAAATAAGTCGGGCACCTTAAATTGAGAAAAAAAAAAAAAAAAAAAAAGACGGGTACCTTTAATTGAAATTGTACCTAAGATGGATACCTTTTTACAATACAAAACTTGTTTAGAGATACTTAAAGTTGTGTTATTGACTAATTGTTATTTTTTATTACCCTATTAAGATAACATATTAACATACATACCTAGGTAGAGTAGTGAATTGTAAATTTGTAATTGTGAATTTGTGATTTCTGAAACTCATAAAAAGCAATGATAATAAAAGGCAGTAGATTGTTAAAGAAAAAAAACAAAAGGCAGTAGCTTTCGTTGGAGATGTGATGAACAAGTTTCAAAATATTACAGATCGTAAAGGCCATCTTTAACATGTTTGTTTGCTCAAGGTAAGCATTGTTTGTTGTTATTTTTATGCTCAAATAATATATACATATTTGCTTGTTAATATATATTGTTTTCTGCACTTTATAAACAGGTTTTCGGTAGTTTTTTGCACGCTATAAGCTGTTTTGGGGGGCTGGAATTTGGTGTTGATTTTGTTGCTGTACATGCTTATTTTTTGGGTTATTTTTTTGCTGTTTTTTGGGGCTGTTTGGTTTATGCATTTAGGGTGCTATTTTTGCTGATTTTTGGTGTCGAATTTGGTGTTGTTTTGCTGCTATATATGCTGATTTTGGGGCTGTTTTGCTGGGGGTTTTTTTTTTGGGCTGTTTGGTTTCTGCAGTTATGGTGTTGTTTTTGCTGATTTTTGGTGCTGATTTTGCTGCTGTATATGCTGCTGGAAGATGGACGTTACACTGCTATTTTTTGGTTAATCGGATGTAGTATGGTTGTCGTTTTCATGTAAGATAAGGTGTGTTTTGTTGTTATTTTAGCACTATATAAGTTCTTTTATGCAATATTAAGTCGGTTCAGTTCGCGATTATTTCTTTGTTAAATTTATTTTTTACGGCAATTTTTTTGCCCCCCATATGTCAATATCCTGGCTCCGCCACTGCTTATGAGCATTGACCAGCCACACCAGGGTCCTTGATAGACAACAATTACCCCAACAAGATTATACATAGTGAAAGGATGTACATTCTGTTCAAAACAACGAAAACCACTCGATCGAGAAATTATGTACAAAAGTTGCAAAACGAACCAATATCCTATGTTCCCGCTTTCCTTTCAAAAAAATCTTTGTGGATCTAAATTAAACATGTCTATTCTCTTGAAGGCACTTAGACCAAATAGGCATACAGCCTAGACAGGGAATGTAGTTATTGTGGGTTGATTATTATGAAAAACAAGTTTGGCGTTAATAAGAGATATTCAACCCAAATAGAGGATGCAGTTAGCATGGTTTGAAAGTGAAAAGCAAGTTCCGCACAAAGCCTCAAGCATTAACATGAGGAAAGTATAACCACTCTAATCAATCACAGTTCTCCATGTTACTTTTATGAACATAAATTAATAGTTGTGTGTTAGGATCGAACTCGAGATCACAGGATTGCACACTTTACGTATGAGAGTTAAAGTTTAATAATTAAATGTAAAAGTTTATATTTAATTATTTATTACACAAATATATATAACGACCGTTTGTATTTAATGGAAAATGGCTAACGACCTCTAGATGAATATAAGGAAAGTAATGTGTATGATTAATTGGTAAGTCAAGAAGGATCCGGAACCCCCCCCCCCCACCCCCCCCCCCCCCCATGGGCTTATGACCGATCGGCAATAAGGGATGGGGTATCCCATTCCTTTTCTTGAGCTCTAAGTTTTATACACTATATATACAAAGCTAAGGGTTAAAGGTTTGTATCTCTTGTGCACACACACAAACCCTAAACTTGTTTTTCTCTCCTTGTTTTCTTGTAATCGATCAAACAAACACCCTTAAAGGGTTTATCGATTTTTTCATTAATAAGCAAAAGGTTTTGGTTTAATTTTGTGTTCTAAAAACTAGCATTACTTTAACTTGTTTTAGTACGTGTGTACAAGAACGTGATATAACCACACTATTGGTTATATCTTAGATTGAATAACAAAAAGGTAAGGGGTTATTCTTACAATCCACATAAACCCTAATTAGGATTCATAAGTTAAATATTTGCTTTGATTGATTCTTGTTCGGGCTAGAATCACAAAGGTATGTTTACTATTTATTATTGATTAATTAATTACATGTTATATGATCTTGTTATAACGCTTCCGCATATGCTTACTTGATGTTATTGGTTTATTTATATGCATGTCATGATTATATGTGGCATCATGAGCCGTTATAATGTGTAATTAATTATCAAAACGCATAAAAATTGAATCTTGATTTGTTTTTGTACATGTTTTTTCGATTTAGGGTTTATAGAAATTGAAACCCTATTTTTTTTAAGGCCGAATTGCTTTAAAAAAAATTAGGGTTTTGGATTTTGATTATTAATTTGATTAGAAACCCTAGGTAAACATGTTTATGCGTTTTAGTAAACAATCTTGGTGCAATATGTTAATTGTTAAGCATAATCCATGAAAAGTGCATGTTTGCATAGATTTTTATTGTATTGGTATTTAAATTGTTTAAATTGGATATATGAATTAAATTGTTAAGTTATATCGAAACATTTAAATTTATTAATAGATGTCGAATTGGGGAAGACTCCAATATATTAAGTAATCAATTAAGTGCTATGTGGTGTTTATTTAATTTTGGCTTATGCAATCGATTCGTCGATGTATGTGGCTCTTCTTCCTTTGAAGAAGAAAGCCCTAATTGAATAAATGCATAATACACTTAGAATTGATTTTTAATAGGATTATTGCATGTGGCTATGATGAGGCGAAAAATGATCCGTTTTTAGGGGGTCATTTAAGCCGGAATTGGAATTTATTTGATCAAATATTGCCCTAAATCGTTCCTTTTGTGATTTTATGTACTTTGGGAGTGAATTCTGGAAAATGAAGCATTTTGGACTTTTTTGGAGCATAAAAGTGAAGAAAACAGCAAAGTCTTAATTTTCCTTGCTGGGAACTGTACCTGACGGCGTCAAGAAGGATTTGATGACGGCGTCAAGAGCAATTTTGGTGATGACCCAGAGAAAACGTGACGGCGTCAGAATAAGGGCGTCAAGAGTAAAAGTGGTGACGGCCCAGAGCAGAAATACACATGACGGCGTCAGATCTGGATCTAGGCAGTCCAAGAAGATTTTTGGTGGCGAGATGACGGCGTCAGAACTTTCCTCTTGACGCCGTCACCTCCTGAAATCTATATATACTTTTCTAATTTTCATTCATTAAAGAGGAACTTGTGTGGAGAATTTCAGGGCCGAACTTTATAAACCCTAGCTCGTTTGTAACAGTATTTTCAAGGGTTTTCACCCCTTGAAACCCTTCATGTTCAATTGAGATAAGTATCCTTTCAATTCATTCAATATGTCTATGTGTTGTTTGAATATATCTTACGCTTGTCTTGATTATAACATGCTAGGCTAGATCTTTTGTGTGTTTGTTTAGATGTAATGAAACCTAGATGTTGATTATAGGTTGATTGCTTGTTTATAGTTGTAATGGATGAATGATTTCAATGTTAGGCTTAAGAAAACTGGCAGATCTCCATTGTGTAACTTGCTTGAACGTCTTAAGAAGCATGAACCGATGTGTACTAGGTTTTTATGGTTGTATTTAATGCATGAGCGAATTCTAGTGATCCCATGTTAGGAGCTTCTTGCAGGCTCGACATAGGAGTGAAGTAGGAGCCTATAGAATTGGGGAAGTAAGTACGCCACCCCATGATTGATATTAAGGAATATAACCCGTCATCTACGCAACTGTAACAAGTAATTAACTTGTAAAAGATATCTAGGGAGTAGGGGTGTGCACGGTTCAGTTTGGGTCGGTTTTTCGCTAAAACCAAAACCGAACCGAAATGTTCGGTTTTCATAGAACCTAAAACCGAAACCGTTCAGTTTTTGGTGGTTCGTTTTTTTCGGTTTATTGTCGGTTTCGGTTCGATTTTTCGGTTTCTAACTGTTTATATTTTGGGCATAGCAAAATTATACCAACAAACTAGTATTACATAGAAAATTGGTTATTCTTATTTACTTTTTTTTTGTCAATCTAGGCATAGTTATAAATTTATAATGTTTATTGCATAATTTTATAATTATACACATATAGATGAGACGCACACATGCAAGTGAACATACACATAGTATGATCATCGTCATATATTTATTGATATATTATCAAGTAAACACATGACACGACAATCACGCATATAAACATAAACGTTAAGATAATTATATTGTAAATCTACTCACAAAATGAATATTAATTTATAAATTTGATTTATTTAGTTATTTATTCATATTATATTAATTATATACTATTATATAATAAAATTGGTTCGGTTCGGTTTTTACAGTTCGGTTTTTGGATGAAACCCGAAACTGAACCGTATTTTTTGGTTTTTGAAAAATTAAAAACCGAACCATCGGTTTTTAGTTTCGGTCGGTTTTCGGTTCGGTTTCGGTTTTTTCGGTTTTGTTTGCTCACCCCTACTAGGGAGTAGTGAAATCTAAGTAAACACAATTCTCCCATTTATTGTTCACACCACTAGTTTAATTTAGTTTATTTACATTTTTGTTATTTTATTTTGATTGCGTCTTAGTTATTAGGTTAGTTGACTAGCAACTAATTCTGCCCATCCTTCCAATATCCGAGATTTTTAAATTGCTTTCATAAAATATAAAAATACAAAAAGAATCATCCCTCACCTCTAGACCTAGTTTTTAGGCTTTCTAATCCTAGCGACACTATTCCTGAGTTGAACGATCAATCCCCCGGTACTTGTCACTATACTATACTACAACGATCAGGTACACTGCCTGGTGGGGGTTGTAAGCTTCTCGAGATCCCTCGAGAGGTAAAGCCTGGTGCAATTCCCATGCATCAAGTTTTTGGCGCCGCAGCCCGGGGAATAGTTATTGTCTAGGTTAGGATCTCTTTTTATTAGGTCTACCTGCTAGATTCCTTTCTAGTAAGATTTTTATTTTTATTTTAGGTTTTCTTTAGTCTATCTTATTTCTTCGTGTTTTTGTTCGTAACTCTTTACCATCCGACATCATGGAAGGTGGTAACATCTTTGAACCCATCAACCCACCACAACAAGACCACCCACAAAACCCACCACTGGCTAACCAACCTCTTAGGCCCCGAACCATAGGAGAGTACTCCCGACCTAGCCACCAAGGCTACCGAAACACCATTGAGCTCACCCAAGGAGCCAATGTGTCTCTCTTGTGATCCGACACCATTCGGTTGGTGCAAAGCGGATGTGCATTCCATGGACTTCGTTCCGAAGATCCTAATCAACATCTCAAGGACTTCCTTAAAATCGTAGATTCTATAGACCTTGATGTTACAACTAGAGAGTCGACCCGATTACGCCTATTCCAATTCTCTCTACGTGATCAAGCTAGTCAATGGCTTGAACGTTTACCCGCGGGATCTATCACCTCATGGGACGATCTCACCACTCGTTTACTTGCTCAATTTTTCCCATCGGGGAGAACTACAAAGCTTATAAATGATATCTTGATGTTCCAACAACGTCAAGGTGAAACTCTATACGAAGCATGGACTCGTTTCAAGGACTTACTCCAAAAAGTCTCTCATCATGGCATAGATCTTTGGCTCCAAGTCCAAATCTTCTATGACCATATCGATCTCTCCACAAGGCGAACCATTGACCAATCGGCCGGTGGAAAGCTACGTGATCTAAGTGCGGAAGAATCATGGGAACTCATAGAAGATCTTGCTCTCTATGACAACGAAAGTTGGAATGATCCCCGTGATTCGAACAAAACGGTCAAGGCAATATCTTTGCCTTCGAACAATTCTAGCACTCCCAACCGTAGGATCATGGAACTTGAGGACCAAGTCAAGTTTCTCATGGAATCTTACGAAGCTCCTAAGCCTTCAAGCCAAGAGAACAAAATCACTTCTTCATGCGAATTATGTAGTGGTCCCCACGACACTCGTGATTGCATGGAACTCCCCGGAACAGCTTTTGCGGACTACGCATCCTCGCGTACCGACGAAGCGGGAGACAAGTGGTACACTTTCAAACCCGAGCCAAACCCTTATGGTGATTCCTACAACCCTTCTTAGAAAAATCACCCGAACCCTAGGTGGAAACAAAATCAAAACAATTCTTCCAATCCGCCTAATCGTTACCAACCAAACGGTCCACCCTCCAACCGTACTTTCAACAAAAATCCTTCTAACAATTATGGTAGTACCAACAGTCTTGAAGGATTGATGTCCAAGTTTATGACATCTCAAGAAGCTCGCATATCTAAGTTTGAAGCCGATTTCAAACAAAAGCAAGGCGAGATGACCACCAAAATTGACACATTGTTGAAAGTTCTCAATGACCGAGAAATGGGAGCACTCCCAAGCGACACGGTCAAGAATCCGAAACTAAACGTTAATTCCATATCATCAGTTTCGTCACCCACTTCTTGTCCGCAATATTACTCGGTTAAATCAATGAGCACGTGTTTCAAACAAAACCAAATTCTTCAAAAGGACCAATCAAATAAAACACCCGATATAAAACCGGTCAAAAGCATAGTTGAAACACCTCCTACGCAAGACCTTGACGATGAATTCAAGGAGCTCCACCTTGAACGCCCCGTCATTGATGTCTACTATAGTGCCCTCCTAGAAAAGTATGAGAAATTTAAACTAGGTAAAAATGGGACCGCCTTCGTTCAAAACAAGTTGCCTAAAAAGCTTGATGATCCGGGCATATTTGTTTTGCCTTGTAAGATAGGAAAATCCGATGCTTTTGACACACTAGCCGATTTAGGGTCAAGCCTCAACTTGATTCCCTTATCCCTTTTCACCACTCTCAAGCTAGGAAAGTTAGAGGAGACGGAGGTATTAATTGGTCTAGCGGATGAGAGTATTTCCCACCCGGTTGGGATGATTAAGGATATAGTTGTTCACGTAGGGAAGTTAACTATTTTAACGGATTTTCACGTCCTAGATATGGTTAGTGACACTACATGCCCATTATTAGTAGGAAAAGGATTTTTAGCAACCGCTAGCGCCATGATAGATTGTAAGGAGTCTAAGATATCGGTAGGTGAGGGCGATACTTGGTCGGTATATGATGTTAAGAAACATAGCTATGATTGTGAGGATGAACCGACACCACATTAGGTAGAGATGAATAGGAGACCATCTAGATATGGACCTTGGATAGAAAGAAACTTTATAGGACCTCAACGCCCATTCTATCTAGAAAAAGATTTCATCGATAAAACACATTTGGTGGAACAACTCATAGCTAGAGATGCAGAGCTAAACCCTTTTGAGGACCCCTTAGTCTTTAGGAAAATGATTGAGTTCTTAAGCATAATGTCCATTAACATAGAGATGAACAAGTGGAAAAGAGAGGGGGATAAGTGTAAATGGAGGTGGGACAAGCCACCTAAGGAAGGTGATGGATCATGGCATATGAAGATGATTTTGTATGATCCGGATGGAGAAAAGTTTGAAAGGTCATACCGCACTAAGAAAACCGATAGGAAGTTGAAACCTAAGTTTGATCCCAAGGATGTCCTCAATGAGGAACTCACCCATATCACGTAGTAACCCATGACCTTGAGTCTAGCTACAAGACTCGTAAATAAAGAAAAGCGCTTCTTAGGAGGCAACCCATGCTTTGTGTGATTTTTATTTGTTTGATTGTTATTTGTTTCCGTATTCATGCTTTATTTTTATTGTTGGTAAATCATGTTTCAAAACTAAAATGGTGAAAATACTTTATTTTGTCATTTGGCTTTGTCTTAACTTCATCCAAAGGTATTTCGCAAAAGATAAGTGTAAGGGGAAACCCCAAATATGTTTTTAAGAAACAAAATTGATCATGATTCTCCACAATATTAAATGAACATGTATATTCGTATTTGTTAGAGTCAAATGCTTGTATCGAGTCATAATGATGTTTTGCAGGATTTTCCAGGAAGTAGGACAAAGTTTTTCCAGAAATTTTCCGGAAACTTAACATAAGAATTTCTGCAGGTCACTTCTGACGGCGTCAGGAAGAAATTCCTGACGGCGTCACGTGTAAAATTCTGGAAATTTTGCTAGTTTTGTTTTTCTAACGGAGTCTTAAAGTTTTTGTTGAATCTTTAGTTTTATAATTTCCAGGGAATCTGCAAACATCATTCCACAAGCATTATATCTTACATTATTTTCTAGGATTTATTATCATATATAGATTGCCGCCGATTTTACGCGAGGTTGCCTTGTTTGTTTTCTCAGGTTTAACAGGTTATGTATGACAAGAAGATGATTTATATTCTGGAAGGGAAGCTTGGATTGTTCATTTTCTTGGAGGAAGATCTAACCGTGTTACCACACTATCCATACCGAGCGAATCAGGGGAGTATTTGACTTCATTCTTTTACCTGTTTTACTTTTACATTCTTTAATTGAACATTGGGGACAATGTTCATCCTAAGTGTAAGGGGAGGGTAAAATGATGATACCTCGTAGGATACACTTTCGCTTGAGTTTGTTTGTTTGATGGTAGGTGTGTAATAAAACTATGAGAAATACTTGTTAGTTTAATTTTAGCGCCAAATTTAAAATTTTTTACAACATTTAGGAGTGAAACTTTAGCCTTAGCAAGCGTCTCATGGATAGGAGTTGTATGACTAGCACAAAACCGTACTATTCAGAAAAATTTTCCAGCCAAATATGTGAGGTTCGCCTTTAGATTTGATAGGAAAAGCATTTACTATTAGTGCTTATGAGTGTACCGGTAGCATTTAGATTCTAGAACTTGCGTTAGTGATGCATCCCGAGACCGCTAGTGAGACTACATTCGTGTAGTAGGATTTACTACATGATAAGAGGCATTAGGATCACCCTTGTGTTAAACCCGTATCATAATTACTTGACCATTTAAGTCATATTACTTGACTAGTTAAGTCAATTAATTTTTCCCACACCTTAGCGTTGTACTCATTTTTAGTACACGAAACCCCTAGTACACCCCTCCGAGCCTATCATTTCGTTTCTAACTTTAAGCATCTTACTTAAAGGAAGAATTTGTTACACCCCCCTTAAATGTACAACCAAATCGCCTTAGCCTTCCGTGTATGCACTCATCTTTAGTGCATTATTGTTATTTGTTTTAACCCTTAGTTAATTATCTAATTGATTACATGGTTGCTAAGTCGAGTCATATCCTTGTACATATTGTTTTGGGACGATTGAGACTCATGGGTACGGTACTTATGTTATGGAGTAATGGGGAAGAACATCACATTATTACCCCTATATGTGCATTAATCTTAAAAGTACTCAAAGTGTTTTGATTATCTTAATTCGAGTCATTAGATTAGTTTATTGTAAAGTATGTAAAAATTCAAGTGTAAGGGGAATTTACATTCCATATGATGTATTATTTTGGATGGTAGGGTAAGAGTGTATGCAAAAAAACAAAAAAAAAAAAAAAAAAAAAAAAAAAAAAAAAATCGAAAAAAAAGGAGAAAAAAAATAGAAAAAGAAAAGAGAGAAAAAGCATACGGACTACCATCCCGTTTCATTCTATGTTTATTTTATGTTTTTGTTATTTTTCATTTATTAGCTTAAGTCGAGTCTAGTCTTGGCTTAGCAACGCCATATTGTCCATGTAATTAACCAAGATGATTAACTCGCCACCAGTAAAGATTGCCTATATCCAACAAAACCATGTATTCCATATCCCTACACCTAACGTTATAACCCTTTAAAATACCTCTTTGATAGTTTATCCTAGGTGCTTACGCCATGTGGTGGAGGTTTGATCCTTTCCCAAGCCTATGGTAATCTATTTTGTTATGACAGGTAGTAAGAGATGTTTTCCATTTCCATATTGTGACATATACTTTATTACACCCGAGAGATGTGAGTATCTAAATACTATTTGTGAGGTGCTAGTGTATGACCTCCGTGCTTGTCTTTGGTCTTTAGTTGAACGATTATTTGTTGTAATTACTTTTATATTAGTGTTAAATGACTCTTAACTTGTATTTTGACTAGAATAAAAGCGCATTTGCTTGAGGACAAGCAAATCTCAAGTGTAAGGGTATATGTTGAGGCGAAAAATGATCCATTTTTAGGGGGTCATTTAAGTCGGAATTGGAATTTATTTGATCAAATATTGCCCTAAATCGTTCCTTTTGTGATTTTAAGTACTTTGGGAGTGAATTCTGGAAAAGGAAGCATTTTGGACGTTTTTGGAGCATAAAAGTGAAGAAAACGGCTAAGTCTTAATTTTCCTTGCTGGGAACAGTACCTGACGGCGTCAAGAAGGATTTGATGACGGCGTCAGGAGCAATTTTGGTGACGACCCAGAGAAAACGTGACGGCGTCAGAACAAGGGTGTCAAGAGTAAAAGTGGTGACGGCCCAGAGCAGAAATACACATGACGGCGTCAGATCTAGATCTAGGCAGTCCGAGAAGATTTTTGGCGGCGAGATGACGGCGTCAGAACTTTCCTCTTGACGCCGTCACCTCCTGAAATCTATATATACTTTTCTAATTTTCATTCATTAAAGAGGAACTTGTGTGGAGAATTTCAGGGCCGAACTTTATAAACCATAGCTCGTTTGTAACAATATTTTCAAGGGTTTTCACCCCTTGAAACCCTTCATGTTCAATTGAGATAAGTATCCTTTCAATTCATTCAATATGTCTATGTGTTGTTTGAATATATCTTACGCTTGTCTTGATTATAACATACTAGGCTAGATCTTTTGTGTGTTTGCTTAGATGTAATGAAACCTAGATGTTGATTATAGGTTGATTGCTTATTTATAGCTGTAATGGATGAATGATTTCAATGTTAGGCTTAAGAAAACTGGCAGATCTCCATTGTGTAACTTGCTTGAACGTCTTAAGAAACATGAACTGATGTGTACTAGGTTTTTATGGTTGTATTTAATGCATGAGCGAATTCTAGTGATCCCATGTTAGGTGCTTCTTGCAGGCTCGACATAGGAGTGAAGTAGGAGCTTATAGAATTGGGGAAGTAAGTACGCCACCCATGATTGGTATTAAGGAATATAACCCGTCATCCACACAACTGTAACAAGTAATTAACCTGTAAAAGATATCTAGGGAGTAGTGAAATCTAAGTAAACATTTTAATTTAGTTTATTTACACCACTAGTTTAATTTAGTTTATTTACATTTTTGTTATTTTATTTTGATTGCGTCTTAGTTATTGGGTTAGTTGACTAGCAACTAATTCCGCCCATCCTTCCAATATCCGAGATTTTTAAATTTCTTTCATAAAATATAAAAATACAAAAAGAATCATCCCTCACCTCTAGACCTAGTTTTTAGGCTTTCTAATCCTAGCGACACTATTCCTGAGTTGAACGATCAATCACCCGGTACTTGTCACTATACTATACTACAACGATCAGATACACTGCCTGGTGGGGGTTGTAAGCTTCTCGAGATCTCTCAAGAGGTAAAGCCTGGTGCAATTCCCACACATCAGGCTACATGTTTTATACATATTTAATTGTTATGTTATGTATATCTTTATTTAGTTGTGTTATTTTTTATTATGCATTACTTTTTTTTTGTTTATTTTGTATGTGAGACATAGAAAAATAATATGGACTAAATAAATGGCGAAATTTGTTTTGGTTATAAGAGTCAAAATTTCAAGGTTTTATTGATTGATGTTTTTGTACATAATGGTTAACTAGGCTCGACCGAAATTGGCAAACTATGTGGTGGGTTCTAGTAGATAGGGATTTTTTTAAGAGATTCACTCCTACCGGCTCTCTACGCCCGCTTGTGCATCAACTAGACTTACCGAACAACCATTACATGTACATTGTCATCTTAAGGGTGAATTGACCACAATTCCATAATGATTATCCGAAACACTAAGCTTTAGGGCTTATGCAAAAGTACGATATAGTGGACGATAATTGTTGGTAATTCTTTAATTGGTGAACCCGATACCTCAATTAAAACTTTGTTATTTTACTCTTAGTGAATTGGTATATAAAATTGTTTTGACAAACCAATGTTACGAAGTTGTATGCATGCTTCTTCATACATTATTTTGATTACACATCAAAATTATTACCCTTATAAAATTAAGTCAAATGCCATCTAATTAAGAACACTTGAAGTTGTAGTTTACGTCATGTGAGAGCTTGGGTAGATTGCAATGGAGAGGTAAATTTCATAATTTCATTGCTAGCAGATCAACTGATGTAATGGAATTATGGGTTTGTAGTTTTTAAATTAGACGACTTAAATTGAGTAGGAAGTGAGAGCTTGGACTCAAGGCATTAGATGGGGATGAAACATGCTTACATTGTAAAAGTTTTTGTGAATGTAAATCCCATAATGATCTAGGAATTGTAATATGATATTGGCATTATTGTTCGACAATTACCTTGTTGAATACTATCTTTACTAGCAGATCAACTGATGTAATGGTACTATGTCAATTTGAATCCTAGCTTTAAGAAAATACTATGGTTTATATGAATATTTACCAATGGGTATTTTATTTTCTTAAAGATCTAATTACCGAAAATACCGAAATTGAATTTTGTAATTCATTTTAATGTATTTATGCAACGTTCAAATCGTAAACACACTTTGGGCTTTGGTAAATTGATCTCGTTCTGTTTTCAAACAAATATTTGATTAAGAATAATTTACTTAAAAAGCAAAAGAAGTCTCCTTTTTATGAAAGAAGAGTGAGTCACAATCCTATTTCTTTTCATGAATGAAAAAGAATAATAGGAATATTAGATATGTCTAAACTCTAATATAACTCATAGCAAATTTTTTAATAGTTAAGATAATTGCATATTTTCCATATGGATTTCATCATCCTTATTTGGTGATTAAATTCTTAATAACAAATATGATATTTGGTTAACAGAAAATTATGTATGACATTTTATGAGTTATTATAATTAGAAGCTAGACTAATTATCGCAAAATGTTAAAAGACAAACTAGTTATTTTGACTATTTAAAAGGTGCTACATACATTGTAGGATGGTAGACCTGTTAAGGAAGAAATTGCATGCCTAATTTTTCAAGTTAATTGTATTTGATGGATAGTTCATCATTTACATAGTAGGATACACACTTTAGTGTATGTACATTCAAAGGTGTAGGAAAGTTAAAAGCAAACTATTTTCTTTCACTGGATATGAAACATTTACGCTGTTGTCAAATTCAGTGGGAGTATTGTGTACTTATTACTGAATAAAGAATTATTGTAATGATCTTTAATTCAATGGGAGTTACAAGCTTTGACATCTTGGTAGCTAAAGATATTACTTTCCAAGTGTAGACAATCATACTTTTAAGGATAGTCTTGTACGTTTCCTTACTAGACATTGTTGTTCTATAACTACTTGTTATGCTAAAATCTATGACACAATCATATTGATGACATAAACAAATGCATAGTGTGTTGTTTATCAACTATATGAGGTTGTTCCATGCACAAGTGGGAGTAATGTTATCTTTAATGTGTGCAAGAAACAACTCATAAAGATATGATTTAATATATTCTCTTGACTGCAAGGTAAGATAATAAAGTTCTAATATGAATTATACTAATCTAATTCAAGAAAAACTTGGTGTTACAATTTATGTTATGTGAGAGCTTAGTTAGATTGCAACAACAATGTGAATTTCATATTTTCATTACTAGCAGATCAACTGATGTAATTGAACTATGAGAATTTGCAGTTTCTAAATTAGATACCTATTAAAACGTGTGTCAATATGATATCAAGAGTACTTTAATTTGTATATTTATGAATTCATGGAATGACATAAATTAATAAAGTAATCTAATTCTGCTTCAATCTGAATATTTATGTGTTCTTGGAATGACATAAATAAATGAAGAAATAATGTTATTTACATTATTGTGAAGTAATAAATTAACTTGAAATTACTATTGAAACCAAAAGATATTGTTCATAATTACTTTAGTTAAACATGTTTATGTTTCATTGTAAAGATATAAACATAAAGTCTTTTAATTGTTACAAGACTTATAATAAAGTAAGACGTTATCTTGTTATGTTTTTTAATTAAGACATATACATGAAGTCATTAAATTGTTAAATGACTTATAACGTATAGTGGGATTATAACAGTTTATGTTTTCTTGAAGAGACATGGACATGAAGTGACTTTGTAAAAAGTACTTGTGTTATAAAACATGTAATTGGCTTGAAAAAATTATTATACCATTAAAATGAATTAGTTGGTAAATACAAGACAAAAGAAATATGGTTATCTTAAATATTGTTAGATTGTCTTACAATATTAATCTTAATGAAATGCCAAATGTTTATGGTATGTTCAGTTAGGAAAATCAAACTCTTGTTATATTGTTTGATTAAAGATAATTATGATTTATTTTCTTCCAAAAGTTATCAAGGTTAGAATATTGAGTATGGCTTGGACATACTTAATAAAACTCCAACCTAAAAGATTAATAAGACATGATGGAATGTGATAAATTACATTAAGTCTTAAATTGAAGTTCTAAAATTGTTCAACTGCTTATGAAGAAGTTATTATCAAGATAAAGTCAGGAACTGTCAAATGTATTTGTAATATCCCAAAAGAGAATATTGTATTGTTGCTCTATTTGCTAACTATTTAAAGATAGTCTTTAAATTACTAAAAGCAAGTGGGAGTTTTGATCTTTAAAAGATAAAACTACAAGATACATAATCTTCTAAAATACACTAGTAAATATCATAATGGGGCTTGACATTAAAATGTTAAATCTCAAGATGATGGAATTCTCATTCATAGAATAGCAAAATATCTCGGATATTTGATTAATATGTTGAGGGCTATGATTTACAAGATTATTGAAAACCTGATAATCATCATTATACATTACCAAATATGAAATTGGGTAAAGTACACATGATATGAATGATTAAGATGCTGTCCATAAAGATAATCAATTTTAGAAACTTGGTTTATCTTAATAGTTAGACTAGAAAATGAAGATAAGTTTCTTCAAAGATAAGGTAACCCTTGTGGTTTAAATCTTTGTATAGAAATCATATGGACAATATTGTGCACGTATTTAATACATGTCTTATGACAAGATTATTAATCACACTTAAGCAATTAACTGTGATTGAATATTCTTTTCTAAATACATTAAATATATAAAGATTATGATTGTCATATTTATAAAATTGACAATGGAATATCAAAACTCTTTCTTGATTGATTACTTGAGCGAGGACGATAAGTAATCAAAAGGAGTTTATAAATTCAAATAAATCTTTGAAAGTTTACAAAGTGCAATAATCCATGGATGGATAAATGCATGAATCTAGAAGATTGTTAAATCCATGTTTTGATTTATAATTGAAATAAGATAATTTCTAAGTATTCCTGAAAGCTAGTGGAAGTATTATGTTTAATTTCTTGAATCATATATGTTGTAGAACATATAAAAACTAACATTCCATATAAGTTAAAAGTTAAGTTTTAGTTTGGAATGAAACTTTACTTGAAAGATTTAGAAAATAAGACATACAACCTTGGAATGAATGTTTATTGTTGAAACATGTGCGGTAAACAAATCTAATATAACATGATATATCATTTAGAAAGTCTAAATGGATATGAATAACATGAATAAAATCTAAGTATGACTCAAAGATTTTTCATAAATATCATGTTTTGTTGTATCATGCTTGATTACAAGATGATTTGGCAATATAATATCTAATTAAAAATTATTAGATAACTTGTGTAATATTCTAAAAAGAATATGTTTGATTATAAAATCACATCCTCAGTCTGAAACAGCTTCCAAATTCTATAGATAAACAATTGGTCAATTGTTCTGCAAATTGTCATAGCCAACAAACTTGTAAGTTTGAAAGGCATCAAACATTACATAATAGATATTAATGTTTATGAAAAGGTTTTAAGAGCATATTGTTGTTTGTATACAATGATGCTAATGAAATTGAGATGACACTCAATACTATTCATCCTTGGCTATTACTAGTTATGCTTACTAAAAGTATAGTTGCATTATACATTAAGAGAATAAGAATACTTTAAACTTTAAAATGTTTGGAAGTTTGATTATCATAAATTGGTGGTTAAGGATGTCACACATTTTATGAAATATTATATGGCATTATCAAAATAGTTGAGTATGCACATACAAGAACTTCAATAGTTGAATTCTTGAAATAAGTATTCTTGATATATCAAAGTTGGATGAATTATGTCTTGTCAACAAGTATGAATGTCATTACTTGAGACATAATTCATCAACAAGAGTTATCATGCATTGATCTATTTAGTATTTGGATAAGAGATGATAAACAATTATTATAATAAAATGCATGGTATGTTTAATTTATAATATATTGTATCCTGTTTTTGCATGTTTAATCTATGAATAAATGTTATTCTAAATTGTCCATTGTCAGTTAATAATATGGGAATATTATTAAATCAAGTCAAATCTGAAGGTTGGTATAATATACTTAAAGTATATTGATGCGTAGTCATGCCATTTCAGATGATATTCAATGATACCAAATATAGGACTTATCCCAACTGCATGATGTTACTTTATAGATCTTATCATTAAGTAAATCATAAGAAGTTATCCTCAGACTTGAGATGCAAGATAAGTGTTATGAATGTAGTACATTTTTGTGGAACAACTTAACGATATACGTAACTGGTAGTCATAAGGGTTGAACTTTAACTCTCATACGTAAAGTGTGCAATCCCGTGATCTCGAGTTCGATCCTAACACACAACTATTAATTTATGTTCATAAAACTAACAGCTCCCACTTGGACATATCTTAATATTGTGATCACATCGGTTAGCGTCTAGCAACACTTCGATGCCTCTAGTACAACTCGAGTAAGGCTCCTGGATAAACCTTTTAATGATTTCTCATTATTATTATCTTTTTGTTTCTAATACCATGTTAATAAGGATATGGATTAAAGTCATTCCTTAATTAACCATTCTGTTTCTAGTTGTTAGTGATTGTCGGTTTTGCTTGTAGTCAAGATAGAATTTGTTCATTCAAATTTAATTTTGGAGTTTAATACTGTTGGGCCCCTCGTAGGATTGGTAAGATGTATGTGTGGCCGCACCCAAGATCTCCCCTGAATATGTTCAGAAGATTTGATAATCTTGCTCAATCACTAACAACTAGAAACAGAATGGTTAATTAAGGAATGACTTTAATCCATATCCTTTTTAACATGGTATTAGAAACAAAAAGATAATAATAATGAGAAATCATTAAAAGGTTTATCCAGGAGCCTTACTCGAGTTGTACTAGAGGCATCGAAGTGTTGCTAGACGCTAACCGATGTGATCACAATATTAAGATATGTCCAAGTGGGAGCTGTTAGTTTTATGAACATAAATTAATAGTTGTGTGTTAGGATCGAACTCGAGATCACGGGATTGCACACTTTACGTATGAGAGTTAAAGTTTAATAATTAAATGTAAAAGTTATTATTTAATTATTTATTACACAAATATATATAACGACCGTTAAACGAATATAAGGAAAGTAATGTGTATGATTAATTGGTAAGTCAAGAAGGATCCGAAAGCCCCCCCCCCCCCCCCCCCCCCCCCCCATGGGCTTATGACCGATCGGCAATAAGGGATGGGGTATCCCATTCCTTTTCTTGAGCTCCAAGTTTCATATACTATATATACAAGGCTAAGGGTTAAAGGTTTGCATCTCTTGTGCACACATACAAACCCTAATCTTGTTTTTCTCTTCTTGTTTTCTTGTAATCGATCAAACAAACACCCTTAAAGGGTTGATCGATTTTTCATTAAGCAAAAGGTTTTGGTTTAATTTTGTGTTCTAAAAACTAGCATTACTTTAACTTGTTTTAGTACGTGTGTACAAGAACATGATATAACCACACTATTGGTTATATCTTAGATTGAATAACAAAAAGGTAAAGGGTTATTCTTACAATCCACATAAACCTTAATTAGGGTTCATAAGTTAAGGATTTGCTTTTATTGATTCTTGTTCGGGTTAGAATCACAAAGGTATGTTTACTATTTATTATTGATTAATTAATAACATGTTATATGATCTTGTTATAACGCTTCCGCATATGCTTACTTAATGTTATTGGTTTATTTATATGCATGTCATGATTATATAATTCCAACACTCCATTCACCCTAACTGCATCATTTATTGCAAAAGTCACTGACTAAACCTCGACACGGTACCATGCAAGTGTGATCTACTAGTCAAGGGCTTTAATGTTGCCCACACCACGACAGGCCGTCATTTAAAAGTTGAAGGGCATATTATATCTTGATGTTTTGTTAGCTTCACTTTCTGGAATAAAGGAGCTCTAAGTATGTTTAAACAAAGTGGCAATGATGCTAGAACTTTTGAAAAATAAAATCTGTCGTGAAGAAAAAAAGGCAACATAGGCGGAAATATGAATTAGAGTATGGAACTTGTTTAGTCCATTATTTTTACTTTTTAGATAAACAATAGCAAATTAAAGTTCCCATACAGCATAAGGTTGATGTTGTACACTATCGAATTAGAGCATCATCAATTCATAAAATTAAAACAGCAGTTAATATGGATTATGATGCAAATGTAACACAACCTTCTCCGATTTTGTAACAATTCATGATAGTTCCTCAAAAAGTCTAATTACATTTCAAATATTAGTTGGACTAACTGAAAGCAGATTCAAGAGTAACAAATTTCTCATCAGATGCAATAGAGATTAAGTTTCAGCGTATCATGCTCTCTTTTAGGTTGTCGACATTGGTGGTAGTGAGATCCAAGAGCGAAATCTAACATGGAACAAGGTGGTGGTTCATTTATGGTATGTCATTGTGCCCTTGTTGTGGAATCTGGTTAATGGGTATGTTTTGGTGAAAATGGTAAAGGAGTGGAATGAAAAAGTTGGAACACATCCCACATCGGCTACTTTGTATATTCTACTACTTCTCTCCCATTATAAATATAGAAAACCTGCTTAAACCTTTTCATCTATCTATATGGTATTGGCAATGAGTAGATTCTTTTTAATGGGAATTTTTGTTGGCTTGATTATAAGGTTTTTGTTGCAAGCATTTTGTAATTGACCAAGCAGAGGTTAATTAAACAGTGTAGGCAGCAAAAATTCTTTTTCAAACCAAAAGAAATTCTATTAAATTGGCACTATTTATAACCAAATACCCTACTAAATGGTATTAATAGTAGTTTTACAAAGTATTTTAACTTTAATCGTGATGTTTTTATCTTTGATTAATATACATTATCAACAAGTTTAAATACAAACATATTGAAACGTAAGCAATTTTGTGTGTATATTTTTCAATTGTATTTTTACCATCGATAATAGGAAATGTTAAACAACTTACATTATATTTTTACAAAGTGTTTTAATAGGATCTTGCTAAGTGTGAGAATTGACGGTTTGGTTTGAATTGAGAGGAAAGAATAAGTGGGAGAAAACTATATAATATTGTTGTGAGTGTAGGAGTATTTGTAAGATGAAAATGTAAAAATATGTAGCAAAGCTTATAATACGTAGTAATAATGAATTAATCAGATAATAACTTTAGAAAAGGTGAACCTAGTTACTAGACCTCCACTTGTTAGAAAGTCAAGTTATACACATATTCGAATATCTTCATAAAATTTACAGTTTGCGGTTTCAAGTGAGCCGGATTACTCGACTTGATGACAACCCAAACTCGAACTCGAGAATCAAAAACTGATCTAACTAGGCTAGCAAGGGTTTATTAGGAAAATCACCTTTTTAAGAAAAAGGTCAAATGATTAAGAGTTTATAAAGAACATTAGAGCTGTCTCATGAATTTTAATGGTTATGTGCCATCACAATAAAGAGACCCTTAAAATACATACACAAAGACTCAAAACCGGACGCTCTTTAAAATGCATACCTACAAAAGACATTGTTAAAATGCATACCTACAAAAGGGTTTAAATCAATTACACCTGTATGGATAGTTATCTTCATCCATTTATGTTTAGAATCTAGGAATCTAACGTCAAATACTCTTTACTAAACCCGGTGTTGATAATCAGTCCCTTCCCACCCCAAACTCACACCCCTAACACCAATCAAAATACAAAGAAGATTGATACACTGGTGTTATATTAAAAGGAAGGAAACTGAATACACTTTACAAAGCAAACCTACCACCCTATTTATACTAACAGTAAACTAAATAAAGTACATAAAACATGCAAAAGATATAAACGTGGTGTGCATGATATTCTCATATAACCCACGTACCCTTAATACTCGGTCAACACAAGACTAGGTAAAAGTAAAACCCATGCCTTTTATTCACATACTAAATGGAGCAACCAAAATACTGATCCATACTTGGCCCATCAAGATTATACCCAACATTCGTCTCCGTAATCTTGATGTCTATCACGGTCTCGACTCATACGATCATAATCACGAACACGGTCTTGGCTTCCTTGCTCGGTCTTAAACTTACTTCTTTCTTCTTGCTTCTGGCTTGCTATCTTGCATGTACTTTTCAAAGTTTCAAAAAACTTTGTTCTTGCACTTACATTCGAGTTCCAAAATGGTATTATTTTCTTACAAAAATACCGGTCTTGATCTCGTTCTTACTTCTTACTTTCTTACTAATCGATTACTTACTTATTGATTCTTGCTTGCTAGTTTCATGCTTGCTACTTGCTATAAACCCGAAACTTTCTACTTGCTATGATTGTGTTGCCTACTACTTGCTACAGACTATGCGACAACCTTCTTGCTTGATTTATTTCTTGTCTGCTACTTGTTTTCTTGTGATCACCACACGTGATCAACTTTGTTCGGTCTTACTGTGAATCTTCGGTCATATGATTCACGGTTCGGTCTTCAGCTATTAAAGCTTCGGTCTAGACAACCCGCCGGTCACGGTTGTCTCCTTAGGTCTCGGTTTAAACTTTCTTGGTATAGGTGTCGCCCGGTCTTTTGCGGTCCTCGGTCTTCTCGGTCTCAAGGTCTTCTCTTGGTCTTACGTCAGTAAACATTAACCTGTCACCATCATTCTTTCTTCTCTTGCTGCTGCTTTCTTATGGTCACCCGTTGTGACCAAAAACGTTGCAACTTGCTTTCGTCTTTCGTTGCCTTAGTACATAAAAGGCATTCTGTCCTTTCTTTCTGGCTACATACCAGGTATGAGCCCCTGTGGCTCTCAAACCCGCCCTTTAATCGAACTTAGCTCTTGATACCATGTTGATAATCAATCCCTTCCCACCCCGAACTCACGCCCGCTAACACCAATCAAAACACAAAGAAGATTGATACACTGGTGTTATATTAAAAGGAAGGAAACTGAATACACTTTACAAAGCAAACCTACTACCCTATTTATACTAACAGTAAACTAACTAAAGTACATAAAACATGTAAAAGATATAAACGTGGTGTGCATGATATTCTCATATAACCCACGTACCCTTAATACTCGGTCAACACAAGACTAGTTAAAACCCATGCCTTTTATTCACATACCAAATGGAGAAACCAAAATACTGATCCATACTTGGCCCATCAAGATTATACATAACACCCGGGGCTTGTAACTATGCATCTCATCCTTTTGATAACTGATGACTATATACATTTGTTAACCATATAAGCAAAATAGCAAAAGTTACCTGACAGATTCATAGTGCACGTTTAAATAAGACCATCATCAATTTATGGAATTCAGTGCGAAGTTAACATGGTTTCTGTTTCAAACGTAACACAACCATATTCGACTTTGTAACAACTCTTATAAGTTCTCAAAAAGTCTAAATACACTTCAAAATTTAGTTGGACGAACTGAAAGCAATGTCAAGAACAATGAATTGCACATGAGATGCAATGGAAGTTAAGTTTCAGTCTTTCAGTGCACCGTGCTCTCGTTTAGGTGGTCAACATTGGTGGTAGTGAAATCCGAGAGCGAAATCTAATGTGTAACCAAGCTGGTGGCTCATTTATGTTATGGTATAATGTCTTCGTCATTCGTCAGTTTGTTGTTGGATTTGTGGTTATGTTATGGTGCAAAATTGCAAAGGAAAGAAATGAAGTTGAGCCCATCCCACATCAGGTGTATTGGTGTGACCACCGATGCAACCATGTTTTTTTTTGTGCATATTTTTTTGGAAGATGATTTGTGCACCAATTTTTTTGGCTATACACCACTAAATCACACCAATAATGCACACAATATAACACCGTTATGTATAATTTAGTGGTGGATGTCAAATAAAAATGGTGTACAAATCACTTCCATATTTTATTTTTATTTTTAAATTGATGCAACCGGTTGTAGCCAGGTGACCTTAGACGAATACCCTGCAAACCGTGTGGTTTTTTTAAGTTCGTAAACAAGCGTGTGATTAGTTGCCATTTATAAAGAGATTCTCCTTTGTTAGTATATTTATTTATTTTTTTAATTTATAGTAATGCAACCATGTTTTCTATTGATAGATCAAATAGTAAAACTTGCCACATTTAAAAAGTAGTTCCATGTAAACTTGTTTTGTAAGAGGTATATTAGTCATTAGACATTATTCACAATTTAAGAACTTTTAAGTTTAAGGATGCATATATTAATGCATTATAAGTTAGTAAAGATATGTATTTGTTAAAGAGTTTAGGTTGAATATGGTAGAGAAAAACTAATTTTACTTTAATATCGAATAAGTAATATGAAATAAGCAGTCCGTTACCTGTTTATGAAATATTGCTTTCCTACTTATAAAAAAAGCATAAAAACATTGTTTGGATATCAAAACTGATTTTCTGCTTTATAAATAGATAAGTGTGTTTGGATATCAAAACTGTTATAGAAAAGGTAGATAAACAAAATAGCATAAAAAGCAATGTCAAACACCCACTAAAACCATGAACCAAACAAATATATGTAAGACCCTAATTCTTTTTTTGGTCTGGTTATCAGATGAGGAAGTGTTATTAGCCATGTGTTACGTGACCATTTCCTAGGATAATAAAGTCAGAAGTGACTAACCAAAGATTTGTTTTGGTACAAGGTTCTCCACAAGTTTAACAAAACTAATTTTCAAAAACGTAACAAGGATATGTTGACGAGTAAGTGGCATATGTTGAACCATAATTGGCAAAAGTTCAACTCTATCTATAAACATTTACAATGTTTGGGTCGTAGTGGGAAAAACGAGGTTGATCTTATGAACCGTGTTAGGCAAGCATATCGTGAAAAGTCGAAAAATAGATCGGCTTCTCAATTTGGGGGTGCGGGCTGTTTTGAAAAAGCACGCCAAGTGGGACGCGACCGAGCACGTTAATCCGGTTGATCTCACCGAACATGACTAGATATTCGGAGATGATCTGAGACCACGTCTCTCCGGAAAACCACGTCCCTCCAAAACAACTAACTCAAAAACCACGTGATACGTGGGGGAATCGCACCAGGCTTTACCTCTCGAGGGATCTCGAGAAGCTTACAACCCCTACCAGGGCAGTGTACCTGATCGTTGTAGTATAATATAGTGACAAGTACCCGGGGATTGATCGTTCAACTCAGGAATAGTGTCACTAGGATTAGAAAGTCTCCTAAACTAAGTCTAGAGGTGAGGGATGATTCTTTTTGTATTTTTATATTTTATGAAAGCAAGTAAAATCTCGGGTTTTGGAAGAGTGGGCGGAATTAGTTGCTAGCCAACTAACCCAATAACTAAAGATGCAATCAAAATAAAATAACAAAAATGAAAATAAATCTAATTATACTAATGTGGTGTAAACAATGATGGGTAAAGTTGTGTTTACTTAGATTTCATTACTCCCTAGATATCTTTTACAGGTTGATAGCTTGTTACAATTGCATGGATGACGGGTCATATTCCTTAATACTAGTCGTAGGGCGGTGTACAATATTCCCTAACTTTATAGGATCCTACTTCACTCCTATGTCGAGCCGTTAGAAGCTCCTAACATGGGATCATTAGAATTTTCCTACGCATTAAATACAACCAAAAATCGTAGTACACCTCCGATCATGTTTCTTAAGACGTTCAAGCAAGTTACCAATGGAAGTCTGCCAGTTTTCTTAAGCCTAACATTGAATACAATCATCCGTAACAACTATAAACAAACAATCAACCCATAATTAACATCTAGGTTTCACTACATCTAAGCAAGCACAAAAGAAATCTAGCTTAGCATGTTAAATTGAAGACAAGCGTAAGATATATTCAAACAACATATAGACATATTGATTGAATTGAAAGAATACTTATCTCAAATTGAACATGAAAGATTCAAAGGGTTGAAACCCTTGAAAAAGCTGGAAAATTCGACCTAGGGTTTTTCCCTCAAAGTTTTACACTAATGAATGAAATTTGAAAAACTATATATAGATTACAATGGGTGACGGCGTCATGTATTGGGTTGTGAAGCCGTCAACTCGCCGCCTATAATGAAATCGTATTGCCTAGATCCACTTGTGACGCCGTCATGTGTAAAATTGCTCTGGGCCGTCACTAATACTTGGACCATGACGGCCTTGGGTGACGCCGTCATCTCCAATGCACAAAACTCTCTGGATCGTCACGTGTATTGTCCACATCCACCTCTTTTGTAACTCTTGACGCCGTCATGTAGAAGCTCTTGATGCCGTCAGGTACTGTTCCCAACAAGGAAAATTAAGACTTTGTCGTTTTCTTCACTTTTATGCTTCAAAAACGTCAAAAATGCTTCCTTTTCCAGATTTCTCTCCAAAAGTACCTAAAATGACAAAAGGAACGATTTAGGACAATATTTGATCAAATAATCACGAATCCGGACTTAAATGACCCCTTAAAAGTGGTTCACTTTTCGCCTCATCACCACGTCCCTCCAAAACAACTAAATCAGAAAGCCCGTCGAGCACAGCGAGCAGTAAGTCATTCAAAATGAGTTTCGACTCAAACGGGATGCCGCTAAATCGGCGTACAAGCTAGCGAAGGAGAAAGACCGAACAATAATGAAACTGAAAGAAATGAAGTTTTTCACAACTAGCACCAAGGATTTGTTGACGATGCCTACTTCATCAACATGCAAAAGGAAAAAATAAGGAAAAAAAATATAACTTGCGTCGCGATTAGTCGTCTTCATTATTATTTTTTTTTTCTTATTTTTCATATATTTTTGTATTGCAATTTGTATTTCAATTTAATGAATAAAAATTAGTTTATTTAAAAAACTGGAAAAGAAAACAAAAATGATGAAGTCTAAAAAATTTGATGTTAATGGTGTTATGAGTCAGAAGTTATTTTGATATGTTGTGTTAAATGTTAAAGTAGTATAATTTCTGGTGTTAACACAATAAGGGCCCGTTTGGTAGAGGGGTTTTTGTAGGTTTGGACTCAAAGGTGAGTTAAAAACTTTGTTTGGTATAAAATGTTGATTTTAAAATTGGGGTTCAAATCATTAAACACTACCATACTCAAATACTAAGGGTCCGCTTGGTGCAAAGTTTGGAAAAAGAAAGGGAAAGGAAAATGAATGCAAAGAAATGAGTGAGGTGGGTAATCAATACCTTACCCCCCAATTTACTTTATAATGGTTGATTACCCACTACCGGGTAATCAATCCCATTACCCACACTAACCAAGCACAAAAACTCTACAATGGTGAGCCCTATTGAATATCTTACCCTTTCCTCACCCCCTTAACCCCCTACCAAGCACCCCCTAAGTAGTGGGGTGAGATTGTATGTGAATTTGATGGCCCACATGCTTTTTCTCTTTATCTCTCTCATACTTTTTACATTTAAATATAATTAGCCTAATATCAAATTTTTATATAAATTTATAAAATAATAATTTATATTTTTATAATATATTTTCTCTTTCTTACATAAAATCAAATCTAAAAACAAATCCAAATCTTAATCCAAATCCAAATCAAATCGTAAACCCGTCTACAAACCAAACGGCCCTAAGTCTTAATAAGAAATCTTAAAAACAGCATTTCCAGAAAATAATAATATAAAAAAAAAAGAAAAAATCTTAAACATGTGACATACATTAAAAGGTTCATGGTATGTTTTAGGCAGATCTACATTTTTCCACCCAATCAAATAAAAACATAATCTTTTATGCTTTTTTTTTAATTAATCTCAAACACATAGATACACATCAGTTGTGTTTCAAGTGAACTGAAAGTGTTTCAAGATTTGTTCAGCCGACACCCTCAAACATGAATCCCAATGTCTCATAAAAACACCACTATTTACATCTACACATATAACAAGATCCCATCGTTAACCTTATATTCATTCTTTCAAACACAAATTTGTTATCTTTATTAATCTTGATATCAAAAAGTACTAAACTTTGGTTTAATTGTGAGCTAAAATGAATAGTGGTTTGTTTGGGTGGACATCATCTGCATTTGAGGTGAAGTCAGGGAAGACTATTGTGTTGGTTCTTTTAGTTATGGTTGCTTCTTTTTATTGTGGGACTTTTTTTGGGCGTAATTCTTCTTCAATATATATGCAAGAGGAGCAATTTGCTATGAATTATACATCTTCAGCAACATCACTAGGTACCCTTTTCTTGTTTGTGCTTATGGATTTGATTATTGATGTGAAATGTTGAAGATGATGATTTGTGTTTGTTTTGTATGTTTAGTGATTTTGTGTGTGTAGATCTTGTTTCAAAACATGTGTTATGTAGTAGTTTAGTGATAATTGTGTCAAGTTTCACTCTGCGGAAACAAGAAGTTGAGTTATTTTGATACAGTTACAGTAAAAATCCAAACTTTGATTACTTAAAGTAGTAGCAAGTCTTTATTAGTTGACGGATTTCGTTATTTTGGTCTCCTTAGGATTTAGGAGTTTAAAGCAATGAAATTTATCGGTTGTGGGATGTGAATGAGCTGAATTATTCTTGTAATGTTCACAAGTTTGTGCTAGGAGTAGTCATGGAGGGCCAATATACTAGATTAAGTGTATGATTGTGCTGTTTTGTGTAAGTACTAACCGGTGTTCAGATGTACACTTAAACTCAGTTTTAAGTGTTTGGGTAAAAGTGATTATGATTTCGGTTTTTCCCAATTATGTACGGCCAATGTAATTAGGTTTGAAGAAATATGTGAGACGTTGCTTTTAGAAAATTCATTATTGTGATTTGTAATTATGTTTATTCATTTGAGTATCGTATCTCATAGCTAGGAATCAGTAAATATCGGTTATTAGGCACGAGAGCATTGTAAATTTGCATATATCTATATTTGTTTAGAGTAACACATTAGATTAGTTATCATATTTATATAGGAGCTTTGTAAAAACGCTGATGGTTGAAACTTCAGTTCATTTATTTAAATTCATGTTATCAAGACCCTTAATTATTCATCAGAATATCCAAAGTCTACTTGCATTGATCGATTTTATTCTTTTATGCTTTCAGGTGAGCCCACATTTAGTAATAGAGTTATTCTTACTCATCGACACTCACCACTTACAATTCCAGAAACTGGGATGAACATATGCCCTATAGAATTTAATGAGCATATTCCATGCCATGACCCTTCGTACATCAACGAGCTACTTCCAAATTTAGATATCACCAAGCGAGAAGATTTAGAAAGGCATTGTCCTCCATTAGAAAGACGTTTATTTTGCTTGATACCTCCACCAATTGATTATAAGATACCCATTAGATGGCCAACTAGCCGAGACTATGTATGGAGGAGCAATGTGAATCATACACGTCTTTCTGAAGTAAAAGGAGGGCAAAATTGGGTGCACGAGAAGGATCAATTATGGTGGTTTCCAGGTGGTGGTACGCATTTTAAACATGGAGCTACTGAATACATTGAGAGGTATTTTAAAAGGACTTCCTTTATGTTTTGAAATTGTGTTAATCGCAAGTATATTTTGAAATTTGTGCCATAAATGTTTTAAGGAGCTGTTGGAACCAGAATTAAGTATAAGCAGTTTTCTTGCTTCTCTAAATCTGATCATTTTGACCGAGTATTAGAGATCAGAATCATTAGCACTTATACGGATATACCCTAGGGATAAAACAGAAGTCAATTCGATCGAGACCCATATCTATCTGTTGGAACTAACACAATATATCAAATACATGTCTAACAAACACTACAACACAATCTTGCATCTTTTCTAGCTTTTTGGTTTCAAGTTCTTTATTTCCCGACTCTTCTCCATTATTTTAAATTTAATTGATTAGTTTTTAACTTCTGCAGATTAGGGAATATGACTACGAATGAAACAGGCGATCTTCGTTCATCTGGTATCTATCAAGTTCTTGATGTTGGCTGTGGGGTCGCCAGTTTCTCAGCTTATCTTCTTGCATTAGATATACACACGATGTCATTTGCTCCAAAAGATGGTCATGAAAATCAAATCCAGTTTGCTTTGGAGCGAGGGATTGGTACTATGATATCTGCCTTAGCTACAAAACAACTCCCCTACCCCAGTAACTCATTTGAAATGGTTCATTGCTCAAGGTGTCGTGTTGATTGGCATGAGAATGGTATTTTTTCTCGTTCAACCTGATCTTGAGAACAATTTTTTAGGCTAGTTAAACTCTCTTACTAAAAATTTATATGATATTTGCAGATGGAATTCTTTTGAAAGAAGTAAACCGACTTCTTAGACCAAATGGTTATTTTGTATATTCCGCTCCTCCGGCTTATAGAAAGGACAAAGATTATCCATTAATATGGGAGAAACTGGTGAATATAACATCTGCAATGTGCTGGAGGCTTATTGCTAAGAAAGTTCAAACAGCTATATGGATTAAAGACGTTAGTGAATCTTGTCTTCAGAACAACGCTGATCAGATGCTTGTAGAGATTTGTGATTCTGTGGATGATAAGAAACCCTCGTGGAAAACACCACTAAGAAACTGTGTACCTAGTACCGCAGCTTCTGAGTTTCCGAAACTTCCTCCTAGACCACACCGTCAATCAGTATATCTGGAAAGTCTCAATGATATAGGTTTGTTTTCATCCCCGGAAAAAAATTCCCTTTATTTTGGCATTTTATTTGTTTATTCCATAATAATTATTAGAGTAAATTACATAACTTGTTTATGCGGGTTGTTAAAAATAACGGATTCGTCCCTCGTTGATACTATCTGCCAGGATGATCCCTGATTGTACTGTTTACTTTCACTTTTGGTCTTTCAAGTATGTAACTAATTTCTCTTTCGGTCCAAAATGCCTAAAGGGTAACTGACTAGGGACCAAAGGTAGGGGGCCATATATGCAAATAGTATCGACAAGGGAGCATTTCCATTGCTTTTATCATGCCACTTGGACGGCTTCTGTATTTTACTCTAATTATACATGTTAAACAATCAAACATCTAAGTATTTGATCATTACCACTTCAAACAACAGAAACACATTATGCACTTTACACCTAAATACTATTTTCTAGAACATGTTTTATTAGAACTGATTAATTTTTTATTAGTTTATCTGATGAGTCATATTATGTTGGCTGCAGGTATAACTCAAGAAATGTTTCTCTCAGATTCGCTCTACTGGCAAGATCAAGTTCGCCATTATTGGAGGTTGATGAATACTGATGAGACATCAATTCGAAACGTAATGGACATGAATGCCCTCAATGGTGGATTTGCAGTCGCCTTTAGTACTTGGCCAGTTTGGGTGATGAATGTTGTCCCTGCAACAATGAACGACACTTTGTCAGCTATTTATGCCCGGGGCCTTATTGGCGCTTTTCATGACTGGTGAGTCATAATTGCAACCAGGTCAACCAAGGCCAATCACCTTGCTTGTTTATAACGATAAATATGATGCTAATTTACACTGCCACATGTAGGTCCGAGGCATTTTCATCCTATCCACGCACATATGATTTGCTGCATGCGAGCTATCTATTTTCTCATTATAAAAACTGCAATGATGGTTGCTCATTGGAAGATATCATGCTAGAAATGGACCGTCTTCTACGACCTCAGGTATCAATCACCTTTTTAATCTGATATAAAAGTAGCACTTCCCTTTTTGGAAGTTTTTGATGTTAAGATTATCTATTTACCCCTTACCGTCGTTTACACAGGGGTTTGTCATTATTAGAGACGATGAATCCATTGTATCAAGAATAAGGGATCTTGCACCGAAGTTCCTATGGGATGTTACTTCACATGTACTTGAAAATCAACAAGGAGTATCAGAACCGGTTTTAATCTGCCAAAAGAAGTTTTGGGCAATTGTCTAATATTTATATAACCTACGTTTACAGGTCTAAATTCTTAACTTGATAGTTTCTCTTTTGAATGTACTATTTATTTAGACATAAGCGCTGTAGATTAGTGTTTGTATACTAAAAACACCATTCATTCTTTCGTTCATTGTAAATCTTGTGGACCGAATATGCTCATTCATCCCTTGGTTAGGTCACCATGGTATGGAGTTTATTGTAAGTTATGACTTATAACCATGGAATATAGGAACTTGGTGATGTAATGATGTTACAGTTATAATGAACTCATGTACACCAATGTATGCATTTTCTTATCTTCAATATCTTGTGAGAATCCGATTTGTAGCAAGGTATTAGAAGAATAAAAATGATCAACACATGATGGTGTCACAGTCAATTAAGTTGACAGACAAACTGCATCATACAAACGTTTATAACATAACACAACATTCTAAGATACTGTTGGATATAAGTTCCGGAGTCTAGTACAAACCTGGAATCTACAATAAAGAAAAGGTCATCTTTAGCAAAACTAAGAAACTAGACAATTAAGATGCCTACACATGCGGTGATACAAAGTTTACCAAAACAGATAAAAGGCCAAGTTTTGAAAGTGCGAGACATGTAGCGATTGATGTTATCGTCGGCCAACTCATCAAAGTATCAAACCCTTGTAGCAGCAGATTTCTGACGACTGCCATATATAGATATACCAAATAATAACTGGTTTTCAGTTAAGACCATGTTTCTTGACCGAAATGTGCATCTCCTAGAATCTCATTCAAACCATAGATAAACACAACAGAAAACATCTGACAGATAATTTGCTCCTTTATTTATGGAGACTCCATACTAATCATCTAAAAATTAAAGTAGCCTACATTACAAGCTTGGGGTTGCTTATTAAATCTCTGCTTACATAACCAACCTTCAAACTACTTATTTCACTCGCAAACTACTTATTCAAACCGCTTACTGCTGGGACAAAAACTAAGGTGGAACAGGAGAACTCGCATTCAAACTATCAGCCAAGGAATCACCACTTGAACCCGACAAACCCTGCATTCTTTTCAAATAAAGCCTATAATTTTGCAACAGACATCAACTGCATTATGGTCTTAGGTACAGCATTCTTAATACCTAAATGAGCAACAGCATCCACAAATCTTTTATGTAGCTGTGAGGTCCACACAAGCCTTGGTCTTTTTAAGGTTCTTGCTGGTTCACCATTATCACCATTCACCAATACCTAGTTCAGATGAATCAAATTCATTTGAGTTTGGTCGTTGGTGGTTAAGGTGGTCATTATCAAACAAGTGATCAGTCGCAGAGTCACCACCCGAACCCGATAAACCCTCCATTCTTTCCAAATAAAGCTTATACTTTCCCAATGACTAGCAACATCTTGTAAAGTTAACCCTGCATCAACACACATTAACGCCAGCAGAGTCTCTGGAATAACATTCTTAACACCTAAATGAGCAACAACGCCTACAAATAGTTTATTAAGACGCGGGGTCCACACAAATGTTGCTACTACATTATGATCACCCCTTATTTCATCTGAGTCTGGTTGTTGGTTGCTGTAGTTAAAGGTTATAGTTGTTGTGTTTAAGGTTTTTGTTGTCTTTCAGGTTGTTGTTGGTATTGGAAGCAAGTGCAACATTGCAAACAAAATTCATAATCTCATATCAAATCCATAAAATTATTATCCACCAAAATTCATGTATAACATCAATTAAAGTCATCAAAATTCATGTATAAAAGAAATAAGCCAAGTAATCAACCATTTGGCACTACACTATAACATCATAACTCAATAAGTTATCATCATTATTTCGCATTTTCAATTTATCTCAAAAACAAAAATCCTAGCTTGTTTCCTCTTTCGCCTCATTCGCTTCTTTCGCATTTTCATCTTTTTCTTGTTCTAATTGATTAAGCTCTTGTTGTTCAGCCGTTTTCTCAGCTTGTAAAATAGGAGCATAATAATCTTGATTAGCTTCCATACATTTCGTCAAAGCAGAAGTAACTTGAACACATTTTTCAACAATGTCTTCACCATTATCCTCACCTTCTTCAACACATTTTTCCCAGTTTATAAAAGCTTCTCTACATTCACCTCCTTTCATGTATGCACAAAATGGACACTCACCCTCTTCTTCTTCTTCCAAATCTTGATCTGGGTTGTCATTATCTTGGACTGGTTTGGATGATTCTTGATTAGGGTTTAGGGTTTTAGTGGGTTTTGGAGTGTTTTCTTGATCTGGGTTTGTTGGGTTTTCAGATGGGGTTTCAGACATGGCGGCTGTGGTGGTGGTGGTGGTTTTAAAGGTTTTATAAGTTAAACCCTTTGTGTTGGTGTGAAACTCTTTTATAAAAAGTCTGATGTTTTTTATCGACTTTTTGGTTTGAGTCAAGTTTTTTAATTCTTGTTGTTAGGAACGCTGGCGTCATCATCATGAGAGTGAATACATGCATGACGAAAGAAATACTAGATGAAGTTAAAAAAAAAAAAAATACAAATAAAATAAAATACTAGATGTTAAAACAACAGCACATCCAACAGCAAAGAAAAAAGAACCAACAATGCTGCTCATTGTAAGGTGATCATGAAGAGACGAAGAAGGGTCGGTGAAGGTGGTTGTGATGAAGAAGATGGTTTTGCATGGTCTGGCGGTGGTTGTGATGGAGGAGGTGGATGTCGGTGGTTGTTGAGGATGTCATTGAGTAGATAGAAAGAAGATTGGTTTGATTTTACTGAGTGGTTGGTGATTGTTAAAAGAGTGATCCTCACTCGCACTGTAGCATTTACTCTTTCCCACAATTCCGTTAGGATCGTACACCTGAAAACAAGAGATCACATAACGACTAGCCAAACATTAAAATAAGGAAAAAACACAACACATAATGATTCAGCGGTTCGGCTCCTCTAACCTAATCTACTAATGAAAACTCAATATAGATTTGTGATTACAAGATTGAGACGCTCAAACTCTCAATACGCTCAGTTTCGCTAGATTGGCAAGATCAAGTTCTGTTATTTTTGCAGGTTGATGAATGCACACTAGACATGAATTCAACACGTCTTAGACATGAATGAACTTTATGGTGGATTTACGGTCACCTTTAATAATTGGCTAGTTTAGGTGATGAATGTAGTCCCTGCAACCATGAACAAACTGTGTCTGCTATTTATGCCCGGACCTGACTGGCGCGCACTTACCGTGATTGGTGAGTCATGATGGGAACTAAGTCAACTAAGGCTGATCATCATTTTGTGTTTATGATGAAAAAGTGACGTTAATTACACTGCCGCGTATAGGTCTGAGCCATTTTCATGATATCCACTCACATGATTTCCTGGACCCGAGCAATATTTGGCACTATAAAAACTGCAAATTATGGTTTGCTTATTGGAATATATCATGCTATAAATGGACCGTCTTGTGCGACCTCAGGTATCAATTATCTTTCTACCCTGATGTAACAGGTAGCATTTTCATATTCTTGAAGCTTTCAGTGTTGAAATAACCTATTTAACCCTTGCCGTCGTTTACACAGGGGTTTGTCATTATCGGAGACAATGTATGCATCTTATCAAGAATAAGGGGTATCAAAAACTGGTTTTAATTTGCCGAAGGAGGTTCTGGGTGATTGAATACAAAGAAAAGTTTATAGGCATGTCAACTTATGGTATTAGTAGAATAATAATGAAATCTTTGCGGTTTAACAGAAGGTATTTGAAGAATCATAATGAATCTTAGCGATTCTCACAAATTATGATATGTGATAAAGTTGATCGATCCAAGGTGCGATTATCCAACAAAATCGCTGAAGTCATCAAATCATGAGAGCTTTATAACAGAGCACAAGAGTAGTATTCGATATTTTCTTGTAATTATACCGTCTGAGATCAGTTCAAGAGTCTAGTTCAAACCTGGATTTACAATAAAACAAGCAGCATACCTTTTACATCTAAACTAAGTTAAGATAAGTAAAATGCCTACACATTTGAAGTTTACCAAAATGGATACAAGCTCAAGTCTTTAAACTTTTAGGAATATGCGACTTAGTCCTAATTCCTCCCATTCCCTCAAAGACGACAATTCATCAGCATTTGCCTTCACTATCATCCATAGGAACTCATGAAATACTTGCCATATACTCATATACAGATATACCAAATAACTCTTTTCAATAAGCTTGGTATGTACTTCCGACTGGCATAGGTTGAATTAACTTCTAATAAACATGTCCCCTGAACGCAATGCTTCACCTGCAAGCTCATTTAAACACTGCATAAACATCTTATGATGAAAAATGGGGTTTCACTTTTAATGGAATGACATGGCTAATAACTAAAGTGAAAAGCGTTATTTTATAAGTACGGGGGTGTCTGAAATTGCTTATTTAAACAGCTTACATTTTTTGAAACTATCTAAAGGTGAGATAATCAGGTGTTTACAGAAGATAGTGTTTGGATTTGCATCTGCATTTCTGCTATAATAAAACGTAATAGTCAACAAGCAGTTGCTTTGAGTACATGACAATTATCAATTAGTCAACAAGCAGTTGTAATAGTCAGAAACTCAGAATCCTATAAGCAGTTTGAACAAGCAACTCCCAAAAAGTTTATTCAAAATTGCTTATTTCACCCACAAATAGGCAGATAATCAAAATAAGTTCGCTTCCATCTAAACAATCAATATCTTTTATCTCTAATAAAAGACAGTTTAACAAGGACACGTGTTGTTTAATTAGAGGATTTAGTCTCGCACGTATTTTGCAGCGTTTTTTAATAACTTCATTTACTATTTCACAATTACACAATTAATTATCCACCCATTCACCATACGTCACCATGAAAAGTTGTGTAGTTGTTTACCATCCAGCACAACCATATGTGGAAATTGACGTTTTGTAAATAATCATCGGCCCAACTTTTCAACAGTCAACCATCGCAACTATCTATTTCAAATTTATGCCAACTGCAATATTTATCCTACATTATATTAACTCGATACCCACAACCAATCTCTAGCCACTTTGGTTTGTAAATTACAATTGCGAAGTGTTCTTTACTATTTCATATTTATACAACTTCTGCTATACACATTTGTTTCTAAGAATTATTATTTGGTATCTGGATAAGTGGATATTTTGATATAGTACTACACTTATATAAAGTTATTTCTTTATTAGCTTAATATATTATCCTCCTTGAGCACAAATGAAAGATCATATAGGTTACAGTGGCATATCTTATGGCTTCAAATTCAGATTTTTAATGGGCAAAAGGAATTTAGTATATGTATCACCACGTTAAATTCAATAGTTATACAGAGAAAAGTTTTAGGCTTTTGGGCTTTATATGCATATACTAAATTTCTTTCATTCCAAGTATATTCCATTGAGCAAACATCTAATCAAAAAATCACATTGCGTTTTTAATTATCTCAAACAGCCCGTGAAATTCACGGGTAACTAATCTAGTCTACTAATATGTTCCGTTTTTTGAACAACCACCAAATATTTATTCATGGTATGCTTCTATGTACAGTTAAAACTGCTAATAGAGTCGTATCAAAATGCAACAAGCATATAAGCAGTATTAATCAACAATTCCAAACATTCCCTAAAAGGCTAAAACTACTGTATCAATTGAAACAAAAAGCTTCAGTTTGCTTATCGGAGCAAACAACTTCGAATAGCTAAGCACATAAACATTATTGATAAGCGATAGCTAAATTAAAGGACCAATCTCATGAAGTATTAACAAAGATTAAGAAATTACCCAAATTCTTCAATCATCACCAACGGGAAACAAAGTCAACGCCTTTTTCTCTTTACCATTCTCCAAATCATCCACATAACTCCCATGAATCGGATTCCCGACCCTATGAACACCCTGACTCATTTCCCTACCCATAATCCCAGACCCAAAATGCCTATTAAAATGCCCATGTCCATGTCCATGCCCACCAACCACTCCCACGCCCAACCCCATCTGCTGCTGCTGTTGCTGCTGCTGATGCTGCTGTTGCAACACAGCAACAGGCATATACGGCATCAACCCATCATAATTCTGATGCAAAAAATGGGGCGGAACAGGCGAACTCGCAAACAACCTATCCGTGGCGGAATCACCCCCAGAACCCGAACCATAGCCACCCCCATTCCCGGAACCCGACAAACCCTGCATCCTTTTCAAATAAAGCCTATATTTCTGCAAATGACTAGCAACATTCTCCCTAGTCAACCCATCAACAGACATCAACTGCATTATGGTCTTGGGAACAGCATTCTTAATACCCAAATGAGCAACAGCATCCACAAACCTTTTATGTAGCTGTGGGGTCCACACAAGCCTTGGTCTTTTTAAGGTTCTTGCTGGTTCACCATTATCTCCAGTACCCAGTTCAGATGAATCAAATTCATTTGAGTTGGGTTGTGAAGAAGGAGTTGAAACAGCTTGTGGGTAGTTAAGATTATTGTTGTTATTAAGGTTGTTGTTAAGGTTGTTGTTGTTGTTAAGGTTTGTGATGTTGAAAGCAAGAGCAAGATCAGGAGTGATTAGGGTTTGGGATAAAGGAATGAGGTCTTCAGGGTTTGGTAATTCATTAGAAGATGATGATGATGAAATAAGCCAATTTGATGATTCAACTTCTTTCATTACTACTAGTAGTAATCAAGAACAAGAAAGAAATGGTTTTTAATGAGTGAGTGAAGGGTGAATTCGAGGTGGATCTTGTTTGGTATCAGAGTTTGGAAGAAGTAATAATTGTGTTTCTTTTGGTACTAATAAGATTGGGATTTGATGGGAATGGAATAATGTTACTATATCAAGAAAAATCTTCTATTGGTCTTTTTTTGGATTGGCTTTTATTTGTTTCTTTAGTACTTATCAAAAAGGTTAATTGACAAACATGTGAGTACACTTTTAGAAAAATGCATCTTAAATATCGAACTTTTATTTTGTTTACTTGACTTACTGAGTTTATTTAAAGCAATTTTTTTTTTAATAATTTCAGTGTTAATCGAAATGATTTGAATATATATTTTTGGATAAGTTAAATAACATAAATGTTGTGTTTTTACAAGTTCGGTGATGTTTTATTTATATTTTTATAACTTTAGTGACCTCAAAATGTCATGTTTCATAAGTTTAGTAACCAAAGTGCATTTTTTTGAAAAATTTAATAACATATTTGTATATCAGCCGCATCAAAACTACTTAAAAAGTTAAAATAGTCGGATTTTCCATTTTTAATCAATATTATACTTGCTTCCTCCGTAACAAGTGTTACTAGTATGTTGTCTCAAACTAAATGTTTCTTTCATATTTCAGTCAATAAAAAAAACTTTAAATGGATATAGATGATATCTTATTTGTGACGAATGTAGTTACTAAGTAATCATAAAACTGTCTGCATTTTCAAAATGATCACTTATTATGTAACAGAGTATCTTTTTATTCATAAAATCAGGACATGTAACATCCGCTACTTGTTGTTATTTATACTTTTAAAAAATAAAATAAAAAATAAAAAGATAAGCTGAAAAATAAAGTCATTCTCAGTGTCATTCGATAATGGTGCCATTATACCTTTGAGCCCCACCGTTATACTGTTGAGCTATTGAAGTTGTTCTCAGCGTCAAGGGCTTGGTGTCGATATAGTGACGCTAAGATTTTGTGTGTTTTTTTGTGTGTATATGTGTATCTTGGCTTGTTTTAGCATGCACATTCCGTTTTAAGAGTACGGATAAAATGCATTTTGGGGTTATTTTCGACGTCATGATGACGTGAAGTGGATGACACCGAAAACAAAGTCACGCTACCTAGAGCTCTAAGTTAGGTGCAACAAAAACCTATCAAAACCTAAATGTTACAAAATAGTCAAATATTCCACTTTTAATCAATGTTAGACTTATTCCGTTCATAATAAGTGTTTAACATTTCAATCTTGTGTTGTTTCAAAATAATTGTCAACTTTATAATTCAACAAATAAAAAAGACTTAAGTGGATAGAGATGATATTTAAAGATGATATTTTCAAAATAAATACTTATTATTATGAAACTAAAAAAGTATTTTTTTTTCCCCCTCAAAATAATGACTTGTAACATTTACTACTTGTCTTTCTTTATACTTTTTAAGAAAAAGAAAAAAAAAATTAAAACGATAAGTTGACAAATAAATTAAAAAAGGTATTGATAAGTAAGGATGTGACTTTCAGTGCTACTACAATAAAGATTATCTTGATTAGTTTATGTCCCAAGTGGCCTAGTGTGATTCCATCAATGAAAAATCCAGAACATAGTTCATACATTAGTACTCAGCTAGGTTTTATTTCAATGATTCGAACTCTATCATGTTCTTTTAAATAAACATTATTATACATCATAGGATTCGAGGTTATGAACCATCAAATTAAAGGTCTTATGTCCATTAAAAAATGACAGTAAAACTTACCCTACTCGTAAAAGCTTGCAAGTAAGAACAGTTTTGAGATTGACATAATGTTGCTAACAATCTCTTACAGCGTTTGCTTGCCACAAGTAATACAGGGGGGCCAACTGGAATATGGTAAACAGATACTGCTACAAGTAATTCATTCATAGAAACAAATTTCTTACAGCGTTCATGAATTATTGAAACAAAAAAAAACACACACACACAACAATATGTTGATTGACAATAAATCCTTAGCAAAAACTACTCAACTACTTCCTAGATTCTTAAAATTATTCTGGGAAACAACCTGCCTTGCTCAAGCTCTCATTCTCTTAAATGAATATTAATGTGGAAAAATGAGTGAACGGATATAATGACAAAACAGCGTCTCCTGAATAGTACTGATTGTTCTTTTTCACTTTTTACCCTGCGATTAGAAACATTTCCTGTGCACAATTGAAGGTCCAGATTCATCATATTCTGCCTTTGCGATCCACATCTGCAACAATCACAGTAAAAAAACCATTATTAGATTTACACTAGCCAGGTGAAACAGAAACCAAGAAAATGGAAAGAAACACACCTGCTGGAAAGTGCTAAGAGATGCCAAAATCGACCCTCCAATCCAGACACTGTATTTCCTTTCGGGTGGGGCCACAACCTTAATCTTCATGCTACTTGGGGCTAAAGCAGTAATTTCCTTACTCATTCTATCAGCAATACCAGGGAACATAGTTGTACCACCACTAAGAACAATGTTTCCATACAAGTCCTTCCTAATATCCACGTCACATTTCATTATGGAATTATACGTTGTCTCATGAATACCAGCAGCTTCCATCCCAATCATAGACGGCTGGAAAAGGACCTCAGGACACCTGAAACGCTCAGCACCAATCGTGATCACCTGCCCATCGGGCAATTCATAGCTCTTTTCCACTGCAGAACTAGTCTTAGCTGTTTCTAGTTCCTGTTCATAATCAAGAGCAATATACGCCAGTTTCTCTTTCATATCTCTCACAATTTCCCGTTCAGCAGTTGTAGTAAACGAATAACCTCTTTCAGTAAGAATCTTCATCAACGCGTCAGTCAGATCACGGCCAGCAAGATCCAAACGCAAGATAGCATGTGGAAGTGCATAACCTTCATAAATGGGAACAGTATGACTCACACCATCACCAGAATCCAACACAATACCTGCAAAAAGAAACAAATATAAGACAAAAGATTCATCGTTTATGAGTCCCACTTTAGTTCAATAAAATTTGAGACTAACCAGTTGTACGACCACTGGCATACAATGAAAGAACTGCCTGAATTGCAACATACATAGCAGGGGCATTAAACGTTTCGAACATGATCTGCGTCATCTTCTCACGATTGGCTTTCGGATTAAGTGGCGCTTCAGTGAGAAGAACTGGGTGCTCCTCTGGAGCTACCCGAAGCTCATTGTAAAACGTGTGATGCCAAATCTTCTCCATATCGTCCCAGTTACTTACAATACCGTGCTCAATAGGGTACTTCAACGTAAGGATACCTCTTTTGGATTGAGCCTCGTCACCAACATATGCATCTTTCTGACCCATACCAACCATGACTCCGGTGTGACGTGGGCGCCCAACAATACTCGGGAAAACTGCTCTTGGTGCATCGTCTCCAGCAAATCCAGCCTTATAAACAATAAACACAGGATCACAAAACCAACACGCGAAAAGGCTACAACATTAACATTTATTTTTATCCAAAACAAGCGAAAAGCGTAATAATACCTTGACCATTCCAGTTCCATTATCGCAAACAAGGGGCTGAATATCTTCTCCATCGGCCATCTTTTAAATTCTATAAAGAAATAAAAATTTAATCTATTATACAGCATCAACTAAAACAAGAATCACCATAACATATCAACTAGTTCGTTTCAATCCAGCTATGACACGTTCAAGATTAACGGCTAAAAGGGTGTGTTTCAATGCCTTTTACAAGAACTAAACATCTTCACTAAATCCTCTTATTATTCAATATCATCAAGATCGCATCCAACATGACCATAACAACATCTTTCTACTTTCCTAATCACATTATAATTCATTCAATATCATCAAAATTTGCATCAAATCAAAGGTAAATCATACAAATCAAAAAACCTTCCATCAATTTAATCATAAAATAATATCCATTTTCTTGCCAAAAAAATGGGGATTTAAAATGTGAAACCTAAATCGGTAAAATGTAGCAATATGATCTACTCATGCGTAACCATCATACATCAACAAGAATCAAATTCATAAACTCACATTACCAATTCAACCAAAAGGGTATCCCAAAAACAAAATTTTTTAACCAATAACACAATGTGACCAATCTTTTTAAATTCCAACCCTAAATCAATATTACAATGTGATCTAACCAAAAGCATATTCATTCATCAACAAGAACCAAATTTACAAACTCACATTACCAATTCAACCAAAAGGGTATCCAAAAAACAAAAAACTTTTAACCAATAACACAATGTAACCAATCTTTTTAAATTCCAACCCTAAATCAATATTGCAATGTGATCTAACCAAAAGCATAATCATACATCAACAAGAACCAAATTTACAAACTCACATTACCAATTCAACCAAAAGGGTATCATAAAAACCAAAAATTTTCAACAAATAACACAATGTAACAAATCTTTCCATCTCATCACATCAAATAAACACAAATGCATAACAACCCACATTCACAATCATAAAAATAATCAAAAACATAACATGGGTATTGATCAAAATGGGTTAAAAAACACTCACATTTGAAACTGAAGATTGAAAGAATGAAAGGGGGGTTATAATGGGGTTGGTTTAAAAACAGGTTTGAATGTATGTACTGTTTAGGTGTGTTTTGTAAATGTAGTTAAAGGAAGGGGAAATAAATGGTTGGTTTGGTACTTTGGTTGATGGAATAAAAATCGGGAGATGGGAAATTATTTATGGGTTGAAAATAGGTGGTGTTAATATGTCGAAAACCATGCCTTATTTCAAGATCATCCTGTGGCTTCGCTCTCCTGCTCGTTTCAAAATTATTGTTTACCGATAAAAAAATATACAAAATATAAAAATATGTTTTTTGCGTTGGTATAAATGTCTTAAACATGTAAACCAAATTATAGAAATGTTTAAATCTTTGACTATCACTTGTTTAAGATTATGATTGAGTCGAAGCCTTAGTTCATTTCAAAACAAGTGTTGCATTTTCAAATCTTGTAGGAGCCGTTTGAGTAGTTGATTGTGTTTTAGAAAACTAGACTCAATGGTTTAGGGGGCCCCAAATGTGATCAAACATAGTTTTTGTATTCGATGATAACAATGACGCCCGTTATGTAACCAATTGGCTACTTTTTGGAATAAGTTGTCTATATATTTCTGTCAGGACAATTAGTTCAAAGAGTTAAATAAGATGTTTTTATATGAATCATAGACTCTAAACAAAATGGTAATTTGTTTTGACAAAAAAACAAACCAACATAAATATATGGTTTTCTGTTATATACTATTCGTTGTTCAACATGATCGTGTTCTCTTTTAGCTTATTTTGCTAAAAGCTGTTTGTTCAAAATAAAAAGCTAATATAGCTCAAAAAAGTTCCTAAAAAGCTTGCTACCAAATAGGTAAAAAATCCTGCACATGTTAACAAACGCAAAGGAATAAAGTATAATAGGGAGTAGTATGATAAGAGATGCAAAACACCATGGACGGTACAATACATGTACCAAAATAAAGTACAAATTTACTCAAAACCAAAGTCATCCTTCCTCTACATAGTTCAAAATGAAAGAAACCAATGGCATCATCCTGGCTGGCGCGATATTGTTGAAGTAATTCATTGTGCAAATGCATCAAACGAACATATAAAACCTCAAGTTCCTGCATTTAGGGAACGCTCTAATCAATTTCTAACTGAAAAGAAACAAATAAGAAAAACGACATCATCAAACAACTCAAATCACAGACCAAAGATAGAAAGGGGCAAGTAAGATCAAACTTGACAGAAAGAATCATATGCATATGTGTATGAATGTATGACATCATCATATGGACAAATTCAGCAGATACAAACCATAACAGTTATTCATGTATACAGATTAACAAAAAAAACGCCCACAAGATAAAACTTAATGTGATTCCATATCTGCTCTTGAAGCTATGAGATTACTAAATTAAAACATTTGACATGTAATGAATCCCGAAAAAACTATAACTTATTTTGGAGGGTCACTTGTGAGAATGTTTAACTAATGAGATATCTTAACTCTACAAAGAGTCTAAAGATAAATATGAATCAGCAGAAGACTTCTTAAAGAAAGGATCACATCATATCATCAAATATGTACCAAAATGCTAGATTTGGAAAGAAACAAACAAGCTTCTTAGTACTATTACTATAACATAAAACATACCGTGGATTGAACTAGACATTTTCTGGGCGTAAAGCAAAATATATATACGGGTATGGCAGAATAACACTATCTACCAGCATGTCATAACACAAACTAAAATAACAAAACCAAATACTAAACACACCTTGCTAGACAAATTCCACAAACGGGTATAGCGGAATAACACTTTTTGGGAAATCATTTCTTTGTTCAGCAAGGGAGTAATATGCAAGCAAAGAAGGAGGTTTCTGTTGAGTGGGTCCCTCGGGTGCATTAGCAACATTTGGTTCATATGTAATTAATTCCATCTTCCAAAATGGTCGAACCATCGCAAAAAGATCATGACCACATTTAAAAGCATGGTAGTCCTCAACCCACAAGTACCTTAAAGAGGTTACATTCAGCACAAAGGTGACTAACGCCTGTTGGCTAAAGTCACAACCGCTCATCTCCAACTTTCGCAATTTCGGGCACCCTTTTGATAATTCCACAAGTCCTGCATCAGATTCGGGACAAAACCCAAGATTCATATATCTTAAATTTTGACCATATTTCCCAATATACCCACAACCAAGATCAGTCAGCCCTCCAGGCCGAAGGTGAATACTTAGCTTTTCAAGTTTGGTGCAACCTTTTAGCAAAGCACGGATCCCATTGTCTAGTGGTAGATCACTTGCAGGCTCTTCTTTGTTATGCAAAACCATACCGAAATCAGAAAGTTTTTTTAAGTTAGCCCCTATAAATTCCAAAACTACATTACTAATATCTTTTATGGTAATATGTAATGATTCTAATTCAAGACATCCTTTTGCCAAAGCCAACAATCCTACATCCGACACCAACCCTACTTGCCCACTTTTCTCAACCGTAATCCTACGCAACTTCTTACAAATGTGACCAACAAATTGCAACCCTAAGTCCCCAATAGTATCTCTAGTATACAGAACTTCTAAATTTGGACACAAATATATAATCGCACAATGGTCATCTGCATCAAACATCGAAAACCTTAAGTCAAATTTAGTAAGCTGATCCCCAAAAGATTGTATAACGGGAATATCTTCTTGAATCCCATGAAGAAACGCCACACTTCGCATTGTGGGCGGATACTTCACGTCAAGCATTTCCTCACCGTCTTCAATATACAGATCACTACTAAAATCCTCCAACTTAACACCATATCTAAAAATATCCATTACATACTTAAGATGACAAAGCCCAATCCTCAAACAAACTAACGACTCACCACAATTCTTCGCTATCTTAACAAAATCTCCACAATCATGGTTCCTGAAATGCGTCATAAACAAATTCAAAGTCTCAATCCCCTTACTCCTCTCCGCCAACTCACGCAACCACTCCCCATCTTTATCAACAATCGAACTCTCCTCCAAACTCAAGACTCTCAACCCACTACACTTCTTCCCAATATGCAACAACCCATCCGTCGTAAACCCCGCACACCCCTCAATCCTCAAAACCTTAATCCTCTCCCCACACATTCCCACCAAACGCTCCAAATCATTATCAAAAACAATCATCCTCTTAAACCTAACACATTCCAACCGCTTTAACGACTTAACCATCACTTCAACCCAATCATCAACAATAGTAAAACCTCCCCACACTACCGGAATACACGCCTTGTTCGGTTTTCCTACGAGTGTTAGCGATTCTAAGTTGGGGAAACGAGTAACGAGACGCGACGGAGGGATGGAGTAACAGTTGCGGAGGGTTACGTGCTTACGGGTCAAGCTATCGAGTTCGTATAGTTTACGGGAGGCTAAGGAAACTGAGTTACGGTCATTTTGGTGAATGTAGGGGATTATGCAGTCGAATAATTCGTCGGTTGAGTCTGTTATATAACGGCATTGTTTGTTGTTCATTGTTTGGATTGAAATTAATTAAATTTGTAATAATAAGGAAGTTATATAATTTAAAGCATTGAAATTAATTAATATTTAATCAGAACCTGATGGTGGATGGTGGGTCTCCGGCTGCCGTTAACCGTCTCTGTGATTATTATGCATTTCCAGCCCAAACCGACTGCCTCTGTGTGTGTTATTTGATGGTGTTTGTTTTAGGTGAAGCCGTGAAGGTGTTTGTTTTTGAAAATATAGGTATAAGCTATGCCGTAAGCCGTAAGCCGTAAGCCGTAAGGTAACACGTAAACTACAAAGCTGAATTATGTTAACATGGGCTACAAGCTAGATTTTTTTTCTTTCAATAAAAGTGTTTAGTAAATTAGTTGTTAACTGTAATTATAAGCTGTAACAGTAAATTTTAATAACTCTGAATATTTTAAAAGCTTTATGAATCAGCTTTTTATTCTGGAGCTTGTTTAAAATAAAAGTTTGATATTGATGTATCCAAACATAGCTACTTGTTTTGGAGGAGATTATTTTTGTAACAAAACGCTTACAGCTTCAAAAAAGCTCGGTGCCAAACATGCCCCATGTAAAATAAGAAAGCCAATTTAGTGGGTTTTTTTTTTTTTTTTTTTTTTTTTTTTTTTTTTTTTTTGCGTGTTTAACCATTTAATGATCGTATGGATATAGTAACATTTCCATCTAAACAATAATTTGCAAAAATATAATAAAACACGTTAAAGTTAAAGTGGTTATTCAGTAATTTGCTTTTATTTAAAAGAAACTTATGATATTGACATATTTGTAAATTTTCAAATATGACTCTCAGACTAATTACATTCTTTAGTACATCGACATATAAAAATATTCTTGCACTTTCCAATAGAGTTTTCGTCCTAGTTTAGTTTACATCTCGCTACGCACCCTTCCTTAACGCAAAAACCTCGATCAATTCTTTATAGCATAGATCATTCGCTTCCTCGAGTATCACATCTCCTGCAGTGATACGCAAATCATATAATATGTTACATATTAAGTTACATGATTAATAAAAATAACTCCGGATATTTTTTTAAACTAAACTAAAAAAAAAAAAAAAAAAAAAAAAAAAAAAAAAAAAAAAAAAAACTATTACAAAAGAAACAAAAATTACCTAAAGAAACGAATACATTTGCAAGAAGAAACAAGACTAAAATGGATACGTTCTTCATAGAAAGACCTTTTAAATAAGTTTTAGTGAAGAAATGTAACTTTTGAATGACTTACTCTCGTATAGAAAATTCTGAATGTATATATCATAACTCATCTTATATGCTAAAAGATTAAGTCATCTTCATTAATGTTAAGTCTTAGGCTATGTTTGGCACATAAGAATGTTGAGAGATTATGGTTATATACTAAAAGATTAAGTCATTTTCATTAATAAAAGTGTTTTGTAAATTAGTTGCTAACTGTAATTATAAGTTGTTAAGAGTATTTTTATGTTCTAATAACTCCGAATATTTTAAAAGCTTCATGAATTAGCTTTTTATTTTGAATCTTGTTTAAAATAAAAGTTTGAAGTTGATGTATCCAAACAGAGCTATTTGTTTTGGAGAAGATTATTTTTATAACAAAAAGCTTACAGCTTCAAAAAAGCTCCCTACCAAACAGGCCTTAGGTAAAATAAGAAAGCCAATTTAGTGGCTTGTTTTTCTTCCTTATATCTATTTGCGTGTGTAACCATTTAATGATCATATGGATATAGTCACATTTCCATCTAAACAACAATTTGCAAAAATATAATAAGCGGTTATTCTGTAATTTGCTTTTATTTAAAAGAAACTTATGATATTGACATATTTGTAAATTTTCAAATATGACTCTCAGACTAATTACATTCTTTAGTACATCGACATTTAATAATATTCTTGCACGTTCCAGTAGAGTTTTTGTCCCAGCCTAGTGTACATTTCGCCATGCACTTTAGCTTAATGCAAAAAATCTGTAGAAATTCTTTATGGCATAGTTCATTCGCTTCCTTGACTGTCACATCTCCTGCAATGATATGCAAATCATATAATATGTTACATATTAAGTTACATGATTAATAAGAATAACTCCGGACATGTTTGAAAAAAAAAAAAAAAAAAAAAAAAAAAAAAAAAAAAAACTATCACGAAAGAAACAAAAAGTACCTAAAGAAACCAATACATTTGCAAGAAGAAACAAGACTAAAATTGATACGTTCTTCATAGAAAGACCTTTTAAATAAGCTTTTAGTGAAGAAATGTAACTTTTGAATGACTTACTCTCGTATGGAAAATTTTGAAGGTATATATCATATCTTATCTTATATACTAAAAGATTAAGTCTTCTTCATTAATGTTAAGTATTAAGGTTTCAAGTATTAAGTCTTAATGACTTAAAAACTTATAATTAAATTCATTCTTATTACTCGAAACTTCTAAACCCATACAAAACTTATATGTCCACACTTAAGTTTCACCTTTATGCCCAAAAGTATCTTTAATGAGAACATTAATGATCCATTGACCATATAAATTACTCAAAATTATATTCACCCACCACAGATAACAGATTACCATAATTCATAATTGTATATCGTACATGAATTGAATATATTTTTGTGTGTAGTTCAGATGACTTCATAATTCATAATTGTATTTCTTATATGATTACGATCCACTAGACAAAAATATTAAATGGTCATTTCAAGTAACTTTTGATTGACTACACAACCTTATATGAAGCTCACTAATGAATACTCATTCTTTTATCTTTTTGGCATATTGTTGAGGCCGCAACTCACAAAGATGACGCGCAAGGTGTTAACAAGGGAATGAGTTCACAATAGCAGACACCGGAAGCTGATGAAGCAGATGCAGCTTTTGGTCTGAGTCAAGAAATCGGACAAGATTGATAAGGACATAACTAAGGGATAATTGTATATATATGTGTATTTTTATAGAGTGAAAAGGTGACAAATGCATTTAAGTTTGTAGTTACTAAATTTAGATTGGAATTTTCAACTTCTTTTGTTGTCTAATATTGTACTTTTGTTACTTTCTTATCGACAAATGAAATATATGAATATTTTGGTTGAAATGGATCAAGCATTATGTGTTGGGTGCCACATCTGAGGATGAATTAGTAAAATAAATTATAATATAAAATCAAGGTTAAACTATTTTCACATGTAGTATAAGTTTGTAATATGTAACAGAGTTATGATCCTATAAGAAGAAAAATTAAAATAAGAATAATAGGAAGAAACTGCAACCACTCATTTAAGATGCACCTACAAAAATATATGCATTTCCCCTTAAATTTCTCCCTCTTATTTGAAATGTGTGGCTAGAAATTATTCTTATTTTTCTTATTTTAGTTTTTCTTCTTATAGGATTTTTTCAGATATGTAACATACATGATTTTAGTAACATATAAAATAAGAGTAAATTACACCATTCGTCCCTAACGTTGTACCAAACAACACGTTCAATCCCAATTAAAAAAATAAATGCACCATTCTTCCCAAATGTCTTCATTTGTATCCCTAGAGGTCCTTTTAACTAACAAAAATTTGTCAACAATAGTTAGACACCTCAAGTGCTTTTCACGTGAGGGCAAATTGGTCATTTCGAGTTTTTTGACTTATTTTCTCGATAACGTATTTCAAACATAAATCTTAAAAGAAGTAAAATAACCGAAATACCCTCATCCTCAACGCCCTCCATCTTGTTACCTGTGTATATGTTTCTTTCATTTGAAGACTTGAAAAACATCAAGAACATAAAAAACACAAACCCACTAAAATTGGAACCACCAAACTAACGAACTTGGAATGCACATTTTGTTGGCCTTTTAATAGCTATGTCACCCACTTAAATTAGAACCACCAAACTAAAGAACTTGGAATGCACATTTTGTTGGCCTTTTAGTAGCTATGTCATGTACACTAGGAACCCACTTAAGTCTTCACATGATTCCAAATGCAGAAATAGTTCCCAAAACACACATCACTAGAACAGATAACTATCTAACAAGCATATATGTGGTACGTTTGGCAATAGTAGTTGTTAACTACAAACTGTAAGTTGTAAGTTGAGAATTAGGAACCGTAAGATGGAAGTTGTTAACTATAGCTTTTACTTATATAAAAGTGTTTGAAACATAGCTTGAACGGTAATAATAAAGTGTAAAATGACATTAAAAGACACTTATATTGTAATTGAAAAATGCTAATTAATCTTTACATATTCAATTTTACATAAACTAATTATATGCAACATACACAGGGTTTAAAATTGACACGAAATCGGATTATACGAGTAATAATTTTTAAATAAAATTGTTTCATATATACAATAACTAATTACTAATGATACATATTTCACAAACAATAGAAATTCTCATTTTAGAGAATGAATGACTTATAAACACAATGGATGTTTTTTGCTTCGCATTTTAAACGCTTTTTTTTTGGAAAAAATAATGCTCCAATTTAGTTTACCAAACAAAATTATTTTTGCTAAAAGCTGTTTGTTCAAAATAAAAAGCTAATATAGCTCAAAAAAGTTCCTAAAAAGCTTGCTACCAAACAGGCCCATGAACTAATGACTCAATTAAGAAAAAAATCCTGCATACGTTAATAAACGCAAAGGAATAAAGTATAATAGTATGATAAGAGATGCAAACGCCATGGACAATACGATACATGTACCCAAAAAAAAAGTATGTAAATTTACTCAAAACCAAAGTCATCCTTCCTCTATATAGTTCAAAATGAAAGAAACCAATCTCATCATCCTGGCTAGCGCGATATTGTTGAAGTAATTCATTGTGCAAATGCATCAAACGAACATATAAAACCTCGAGTTCCTGCATTTTTTTTTTTTTTTTTTTGGTAAAAGGGACAATATCCCGGCAAATATATTAAACACCAAAAACTATACAAAAAAAACTAACTATGGACACACCCATAGTAGTTTATGATGCCAAGACATTCCCAAAACATGCTTCGAGAACACCAAAAGTAAAAACAAATCTCCACTACAGCTAAACTTATTACAAACCAAAAGATCTCTAATAAAGTGAAACGAGAATGGCGATGGGCCGCCGCGTTGCGGCAGGCCTATTTTTTGGTGCCCTTTGTTTTCGTATGTTTTATTTACGCAACATTTAAGCGTCTTTTCGGATGTTTTTGAACTAAAACAAATGTGTGGTTAACTATAGGGCTAAGGAAAGGCCCAAGATGGTTGACCGAGTTGCGGGATGGCTTTTTTTTTTTTTTTTTTTTTTTTTTTTTTTTTTTTTTTTTTTGTTGTTGTAATCGTTACTTGATATTTTTCTTGGTTTTGTTTAGTATATGCACGAAGCTTTTAACCATATGGTGGTTAGTGCTATATCAAATTGGGGCGTGTTTTTTTTTTTTTTTTTTTTTTTTTTTTTTTTTTTTTTTTGTAAATGATAGCATTGCATTTTTTTTAATATTAATAGTTTAAGATGTGTACATGGTATGTAATAGTATTATTTGACGTTTATATGAAATACATAAAGCATGAAATATGCAAGCAGCCCGTCATCTATATCTATACTACATATAAAGGAAAAATGGTCAACGTGGAAAAGTGGAAAAGTCAAGTAATGTAAAATGTTGAAAAATCTTATTAAAGGAAATTATTATATTTAATTAATACTCTTATTAAAACACCTCATTACTTAAAAGTACAATATTTTATTCACATTGTACAACCAATTAAAACAATTAATACAAATCACAAACCGGGTTGACCCGGGACGCTTTAAACCCGTCGGGTTGAACCGGTTTAATTGACCCGTTTTCGACCCAACCTAGCAAGTTGACCCAGTTTAAATTGACCAATTTTTCGACTGGAACGGTTCAACTGGTTGAACCACCCGGGTCGAACCGGGTTTCAAAACATATCTACCAAATTAAATACAACCAATTAAAACAATTAATACAAATCACAAATCGGGTTGACCCGGGATGCTTCAAACCCGACGGGTTGGATTGGTTTAATTTGACCTGTTTTCGACCCAACCTAGCAAGTTGACCCGGTTTAAATCGACCAATTTTTCGACCGGAACGGTTCAACCGGTTGAACCACCCGGGTCGAACCGGGTTTCAAAACATATCTACCAAATTAAATACAACCAATTAAAACAATTAATACAAATCACAAACCGGGTTGACCCGGGACGCTTCAAACCCGACGGGTTGGATTGGTTTAATTTGACCCGTTTTCGACCCAACCTAGCAAGTTGACCCGGTTTAAATCGACCAATTTTTCGACCGGAACGGTTCAACCGGTTGAACCACCCGGGTCGAACCGGGTTTCAAAACATATCTACCAAATTAAATACAACCAATTAAAACAATTAATACAAATCACAAACCGGGTTGACCCGGGACGCTTCAAACCCGACGGGTTGGATTGGTTTAATTTGACCTGTTTTCGACCCAACCTAGCAAGTTGACCCGGTTTAAATCGACCAATTTTTTGACCGGAACGGTTCAACCGGTTGAACCACCCGGGTCAAACCGGGTTTCAAAACATATCTACCAAATTAAATATAACCAATTAAAACAATTAATACAAATCACAAACCGGTTGACCCGGGACGCTTCAAACCCGACGGGTTGGATTGGTTTAATTTGACCCGTTTTCGACCCAACCTAGCAAGTTGACCCGGTTTAAATCGACCAATTTTTCGACCGGAATGGTTCAACCGGTTGAACCACCCGGGTCGAACCGGGTTTCAAAACATTATGTTTAATTCCCAAATCTTCAAACTTTTATTATTTTTCATTTATAACCTATAAATTTTTTTATCAATAAACTATTTATCGCTATAAAATCTCGTTGCTATGCACGGGTACTCGTTTAGTGTACTTTCATAACTAAGCAAATGTATGTGATACCATACCAATACTACATACAACAAATGAAAGTCTTATGTAATATACAACTCTTATTTGATACTTATAGTGAGAGACATAAACAAATCCATGCTACCACATTTGTGCAGGCTTGCTTTTCCTAAATAATCAGAAAACCAATAAGCTACCACGAGCATTTCCTACAGATGGTCTTGTGATAGGGTTCAAACCTGAGCCGAAACCAGAGACGAAGAGTCAACAGCCGCATGATCAGCTAATAAGCAATTTCTACAAACTATCCCAAACACTCTCATAAGCATATAACCGAACAACATGATTCTAAACACAAAGACAATCCGTACCATTCTGAGCCAACTGCATTTTCTTTAACCTGTAAAACATAAAACTCCATCTTTCTTCCCCCTTTTTCTTTTGATTTGGAAGACGGGCGTTGCATTTGGTTCGAAAGGCAAGAGGTTTTTTCAGTATTGAAACCATCTACGTGTCACGCAAATTTATCACTTAAAAACTTCATATCAAGAATACATTCAAGAACAATAACACTATTATGTTTCTGGTAATTGGTCACAATGATATGGTGTGTGACAATTCTCATTCGCACCTAAACCTCTAAAAGTACGTCTGGTACCAGTTTTTACGCCATGGCCAATGTCAAAATGCAAAGTATGACAGAGTATAAAAAGGAGACAACTAAGTTTAGTTACTGTTTACCTTAATAAGGGAACTTGTAAAAGCAAAAATCGACAACATCTCATTAATCTAGCATGACATCAGAGTCCACAATGCCATACTTGCAAACGCTTTTGCTTAATAAGCCTACATAACGAAAGCCCAAACCATATTAGAATTGTTGATACAAATAACAAAATAAAAAGAATCTTCGTTGGTAAGTTATACTAATTCAAACTTATTCGGAAATAATTAGTCATTTAACAATAGTTTTTTTTATATAAGCTATGATACCTACTTTTTTTTTATGTAGGTAACTTTGTTTTGCCGCCCTTGAGATATTCTTTGCATCTACTTAAGAGTAATAAATGCTTTCAAAAGATAACAGTTGTAAATATACATGTCAAAGAGATACACATTTATAGATCGAACATATATGCATATAACATATAATGCTTATGCCATTCAATAGGCATCAGTGATGGTGTTACCAATGGTAGTTCCTATTAAAACCCCATACTACACAACTTAAAGGCTGAAATAGTTAAGTAAAAACAGACCGGGTTAATTGGATTTTTAGAATAGAAAACCTTACCCGATACTTGATACTAATAAGCTTTGGGTTTCTCTGGTGCATGTATATTCAGCTTCGGGTATTGCAAATGCAAAAAATAGGAAACTATTTCAACCTGCAAGTTGTGCAGTATGGGGATTTTTTGTTATCACATAAGCTAATTTGCAAGCCCAAAAAAACTGCTTATTTTGACCCAAGTCCAGGGTGGAATTTTATCAAGTTATTTATTTGTAAACATAGTGGCTGAGACGGGTCTTTATACTTCATGTCCATCGATTCAGCAAAGATTGCACAATAACGTATGACCAGAATCATGAAAACGGGTAGTGAAAGTATTGCCGTTGCGTTACTAACTCCAACTAAGTTTTTGGTAAAAGAAATATGAAACTGAAGAAAGGTTGAACAAACATTAATTACGCGTACCTTAACCAAGGACTACAATGTCATCAACTTGAGGTCCTAACGGTGGCGAAACTGTCATCGAAACTGACCTCTTAACATCATCTGTTTGAATCTCCTTTGACCTGAATACTTACTGTTTCATGGTAGAGTCATAACTTCTAATATATAGAATGCGTACATAAAAACGTAAAAGAGTAAAACAAACCTGAGGAAACCATTGTTATTCATATCCGCATCCAACAAATCCTTAATGGTAATCTCCCTCTACAAAACCCAATTCAAAACCCTTGTATACCTCTTATCAGTTCTCACCTCAGCCAAATACAAAACAACCGCAGTACTAACTTGCAGAAAAACCGAGTGCGAGGTAATAAAACCGGCTGCTTAAATAACTTAAGATTGGTATTTTGCAGATTTCACTAACTTATCCGCGCACACACGCATACGCAGGCAATATGCGGATTACATTAATTTATTCGTGCACACACAGGCATACATGAACAGTTAAGTTGGCCATTTTGCAGATTTCATCACTTGGACACAATGTATCCTAATACAAACACACTTGACGTCACGATTGATTGATATCAAATCACAGACACACCCACATATTGTCAAACATACTAACAATAAAATTGAGGGACCTTAAGTGACGCCACAATTCGTTGGATTTATAACACCCACTAATTCACACACAAATATTAACAGTTAAATAGACGGGGATTTTAGTGACGTCAGTAGGCTGACACACGTCAACATGGCGGATATTAAAAAAAATGCCGTGACACCTAATTATATAAGTTAATCACATGATGTGGTCCACGTACCTCAGAAGACTAATAGAAGATCCATCTAGAGAGTTTTAGGCTTCCTTTTCTAAATACACGGCTGTGACCCAAAGTACATTGCTTGCAGCCACATTTTCCACTTATGCAACATCAATCGATAAATAAGTAACCAAGTTTCTTCAATTCCCATATCCGTGATCAACCATTGGCAATTGAGATGAACCTGAATCAAATGATTTCGAGTAAGCAAAACAGGGAGTAACATTATAATGAATTTATATATAGAATATAATGGTCATCAACTATTACTAACCTTGAAGAGGGACACTACTTGCCGCTACACTTTCTACTTCTGCACTATGAACAGATAAAGAAGTAACCAAATTTCTTCGTTGCACATATCCTTGATTGATCATTGCTATTCATACACATTATAAGCATTTTCTCAATCATGTACAATCGTGTATGGCCTGAAGAAAAGAGTAACACATATTAGTTATCCAAAAATGTTTCCTAAAAAAGGAACCCACAACTCTTTAACTTTGAGTAACAATGCACAAAGTTATACCACATTAAAGCGTTTGACCATTTTTTATAATTAAAAGGAAATTTCTTGAAACGAAACATTTACATAGTCATCTCATCCAGGCACGAACGCTGAGCCCAATGCGAAGATTATTCCTATACGCTATAAAAAGCAAAAGATGTATAATACTTACGCTTAGGCGGCAAATCCTGTCGCAATGGGCTGCATAACTTTTCAGCTTCCCGACTTAAAATCTATAAATGGACCAACGACATATTTCAACAATCAATAAGCAAAAAGAAAAGATTGGTAGTTGAATATAAAACCTTAAACATGTGACAACACATACCTTTTACCAGACAACATATACCTTTTATCATGGCAAGCTTATTCACTTGCATATGTCAAACATCAGCATGTTGTGATAAAAAGAAAACGGGTCAAGCCAAGTGTAACAGATAACGGTTTTAGACCATTCAAACAAATGGAACGACATCTATTTTTTTAATTCAACATCAAATAAAATACCTATTCCAGACGCGATCAACTTCTGTAGATCAGGAAACCTTTAATTTTCAACTGATATAATCGAGTTACAAACATTAACCAATTTCTCTATTTTATCTTCAAATTACTCAACGTCTGCAAAAAGCTTCAAAACACCTGAATACCGATAAAACAATAACTGAAGTTAGATATGGTAAAATTATTCAAATCTGCATAACCTAACCAAGACATAAACTCCCATTTATCAAAACACCAAACCTTGATAATTTGCACCTGTATCACATTTCAGATACATCTCTGCCACTTTTCTATAACATAACTGCAAATGATGATGACAACCGCGGCAAATAAGGCTAAGATCTACAAAAGTATAGCCACAATACATCATCAAAAGTATGTAAGAACTAACTATTTCAATCACCTTGGGTCATTGAGCATTTACGTTTATTGGGTAAAGGGTTTTTACCCTGGTAAATGAACGTTTACGTTTATTGTTTCCATGTGGACCGCTACAACCCTCTTCTAATCCTTCATTTATACCTAGTATAATAGCAACTTTAAGTATAGTAGTCTTAGGTAAATTACAGAGATGTTAAAACTTGAAAACCGAGAAATTAACTTACTTTCAGTAACCGTAACACTTTTCGACATATGACTCATATCTGCAAAAACAACAAGAAAAAGAAAGTATCAAATGTAAGTTACAGCAGCCTTTTCAATGTTGCATATGGTAAGCTTCGTATGACTATTAACAAAGCTAACATGTACACACACATGTAACATCAGCGTTTACATAAAGATTATCCTATAGCACTTGGACCATTCATATAATGATACTAAACATCATAAATAAAGCAAATCACACCTTGTTTTCACAACTACAACATGATAAAATTCTGACATAACATTCATACCTCATAAATGTTGACCATCTCATCCTTAATACTGAAACCATTATTCTAGCAAGCCTTCTAAGGTAGGCTCAGATATGGTAGCAAACGGAAAAAAGTAGGTGGACCCGAATGGCTGCAACGTCGAGGCGTTGCTATGCTAAGATGCGGGGAATATCACTTTTAACCCGACTGATACAATACCAAGCTAAAGGTAATTACGTAAACGTAAACGTGACATGAGTGACTATAGAAAATTGTTTCTTGTTGATCATTGAAACATAAACAGTTAGGCTCAGATTAGTAACAACGGACCGGGTTATAAAAACTTATGAGTTTCACCATGGCTGCAAACAGACTCGGTTGCATAGCAAACGGTTATATCACGCTGTCCGGTCATTGCCTCGCCAGGTTACTTGCAAGCTTTCAAGGACCAATTTCATTTCCATCATATTATAACAATCATCAAAGTCCGTTAACTATCATCATTGCCTTTTCCAAAAAGAGTATCTCATATTCATTAGATTATAAAATTTTCATTTCCATCAGATTATAGCAATCACCAATTTGATTTCCATCATTATTAATCAGTCGCATATTCAACCACATATTAAACACATACCAACAAAAAAAGGACAAATCAAAAGTCTAAATACTATATCGTAATCAAAGTGAACCAAAAAGAGGGTATACCTTTATGCAAACACTAATCAAGAATAAATTAACTGACCACACCATCAGCAGAAACCCCTAAATCGGAACCTCGAGAAGAGAGAAGCCGGTATTTTATTGACCGGACCTCTCTTGCCAGTAAACGCCACCATGGCTGCAACCACAAATTCGATGTGGCTACCCTTCCAATATACGGGGTTCGACCGTCATTAAGATTTTGCCTAGTACACTGTTTTGGATCTAGGGTTTGATACAGTAGATCAAAAAAAGCTAAGAAACACCGAATTGTGAATGTTCTGGAATTCTGTAGTAAATAAACATAACAAATACCGTGTACTTGGCAACAATTGTGAATCATTCAAGATGGATCAAGGCTAAACAAAGTGGGCCTTAGCAGCCCAAAAAATTTGGTGGGAAACCCACGACGAAAACGGCGTCGTTAGCAATGTGATTTAATAATATGTATAATAACCAAAACAAGATACTATTCTTCCTCTTCATTCCCAGGTCCAAATCAATAGGATAAGTTATTGAGCATTTCACTAAACGAGATTGTCTCCTTAAAAACCTTCCCGGGAAAAACCCATCGGGATAAACCCCGAGTAAGGAAAAAGAGTACAACTCTCGCATAGGACTCCTACCAAAATATCTTTGGCCTTCAATTCTTCAATCCAAATATAAGCATACTTCTGGTACAAAGAAGCTCCAATACAAATCTTACTGGACTTACAAGCCCAAATTATCAACAGCCCACAACTGTTCGATAAATTGAGAAAATAACCAGCAACAGAAGAATACTTCACACCAGATAGCTCATCAAAAGAAAGAATATGATGAGCCCAAAGAAATATAATCCAAACCAAATGGAGCCCCATACGTCCAGTAAAAACATACCACTAAAACCCACCCATCCTTATAATCCACAACCCAAGAGGAAGAAGAAAAAACCAAAACCTTGACCCTGAGAAAGTAGACTCCAACCTCCATCTCTTTTCTACACTTAAACCAGAAACATTCCCAGACAAACCCAGACCCCCACCACCACATGACCAGAATAATAAACCTCCCCATAATACTCATGAATCAAACACCTAATAACCTTAACTAACCAGTAATACTCACACTTAGGAAGCCCACAGAACATCATAATCATCCAAACATCATATGTGCTAGGCACACACCATGTAAGACAATAAGATGAGTAATGGGTCTCTAACATAACCATTAACATAAAATGCATGCCAATCCCAATATCATCTAAGCTAGGCTTACACCACATTGAGAAAGTATGTAAAGAAAAAGAACCATGGCTAATAATTCTTTGTAAATATAAGGCAACTTCACTTCTGATAACAAAAAAACACCCCTTATGCCTCCATTTGAACCAAGTCCAAATCAGGAATCCATAATAACACTTAACTATCACAACCAAATCCAGCTCACCCCAAATCAACACAACATCAACCATAGCCTGAACAGACCACTCCACCTTCCAAAAAACAATAAACACAACCTCACTAACCATTCTTATGATAACCATGACCTGAATTAGTTTCATCATAGAATTTAACTTTCTTCTTACCATACACTTTTTCCACATGGAATCCCCATTGCAGAGCAACTTCATAAACTTGGACAGAAGCATTGACACTGAGACATAAAATCCTAAGCCTGACAGTTTCTTTAATAATAATGCAGATGACATCCAAGATTCTAGCTTGGTTTTGAAAGATTCTTAGGTTTCTTTCCTGCCAAACAAAATAAATAGAAGCATCAATAAGCAGTCTTTGCAGCACACTCCATATAGACTTGCTGATAGGCCTCACCAACAAGAATTCAATGATCTCAGACCATATGTTAGGAGCATTATGCAATTTAGCTAATCCTTTCAATTTATTCCATATCTTCCTAGTTACCTCACAGTCAAAAAATAGGTGATCATGACTATATGGAACTTTGTTACACTCATCTTATCATGGGTCATCAATCTGCCATGGATAGCAAGCCACAACATGAATGAATGTCTTGGGATACATTGACTAATCCAAACAATATTGACCCAAGGAACCAACTGTTTTCTATCTCTTAGATCATTCCAAACAGTGTAAATAGAAAAATCTTTATAATTGCCATTTTTTGTTTCCCACATCATCTTGTCCATCTTATCATCGCATATCCTAGGAGTATCCATGTGTTTCAACACTTCAAACTCATCAAAAAGAACCTTAGGCCACTTCCACTTTCCTTTACCAATCAACTCAAAAACTTTAGCATTAAGAGAAATCCCAGCATAATGAATTTTCCTCTTTGAAATGAAACCACTTAGAAGACATAAAGGGTTCCAATTATCAAACCAAAGTGAAGTGTTCATACCATTTCCAATTCTGTGAACTATATGCTCCCTCAGAAGCCCTCTTATATTGAGAATTTTCCTCCAACTCTAAGAAGTTTCCTGTTTAACAAGAATATCCCAAAAGTTTCTGCCCTTAAGTTTGTACACTTGAACCCACTTAACCCAAAAGGAATTCTTATCAGAGATTAAATTCCAGACATGCTTAGAGATAAGAGCTACATTCCATTCTTCAAGAGATCTAATGCCCAAACCACCTTCCACTTTTGGCTTGCAAACATCAGACCATTTGACTTTATCCTTTCCTCTTTTGAATACACCATAGTTCCATAGGAAATCTCTCATCAACCTTTCAATCTCATGGGAAATTGAAACAGGGAGAATGAATATAGAACACCAATAAACTTGCATAGAGTTCACCACATATAGCAATAATTGAAGCCTCCTAGCAAAAGATAAAGACTTGTTCTTCCAATCCATAATTCTATTCCTTACTTTATCAATAAGAGACAAGTAGTCTTTGTAATACAATCTTTTAGAAATGAGAGGCACTCCTAGATATTTAACAGGCAGACACCCAACCTTAAAAGGCATAATATCAAGAATTCTAGCCCTAGTAACATCTTGGACATTCCCAAAAAAAATATAGTACTTTTATGGAGACTATGGAGCAGGCCAGAAGACTCACTAAATTCTTAATAGCATTCTTCAAAACAGACAAAGATTTGCTATCTCCATGGCAAAACAGCAAGAGATCATCAGCAAAGCAAATGTTTATGAGATTTAACTCTTTATATTGCCAATGATATTTGAATTGAGGTCAATTAGCAAACTGCCTTTTGATCATAAGGTTCAGAACCTCCATAAGCAGAGTAAAGAGGTATGGTGATAGAGGATCACCCTGCCTTAAGCCCCTTCTTCCTTTAAAGAAACCATGCAAATCTCCATTGATATTGATAAAGAAAGAAGTAGAAGTAATACACTCCATAATCCATTTAATCATCACTTTATTGAGAAGACAACTTTCCAAAAATTTCCACTCCACAGTATCATAAGCCTTATTAATATCAATTTTGAAAGCACATTTTGGAACACCCAACTTTCTATGATAACCTCTTATATGCTCTTGAGATAAAAGAATGTTGTCACAACTGCTTCTATTTGGAATAAAAGCACTTTGATTCATATCAACCAAATCATCCAGACAACATTTCATTCTACTCACAATGATTTTACTTATGATCTTATAGACCACATTGCAACAAGCAATGGGTCTATAATCAGACACAAGTTTAGGAGTATTAAGTTTAGGAACTAATGAAATAACAGTAGCATTTACCTCCTTGAGAAGTTTACGAGACTTGAAGAAGTCTTTAATAGCCTTGCATAAATCACCACCAACAGAACTCCAAGCAGATTTGAAGAAGTGGATGAGAACCCATCATGGCCTGGTGTCTTGTTACCATCAATATCAAACAACACCACTTTAATTTCATCATCAGAGACATCCCTAATCATGAACTCAACATTAGGAGTAGACAATTTGTTGCAAAAAAAAGAACAAAGGTCTTCAATACCTTTGACATTAGTACTATTGCCAAATACATTTTGAAAGTGTGACACAAATTGCTTCCCAACTTCCTTACCATGGAATGTACCACCACATAAATCCTCAACAACAGAGATTCTTCCTCTATTAAGTTTACCTTTAACCACATTGTGAAAATACTTAGAGTTATGATCACCTTCACTCAGCCATTCAATTTTAGCCTTCTGTTTAAGAAAAGTTTCCTCATCTTTCAAGGCAGACTTGTAAGCTTTAAGGCTTTTCACTTCATTATCTCTTAACTCATCAGGATGAGGGTTATTAGCCACAGCAGATTGAGCATTAGCCAACTCCATCCTAAGAGTCTTTACATTATTAAACAAATTGCCCTGGTCAGAATTAAGCTTTCTTAAAGGTTTCTTAAGCATTTTCAACTTAGAAACTAGAGAAAACATAGAAAACCCCTCTACATCTTGGTCCCAAACTTTCTTAATAATAGGAATAAAATTATCTCTACTGGAAAGGTAGTTATGAAATTTAAAAGGCTTAGGTTTAGGTTTCATAACCTTTGTGTAGAACCGTAGGGGGGTGAATATGGTTTCTTCGGCTTTTAAGACGTTTAAAAACTATAAGCCTCAAAGAAAACCAAGTGGTTGTATAATCAATACAAACAACCACAAACACGACCAAAGTATATAAAGCGAGTAAAGAGAGACACCACGATATATACTGGTTCGGGATGGGGGGTTTATACCATCCGTACGTCCAGTTGCGAATCTACGACACCGATACTATTCTACTAGTATAATCCTTTTGGTGGACTACAAACCGTTACAATTCACTCCACCGATATTCACCAATATCGATGCTCAAAAAGAAGGAGTTACTCCCACGGTATTCCGCACCTCGGAAACCACCCTAAAGAATCTCGTGATTCAACTTACACTATGGGTCACCAAGACCACTACTAACCAAAACTTCCCACCGGAAGTATCAAACCCCAACTAGATCCCCAATGATCTAGGCTTGGTCACTAAGACACAAGACTTCCCTTACAACCAATTTGAATGAATATAAGTTTCTTTGAACCAAGCCCTAACCTAACCCTGTGACTCGATTCTAATAGAAAGGGTACAGAGAAGAAGACCCTCGACACAATTACAAGAGTGGATTAGGTTCTTGTGATTCTTCCCTTGCAAGAATATGTGTTCTTTCAAAGATGATAAGAGAGAAAGATTAAGAACACAAGATGTGTAGTAGACTTAGAGGGTAGAGAGAAAGAGATTAGAGAAAGAAATTAGAGAGAAAAAATATTTTTCAATGGGTGAGGAATACAAGAGGCAATGCATGGTATTTATAGGCAAAAACCCAACTTGGGAATATTTTTACGAGATTGGCGCGTCACCCCGCGCGTCAATGCGCGGGCAGCGTGCCAGGATCTCTGATCCATATTCCCAATTTGGGTGTTTGGCACTTTATAAATACCTTGCCTTGTTAAAGCCCCAATTTTACTTCACACTAAACCTTAACATTAATCAATCTAAGGTTTACCAACTCAAATAGCCAGTTTGGAAAATGTTTTGTGAAGTGTTTAAAGAGAAAACAAATTACCAATGGTAGAAAGAGTAGATAGGGTAATTTGGTAGGGGTAGAAATGGTATTCCTCACATGGCATAAGTGAGAAGATAATATGCCATGGTATATTCCTCAAAGAGTGAGGAAGGTTGGATTAAGATGTAACCAAGGTTAGGTTAAAGGTTTAGAGGTTAACCATGGTTAGGTGAGAAGGGTTATGTGTTGAGAAGTAACCATGGTTAGGTTGAGAGTAAACCATGGTTGGGTTAAAGGGTATATCAAAGGGAATATTCCATCCTTGGTGTGGTTAAGAGTTAACCAAGGTTAAGTGTATAGAGGTAACCATAGTTGGGTTAGGTGTGAACCATGTTTGGGTTAAGAAGGGATATTCCAAAGGAATATGCTTTGCTTGGGGGGAAAGGGTGAATCAATGGTTGAGATGGTTTTGGCTTGAAATGGATGGCTAGGATTAAACACATGTGATGGAATAGAGAGGAGGGTGAGTGAATAGTTGAGATGTATTGTAAGAGGATGGATGGTTGAGATGAAGAGTGTGTAAGTGTGGGATGTGATAGATTGGAGCCTATGATTGAGAATTCAAATAATTCACCATGTGTGGAATTTAGAGAGGAGGAAGAGATAAGGTGTGAGTTGTCAATGAGTTGGCAATGAGTTGTGTTGTGTAAGGGATAGAGGATTGTGTAAGGGATTGTGTAAGAGATAAGATATGGATTGGATTATGTGAGTTGGCTAAGTGTGTAGGAGAAGCTTGTGAGGTACCCCATGTGGTGAAAATTGAAGAAGTGTATTGGAGAAGATTTGTGAGATATACCACATGAGGGGAGAATGAAAAGAAGTTTGTTGAGAAAACTTTGAGGAATACCCTTTGTGGTGAGAATGAAGAAAGTGTGTTGAAGAAGGTTTATGGTTTGTAGAAAAGGTTTATTTGTGTATGGAGAAAATGAAGTTATGGTGGCCTGTCATTGTTAGCAAGAGAAAGTTGGGAGAGAATATTTTGGAGATATGATGTGGGAATGTAGGCGACAAATAGTACATGAAAGTACAAAGGGTGTAAGAGAATAAAAAGATAATGTTGGTGATAAGATTTGGGAAGATTTGAAGTGGTGATTAAGGATAATCAAAGAAGTGATTAAAAGATAATCATGTTGTCATTAAGAAAGAAAGAAAAAACATGATTATGGTTTTAAGAAGATGATTTAGAAAAATCAAATGTTACTTATAATATCAAGTAACTCAACGTCGAGAATCCATAATCTCATAACTTGTGACTTTCCACGACTCGATGTATTCAACTAACACCTTGGTGCAAACAAGTTAAGTGCTTTGCCTTGATTGTAAAGCATATCCCATGCGGGAAAGGATGCATTTACGCAAAGTGACCTTTGACTTAGTTCGACCAATAAGGGAGTACGCCCTTTACGTGATTAGAGAAGACGTAAGTACGGGATATGAGCATATAAATACGTTCACTTGATGTTACGTGAAATATATAAGCTCGCCAGGTTTAGAAAATCCTTGGCTAGAGGCGTTTGATAAAATATTTGAGTTGGCGTTTTGACAAAAACGAGAGCTTGCAATTTTAAATCCCTCTAAGTCTAAAACCCGTTTCGAGTGTTCCTAATGAAGCACTTATCATATTCATACCTGAATTGAAAGATCCACGGTTGTCGGGTAAGGGGAAAGGCGACTTTCAAAATTCGTCCCGAACCATATAGTAGCCTGGCGCGTTACCCACGCGTCGACGCGTGGGTGGCGCGCCAGGAACAGATATGGAAGTAGGGGAATTTTGGCTAACGTTTGTTATTTTATGTGTTTCGATGGTTTATTTGTTATCATTAAAAGACAAAGAGATATTGATAATGTTGCCTCAACACTTTGGAATGACAAAAGTAGCCGGAGAATGATCTGAAGTCATAAATGGCAGGAATTGAGCATAATATGTAGGAAAAGAAGACAAGAAACCAGCATTACCCATAACCCTGTCTAACTTTTACAAAAGACCACCAGGCTTACCGGGTCTTTTATTCCATGTAAAATTAAGCCTATTCATTGCAATATCTTCCACTTCAATATCAGCTACGCAGTCTCTGAAATCACTCATAGCAGTAGTAATCTTAGAACTTCCAGTAGACTTTTAGAAGGGTCAAGAGTAGCGTTAAAATCTCCTAAAATCACCCAAGGCGCACCCTTAATAGTGTTACAATACTTAATTAAAGACTTCCAGAGATTTCTTCTATCAACTGTATTAGAACTAGCATAGACAAAAGAGCAGTGAAATCTCAAATCACCATTAAGAGATTCAATGAAACAGTAACTTGAGCATCCTGCTCCATCACCATAAGTCTAATATGATTAGGGTCCCAACCAACGATAATTCTAGTTTCACCCACACTATTAGCATTATTAGACACCCAATCCCAATTACCCAAAACATGCTTACAAATACTGGCAACCTTATTCTTTTTTACATGCGTTTCTAAAAGACCACAGAGACTATACCTGTCATCTCGAAGTAGTTCAATAACCTGATCTTGGTGGGTAGTGTTGCTTAGACCCCTGACATTCCGTGCAACCGCTTTAAACCCCATTAAGATCATTAGATAAAATTGCTACATCATTACTATTTCTACCAGCAGCATAATTAGCAAATTCCAGCTTCATGTCTTTAGCAATACCCACCTTATCAGAATCAACATCTTCATCTTCATAAGAAGGGTCCAACTGGAACTTATGACAATTTCTGTAGAAATAATCCAACTGATGACTTGACCATTCAATAGCTTGAGATGGATAAATACCAGCCTCAAAAAGAATATCAACTTCCTCTTTCAAAGCAGGCCAAACCTTACTATACAATTCCTCTTCGTCATTAACTTCATTCCCATCAATACCCAAATCCATATCATCAATAGACAAACCTTGAAAAGAGTTGTTAATAGGGATTGATTCATGGTACATAGCTTCAAAAGATGTTTCAGAACCAGAACTTCTAACAAGAAGTTTAGGTTTGAGAATTCTTGAGCTTTGATGGAGTGTAGGGAGTTGACATTTGTCACTTTGAGGTGGAAACAAAGGTTGTAATGAATGATCTTGAGGAATCGGGTTTGTATACTCATTGTGAGTAGATGGTGGCCCATTTTGTGGTTGAGAGACAAAGAAGGAGAAAGAAGAAGATGATGCCTCATTATGTGATGTGGGATTGGAATTGACATGGTTATTGCCAATCTTCCTCCATATGGGTTTGACCGATATTCTTGGTTTTCTAGGGGATGACATTTTGTTGGATGACATTGTGAGGAAGTGAGGTTATGCCATGGCAATGAATGGAGGAAGTGGTGGTTTAAGTAGAGGATGAAGGTGGCAAGAATAGCAAAGCATGCATGCTTGATTAGATTAGTTCAAATGTTGCTTAAGCAAATTAGGAATGTCCACAAGACCTAAGGGTAGGCTAGTCAAACATGCAGGAATATAAAGCAGTTAACGATTTACACACAGATGGATGGTCCTTCAAATAAGGGGACGGTCCTTTATCACGTATGGGACCGTGGGTCGATAAAGGACCGCCACCAGAAGGATTGCCAGATTTCAGAAAATATTTCTAGTGTGTGCCTATATGAAACATATGTGGAGATGTGATTATCTTGACTCTAAAAGAGAAGAAAAATCCTAAGAGATAATCCAAAGTCTCCTAATTTCACTTTTGCTCATCTTTCCATGTCGGATAACATATTTGTTACATGATCTGATAAAGGCATTGAGCGCATCGTGCATGCATGGAAAGACGTTTTTGAATTGTATTAACATTGCAAGAAAAATTGATTTTTCCTATTCGTGAGAAGATTTTGAACACATGAATTGGGATTTTTATGCACAAAATCAAGTTTTCTTATTATCATGCAACAATGATTGTTAATAAAAATAGTTACTTCCCCAATTCGAATTTTTGTGCGCAAGAGAATCCCAGACTCAGATCAGAAGGCATTCTTTAACTATGAAATCTAAGATGATATGTGTTCCATCATTCCTAATCCTAATCGAACACAAAAGAATGGTTCACGCTTAAGTGGTTTAGTAAGAATATCAGCTATGTTTTCCTCCGTTGGCACTTTTTCAATAAATATGTTACCCTTTTGCACATTATCCCTAAGAAAATTGTGACGAATCTCAATGTATTTGGTACGAGAGTGTTGCACGAGGTTTTTACTTAAATCTATTTCTCCTTTATTATCACACATGATTGGAATGTCATCAAGTGTAATACCATAGTCTATGAGAGCTTGTTTCATCCATAGTGCTTGTTGGCATGCCTTTCCAGCGCTTACATATTCAGCTTCGGTTGTGGAGATAACTAGTGCAGTTTGTTTCTTGGAGAACCAAGAAGTTAAGCAACAACCCATGAAGGTACAAATGCCACTAGTACTTTTTCAATCCACATAATCTCTCGCATGATCAGAGTTGGCGTAAACTACAGTTTCTATGTCGGTCCCCTTAGGATACCATAATCCTAAGTGCATAGTGCCTTTAATGTATTGGAAGATACGTTTAACCACTTCTAAGTGAGTAGATTTGGGATCTTCTTGAAAGCGAGCACAAAGGTAGACACTAAACATGATATCGGGCGTATTTGCCGTTAGGTACAATAAACTTCCTATCATACCTCTATACTTAGTACTATCTACGGATTCACCCTCTTCATCCTTGGTGAGCTGTGTGTCCGTAGCCATTGGGGTTTTCATAGGTTTAGTATCTTCTAGTCCAAATTTCTTAAGCATTTCCTTAATATATTTAGATTGATTAAAGAATATTCCATCATCTAATTGTTTTATTTGTAGTCCAAGGAAGAAGTTAAGCTCGCCCATCATACTCATTTTAAACTCGTCATGCATGATTCTTGAGAATTCATCACACATGTCTTGACAAGTTGAACCAAATATAATGTCATCAACATATATTTGGATGCTTATGATGTTTGAATATTTCTTCTTGGTGAAAGAATGTTGTCTACCATTCCCATCGAGTATTCATGCTTAAGAAGAAAAGCTTTCAACCTATCATACCAAGCCTTAGGGGCTTGCTTTAAACCATATAAAGCTTTCTTTAGTTTATAAACATCCTCGGGGTACTCAAAATCAATGAATCCTGGAGGTTGTGCAACATATACCTCCTCATTGATGAGACCGTTTAGGAATGCACTTTTCACATCCATTTGGAATAACTAAAAATCTAATGCACATGCATATGCGAGTAGTATCCTAATGGACTCAACTCTAGCTACGGGTGCATATGTTTCGTCATAATCAAGTCCTTCTTGTTGATTATAGCCTTGTGCGACTAACCTAGCTTTGTTCCTAGATACTATACCATTTTCATCTAGTTTGTTTCTAAATACCTACTTAGTTCCTATTATTGTGACATTCTTAGGTCGTGGTACTAACATCCAAACATCATTAGACTTAAATTGGTTTAATTCTTCTTGCATTGCGATGATCCAACTTTGATCTTTCAATGCTTCATTGACATTTTTAGGTTCAATGATTGAAACAAAACGAAAGAGGTTACTATTGTTTTGAACTTGTGATCTAAGGGTTCTTTGGTTTAGGCTTCCTATGACATTATCTAAAGGGTGGCTTTTAGATTCTTTAGCATTTGAAGTTTCACCTATTTCGATGGTTTCTTGAGATATGTCTAGGTTTTTCATGTTTTCAACTATGGCGTTTTCTTCATCCAAATCATCATCTACCAAAGGTGATGTTTTAGATGGAGGGGGACTTTCATCGAACATCACGTTGAGTGATTCTTCGACGACCATTGTTTCCTTATTTAAGACAATGTAGGCTTTACTAGTTTGAGAGTAACCTAGAAATACACCTTCGTAAGACTTTAGGTTGAACTTGGTGAGGTAGTCTTTGGTGTTTAGAATGTATCATTTGCTACCAAACACTCTAAAGTAATCTAGGGAAGGTTTCCTACCTTTCAAAATTTCATAAGGGGTTTTTCCTATGATTTGTCTAATTAAAATTATATTAAGAATATAGGTGGATGTATATACGGCATTACACCAAAACTTTTGAGGAATCGATTGCTCATTAAGCATGGTTCTACTCATTTCTTGTAGGGTTCTATTTTTCCTTTTGACTACCCCATTTGATTGTGGAGTTCGTGGAGCCGAGAAATTGTGAGTAATACCATTAGCGTTATAATAAGCTATGAATTGAACTTCATTGTCAAATTCTCTACCATGGTCCATCCTAATGGAGACTATGTTGCATCCTAATTGATTTTGAATTTTCTTACTAACTATTTTGAATTGATCAAAAGTTTTAGTCTTGTTTTTAGGAAACCTAGTCCAAGTATACCTAGAGTAATCGTCTACGATCACTAGGGTGTAGAGATTTCCTCCATAACTCCGTATGGCGGAAGGAACGAAGAGATCAATGTGAAGAAGCTCTAGACATCTAGATGTTGAGATCATGTACTTAGGTTTATGGTTGGAGTGAGCTTGTTTTCCAACCTTGCAAGCATAACAAAAGTGTTGATCAAACCTAAGTTTGGGAAGGTTTCTAACTAGATCCTTAGAGGACAATGATTGCATTAGACGCATTTTTGCGTGTCCTAATCTTCTATTCCATAAAGTAGAGTTATCATTAACCGTAGCTAAGCATATGTTGTCACTAGGTTTGTTAATAATTTTCATAACATATAGGTTACCTTTTCTAATTCCTTTAGCAATAACTTTTCCGTTCTTAATTATCTCACTATCGTCTTTGGAAAAGATTACCTTGCAACCATTATCACAGATTTGACTAATACTAAGTAAATTAAAACCTAGGTTATCCACATGTTCTACATTAGTAATAGTAAGAGAGTTATGAGAGATCGTACCTTTGCCAATGATATTGCCTTTGAGCTTACTACCAAATGTAACATTACCTCCAGTACTTGCATTATATGATGAGAATAGCTTGCGATTACCCGTCATGTGATTTGTGCATCCACTATCCTTGACCCATTCGTCGGGCTCCAGGCCAATTCCCAAACATATCTAATGATAACACAGACAAACTCAAACATATGGTTCCCAATATCTCATGGGTCCAAAGTTGTTAGCACCAAACATCCTATACATTTGTTGCATTTGTCTAGGGTGTGGAAATGGTGAGAAGAATTCCATAGGAGGGAAATCATTTTTCTAATTCATGGAGTAGTTCTTAAAATGATTTTTATTTTTAGTTGTTTTTTATCCTGTTTGTCTATTTGATATATTTGTTCTCCTAGGGGATGGAGGTGTAGATCCCATAGTTGGTTTGTTGTAACCTAGTCCTGGTTTCAGTATTGGTCTATAGAATTGTTTTACTTCTATACTAGCAATGGGTGTTTCTGGTTTTCGTAGTATTGGATGTTTTGAACCAGAATATGTAGTGACTTTGGGTAAAGTCACAGTCTTCCTTACTGGGGACGGTCCTTAATCGATGGGACAGTCCCTTAAAGGTGAGGGACCGTCTCCAGTAGCTAGGTCCGACTGAAATTTCACAAATTTTATTTGTTTTTATATGTTAGGTGATGCTTCAAAAAAGTTATAACCTAGACCGTTTTTATCGTCGGAAGCCTTTTGAACTCCTATTAGTTGTCTAAGAGAGTGAGTACTCTTTTCAAACTTATTCAATTTTGAGACTTCCTCTTTGAGTTCCTCATTTTCGATTTTAAGAAGTTTGCACGTTTTACACTCCGAAACGATTTCTTTACCTTTCTCAAGTCTAGATAACATCTCTTTTAATTCCAATATCTCTTTTTCTAATTTAGATTTGGTGGATTTTAGAGATTTGTTTTTCACAATTATCTTTTGACTCACTTCACAAATTTTATCATATATTCATTATCTAAGTCAAGTGAATCTAGTGAGCAAATATCAAAATTGTGAAAATCGGTTTCGGTACGTACCTCTTTTGAAGATCCGGCCATGAGACAAGTCTCAGTCTTATCATCTTCTTCGCCATCACTCCAAGCACCGCTAACATACGCCCTTTTGTTTTTGTCCCTTGTTTGGTGTGGACAATCTCCAACTAAGTGTCTTGTATCACCACATCCAAAACATCTCTTCTTACCTTTGATGTATCTATCTTCACGAGCTTTTTGAGGAGTTTTCTTTTCCTCTCGTGGTTGTCTTACAAATCTTCCTCTTCGTTTGAAGAATTTCTTGAAATCTCTAACCGCCAATGCATACTCTTCGTAATCACTTTCTGAGCTTGAGTCTTCATCATCACTTAATTCCTTTTTAGCATTTAATGCAATTGATTTTCTTTCCACCTTACTATTTACAATATCAGAATCATTTTTGATGATTAACTTATGGACCTTCAAGTTACCAATGAGCTCATCTAATGATAGAGATGCCAAGTCTTTGGATTCTTCAATCGCCGTGACCTTTGCTCTCAACTTCGGATGTAAAGCCCTGAGATATTTCCTAACACAACTTTTGATAAAAATTTCCTCATCGAGTGCTTTTAAACTCGTGATTATTGTGTTAAATCTAGCAAATGAACTATCTATAGATTCATCTTTAGGTATGATAAATTGTTCATATTGTTGAACCAAAAGATCGATCTTATTGTCTTTAACTTGATTATTACATTGATGAGTGACTAACAAAGTTTTCCAAATATCTTTAGCTGTATTGCAGATAAAAATTCTTTGAAATTCCTTTTTAGGCAAGGCATTGTAAATAATCATTTTTGCTTCATCATTTTTAGCCAATTTATTTTTAAATAAGGAATAACTTCATTTTGTTTAGTTTCAAGATTAAATTCAATAGGTTTAAAATCACCCATTGTAATAACATGCCAAAGATCAAGATCTTTTGATTTCACATACGTTTCGATTCTAGTTTTCCAATAAATAAAACTATCAGCCTCAAAGAGTGGTGGTCTTAGTATAGACTACTGTAACAATTCGCAATTTCAGGTTAATTACTATTCCCGGAAATTTTTACTATTCACTTTTACTATTCATTTTTCCCGAAATTTTCCCGAAATTTGATTTTTGTTTCTTGGCCTCGAGTGATAAATCATTTCCATGACAAATTAAAAGTTTGACATTCATAAGCTCATTTTCGTGAAAGTTAATAAGGAATTACACGTTTTAGGGTAAAACGTCATTCAAAAATTCTACGCACAACGAAACTCGACCGCGTTAAGTGACCCCGCATCAGAAAAATGTTTGACACACTCATGATTTATTTGAGAATTAATCATGACTGAGAAAAACATGACCAAAATAAGCCTTGGCCGTGAAAAACTGGAATTTTCAGTTTTTAAGCGTTTTTACTCAGCCGTAACCTTAGCCTATACCTGCACCGCATTTCTAAGACAATTTAAGTTGTCAACTTATTAGAAAAAGTCAACATATTTTTCCCTCCTCCTTTGACCAAAAATCATTCATTGATTTTTTAAGTCATTCCTTGATTTTTAGGCTTACGGTTTGATGTCTAAAAGACATTTAATACCAACCGACACTAGACTGAGCTCAGTCTAGACATTATAAGTCATTTTGAATCATTATTATCACATTAGAAAATTAACATTTTACTTTTCTCAATTTTACGCAATATTCGTACGTTTTACGTATTACGCGTTTTAGACCCGTGTTTCCAGTTTTAGCAAGGTTTTACCACCCCAATGGAACCTACCACTCATTTTATATTTTATTATGGAGTATTTTGACAAGTTTAATCATTCTTCCAAGTTTCGTATTTTTACGATACCCGGTTTTACGTTTTGTGACGTAACAACTTACGGTTTGCATTTTACGGGGTCGAAACTAGTTACATAAGCTTGGATAATATCATCAAAAGTCAATACTTGCTCTCCAAGCTCATGAACCGACTTAGGGGGGGAAATTCAGCCCATAGGTGGCTTAATCTCATGCTAGGAAGCTTAGATTACATGCATGTGTCCAACTTGGTCTCCAAGTGTTGACAAGTCAACATTGTAACCTCCTCAAGACCTTATTTAAGCCTCTCCTCCCCTTCCTTGGCCATTCCAACGTCCCACACACACCAACACCATCTCCTTTGCTCATTTTCTTCCAAATTTTAGCAAGATTCAAGAGCAAGTTCAAGGTAGAAACCCTAGTTTGATCTTAGGTTATCAAAACACTTCCATAACCTCATATACTTGGTGATTTCTCTTGAGTTTGAATCCACTCAAGTCACCTCAACTTTCATCATCTCTCTTTCAAGATTACAAGAGTAGAAAGATTGCATGAAGTGAAGTGGGTTGAAGCAAGTCTATCAAAGTCCTATCCTTACATGTTAACTTCCTTTCATCTTTGAAAGCCAAAAGTTGTAAGCCAAATCCTAACATGCTTCTTGTTGAATAATCATGTTCATGTTATTTACATATTATTCATGCTATATTATGTCTTGTATTCATGTCCATGATGTATAAAAGTGAGTAAAACAAGTTGTTGTAATTGATTGACAAGATAAGTTATTAAAACAAGTAAACTAGTGACTTTCTTGGTATAACCTGATCAAAATGGTAAAATTATGATATTGGATCATTACATATTACAGTAGAGGACTTAACAAGGAAACCATAGCAATTTGAACCACCTAAAACGAGTATACGAGTCAAAAGTTACGCCCATTTGAAGTTACCAAAGATTTGCGGCAAAACTGCCTAAACCATACTGTTTTGCATTCTGACTTTTTGAAAGTCACCCTTCTGGTCCGATTCATCAAAAAGTTAAAACACGAAAGTTGTCCGGAACGCCGTTTTCGTTCAGGAACAAAGAAGCTCGAGCCTTGAAAACGCTTTCCGAGTGATAATTTCTTCAAATTCTAAACAGCCCATTTTTAGACCAAAGTAATTACATATAGGTTATGGTTTATAAAGACCAAGAGGTCTTATGACCTAGATTCAAGACCACAACCATGGCTAGAGCCAAGGTTGAGTCTCAAGACCATGGAACAATGACCAAAGGTCATGGCAAAAACATGAGCTAAAGACCATATATACATACCAAGGCGAAAACATGAGCTAAAGACCATATATACATACCAAGGCGAAAACATGAGCTAAAGTATTGGCGATAACTTGAACATACAATTTGGATCTACTCCATCTAAGGAACCATGAGAACTTACAAGTATTTGTCATACAAGTTATAAGAAACTTACCCTAATAACAATCTTCATGTACAAATAAACTTTCCTAAGTTTATTCAACTATTGGACATGTAACTTTCGGATCAAAACTTATACATATATATTTTATCAACTACTACAATAGTAGGGAGCCTCATGTGAGGAGTTCATTATGTAAGCCGTCGAGATGAGTTGTGGATTTACGAATTAAAGTGTCCTGGCTCCTCGAACGTTTACTAACACGACTTCTGAATTATGTCGGCCCGAACAGTAGTAAACGATATATAAAACATACATGTTTTATGAATCATTTCTTTCAAAGACATACACTATACATTATACCACATCATGGACTAAGTGCAAGATATATATTGGCATGTTTATGTTTCCTTAGACATTATTCCAAACCTAAGTTACAACAATTATTCTAGGTTGCTCGTAGAAGTTCTTACGGCATATCCATCATTCTCATTATACATCATCCAACTCACGGTGAGTCATAGCCCCTACTCTTTTAGTTGTTTTACCAACTCTTTGGGGGAGAATACATGTTCGTTTTTACATAAATGCAATACTTGTTTTACTTGAACATGCTACTTGTTTGCTTAAACACCAATTGCCTTACTCAATGTTTGTGGCTTACTCAAATGCCTTATGTGTTTACATGTTACATACTTCATTGCCTTCCCGTTGCACTAGTATTCAACAAAGCGTAGTATTATGGCTTCCACTTCATTGTCATCATTATTTATATGGCATCATTGTAAAGATTGTTTATATAACGGTATTGCTACATTTATCTTTGAATCTAGATACAAGTTTTACCTTTGTTCACATAAACCAGATCATATTTGGCAGTGGGTTGTGAACACACAGGTTACAAGTCTCTTATGGTGGGACTTGCAACTGAGTGGATTTACGATGCCTTTGCTGGGAAATCATCATTCAAATGTTTTACATTACATTTTGTCACTAAACTCTATGAACTCACCAATCTCGTGTTGACACTTTAGCATGTATTTTCAGGTTCATAATGAACAAGGATGGCACGGAAGGGGCACGGATACTCAAGAGGGCTATAAATTTTATTATCATTCAAAAACTCATTTAATGTAAACTGTAAACATGGAACCATTTGGGACCTCATTTTTGTAATCTCTGATATTTATACAATTTGAATGATAAATCTTTTAAAACGACTCAATTGGAGTTCGTTTTCTATTATTTCGACTATTGTGCCGTCGAGTAACACCCAGTTTGAATTCCGCTGCAACCATGAATTGGGGGTGTTACAGATTGGTACCAGAGCCATGGTTATAGAGAAACGGGTCTAAGTGAGACCTAAACTATAACCACACTTACAAGCAAAAACATTTTTATAGCCTTCCGCTCTTCGTGCCTTCCATCCTCCAGACGATTATGGACTTATTAAGCATTTTATATTACACAAACATAATTGCATATTGATATATGTACCCTTAGCAAATTTGAGCATTTTCCTATAAGCACGTTATGCTACACAAACATATTTGTATATTGATATATATACCCATTTTGAGCATTTCCCCGTAGACATTTTTATGCTACACAAACATAATTGCATATTGATATATATACCCTTAGGATAATTGAGCATTTCCCCGTAAGCATTTTATGCTACATGAACATATATAAGTATATTGATATATACACACTAGGCATTTTACACCACACAAACATATATAAGTATATTGATATATACACTCTATTTATTTTCAATCATTTTATCTAAACAATGGACTAAACATATCTGCGTATGCCTATTCTAGGGCATTTCGACACAACCACATTCTCCCAATCATGTTCTTACTCCAATATTTTATGTCCAAGACATTGTAACTGATTGCAATGGTCTTTCCTATTTCCCGGACATTGTATGATACAATGGTCTTAATCATTTCTCAAATATTTTGAGTCACACAAAGGTCTAATCTACTTCCGAGACATTGTGATTTGCGAAATGGTCTCTGGCATTATTCCATCACATCATCAATATCATTTCTTATGATATCAAAAACCCATCACAATCTATCGATTTCTAAATAGAAATCATGTGCGTACCCACTTCTCTCGATTATGTGCCCACTCTACCTAATAACTTCCAAGTCTTACCACCCTCACCCGAATTCGGATTTGACTTCGTGAATGCCTTCGCTTCTGATGACGAAGAAGAACCTTTCAAAGATTCCACCGACGAAGAAGAGGAGGAACCAATGCCAACTAATTTTGCGTCAAACACTTCTAATTATTTTGAACAAAATTGGGTTGAGGCAGACTCCAAGGAGGATAATGAGTATGAATATGTACTAGTGCCATTACCACCACCACTATCACTTCCCTTTGATATCCCTACATGTGATGATTTGGATCACTCATTATGGATCGTATCACGACCACCATTGATCCAACAAGAAAGTCAGCATGGAAACTACAGCCCTCAAACTTCATAGACTCGTACCTCTATGACACACTAAACCAAGAAGTTGCCGATCAATCAGAGCTGCTCGGACCTTCTAACCTGCAATAGACTAGTGTGATGATACCAGTTGTCTTTTGTACTACTAAACTGATTATACTCAGTTAGTAAATGTTATGAAATGATAGTAAAAATGTTGTAATTACTAAACTGAAAGTATCAGTTAGTAGATTTTGAAGAAACTTGTAATAAGTTTCAATCTTGTAATCAATCAACGTTTTATGAATAAAACTCTTGCTTTATGCTATCATGTGTTATGATTCAAACCTCCAATGTATTTATTCTATCATTTCCCCATCAGAAATCATGCTTATTTCACAACTTTCTACTCACCAACTATTTTGAACACCACGTCAATTTTCCTCGAGTATCTTACTCTCCATCTCCAAAGTTGAGTATGAATATTCATTTCGTACTTTTGGAGCACCAATATCATCTCATAATACACTATCTTGTAACTCACCGGCTAAGTATGAATGTTGTGTTGGGAATTCTTAAGTAGGATGATTTGTAATTATTTGAATGGATTGGGATGCCTTTTCATTTAAATAAAGAAATTGTAAATTACCGAACCATAAGTTTATATTCCTCTATTTACATTGTTTGGGATGCCTCTCTATGTAAATAAAGAATTATAAACAAGTGGGCTTATTTGTATCCGAAATAACATAAGTATGAAGTCAACCTACATTACATTGCTCAGGTATGGCATGATACCTACATTACATTGCTCGAGTATGGCTTGATACCTACATTACATTGCTCGGGTATGGCTTGATACCTACATTACATTGCTCGGGTATGGCATGATACCTACATTACATTGCTCGGGTATGGCTTGATACCTACATTACATTGCTCGGGTATGGCTTGATACCTACATTACATTGCTCGGGTATGGCATGATACCTACATTACATTGCTCGGGTATGGCTTGATACCTACATTACATTGCTCGGGTATGGCATGATACCTATATTACATTGCTCGGGTATGGCATGATACCTACATTATATTCGCCACAAGAATCCTACATTATATTCGCCACAAGAAATCCTATCTTTTCACCGACATCGCTTCAAATCATGACATAAACTAAACTTCGGGACGAAGTTCCCGTAAGGGGTAGAGACTGTAACAATTCGCAATTTCAGGTTAATTACTATTCCCGGAAATTTTCACTATTCACTTTTACTATTCATTTTTCCCGAAATTTTCCCGAAATTTGATTTTTGTTTCTTGGCCTCGAGTGATAAATCATTTCCATGACAAATTAAAAGTTTGACATTCATAAGCTCATTTTCGTGAAAGTTAATAAGGAATTACACGTTTTAGGGTAAAACGTCATTCAAAAATTCTACGCACAACGAAACTCGACCGCGTTAAGTGACCCCGCATCAGAAAAATGTTTGACACACTCATGATTTATTTGAGAATTAATCATGACTGAGAAAAACATGACCAAAATAAGCCTCGGCCGTGAAAAACTGGAATTTTCAGTTTTTAAGCGTTTTTACTCAGCCGTAACCTTAGCCTATACCTACACCGCATTTCTAAGACAATTTAAGTTTTCAACTTATTAGAAAAAGTCAACATATTTTTCCCTCCTCCTTTGACCAAAAATCATTCCTTGATTTTATAAGTCATTCCTTGATTTTTAGGCTTACGGTTTGATGTCTAAAAGACATTTAATACCAACCGACACTAGACTGAGCTCAGCCTAGATATTATAAGTCATTTTGAATCATTATTATCACATTAGAAAATTAACATTTTACTTTTCTCAATTTTACGCAATATTCGTACGTTTTACGTATTACGCGTTTTAGACCCGTGTTTCCAGTTTTAGCAAGGTTTTACCACCCCAATGGAACCTACCACTCATTTTATATTTTATTATGGAGTATTTTGACAAGTTTAATCATTCTTCCAAGTTTCGTATTTTTACGATACCCGGTTTTACGTTTTGTGACGTAACAACTTACGGTTTGCATTTTACGGGGTCGAAACTAGTTACATAAGCTTGGATAATATCATCAAAAGTCAATACTTGCTCTCCAAGCTCATGAACCGACTTAGGGGGGGGAAATTCAGCCCATAGGTGGCTTAATCTCATGCTAGGAAGCTTAGATTACATGCATGTGTCCAACTTGGTCTCCAAGTGTTGACAAGTCAACATTGTAACCTCCTCAAGACCTTATTTAAGCCTCTCCTCCCCTTCCTTGGCCATTCCAACGTCCCACACACGCCAACACCATCTCCTTTGCTCATTTTCTTCCAAATTTTAGCAAGATTCAAGAGCAAGTTCAAGGTAGAAACCCTAGTTTGATCTTAGGTTATCAAAACACTTCCATAACCTCATATACTTGGTGATTTCTCTTGAGTTTGAATCCACTCAAGTCACCTCAACTTTCATCATCTCTCTTTCAAGATTACAAGAGTAGAAAGATTGCATGAAGTGAAGTGGGTTGAAGCAAGTCTATCAAAGTCCTATCCTTACATGTTAACTTCCTTTCATCTTTGAAAGCCAAAAGTTGTAAGCCAAACCCTAACATGCTTCTTGTTGAATAATCATGTTCATGTTATTTACATATTATTCATGCTATATTATGTCTTGTATTCATGTCCATGATGTATAAAAGTGAGTAAAACAAGTTGTTGTAATTGATTGACAAGATAAGTTATTAAAACAAGTAAACTAGTGACTTTCTTGGTATAACCTGATCAAAATGGTAAAATTATGATATTGGATCATTACATATTACAGTAGAGGACTTAACAAGGAAACCATAGCAATTTGAACCACCTAAAACGAGTATACGAGTCAAAAGTTACGCCCATTTGAAGTTACCAAAGATTTGCGGCAAAACTGCCTAAACCATACTGTTTTGCATTCTGACTTTTTGAAAGTCACCCTTCTGGTCCGATTCATCAAAAAGTTAAAACACGAAAGTTGTCCGGAACGCCGTTTTCGTTCAGGAACAAAGAAGCTCGAGCCTTGAAAACGCTTTCCGAGTGATAATTTCTTCAAATTCTAAACAGCCCATTTTTAGACCAAAGTAATTACATATAGGTTATGGTTTATAAAGACCAAGAGGTCTTATGACCTAGATTCAAGACCACAACCATGGCTAGAGCCAAGGTTGAGTCTCAAGACCATGGAACAATGACCAAAGGTCATGGCAAAAACATGAGCTAAAGACCATATATACATACCAAGGCGAAAACATGAGCTAAAGACCATATATACATACCAAGGCGAAAACATGAGCTAAAGTATTGGCGATAACTTGAACATACAATTTGGATCTACTCCATCTAAGGAACCATGAGAACTTACAAGTATTTGTCATACAAGTTATAAGAAACTTACCCTAATAACAATCTTCATGTACAAATAAACTTTCCTAAGTTTATTCAACTATTGGACATGTAACTTTCGGATCAAAACTTATACATATATATTTTATCAACTACTACAATAGTAGGGAGCCTCATGTGAGGAGTTCATTATGTAAGCCGTCGAGATGAGTTGTGGATTTACGAATTAAAGTGTCCTGGCTCCTCGAACGTTTACTAACATGACTTCTGAATTATGTCGGCCCGAACGGTAGTAAACGATATATAAAATATACATGTTTTATGAATCATTTCTTTCAAAGACATACACTATACATTATACCACATCATGAACTAAGTGCAAGATATATATTGGCATGTTTATGTTTCCTTAGACATTATTCCAAACCTAAGTTACAACAATTATTCTAGGTTGCTCGTAGAAGTTCTTACGGCATATCCATCATTCTCATTATACATCATCCAACTCACGGTGAGTCATAGCCCCTACTCTTTTAGTTGTTTTACCAACTCTTTGGGGGAGAATACATGTTCGTTTTTACATAAATGCAATACTTGTTTTACTTGAACATGCTACTTGTTTGCTTAAACACCAATTGCCTTACTCAATGTTTGTGGCTTACTCAAATGCCTTATGTGTTTACATGTTACATACTTCATTGCCTTCCCGTTGCACTAGTATTCAACAAAGCGTAGTATTATGGCTTCCACTTCATTGTCATCATTATTTATATGGCATCATTGTAAAGATTGTTTATATAACGGTATTGCTACATTTATCTTTGAATCTAGATACAAGTTTTACCTTTGTTCACATAAACCAGATCATATTTGGCAGTGGGTTGTGAACACACAGGTTACAAGTCTCTTATGGCGGGACTTGCAACTGAGTGGATTTACGATGCCTTTGCTGGGAAATCATCATTCAAATGTTTTACATTACATTTTGTCACTAAACTCTATGAACTCACCAACCTCGTGTTGACACTTTAGCATGTATTTTCAGGTTCATAATGAACAAGGATGGCACGGAAGGGGCACAAATACTCAAGAGGGCTATAAATTTTATTATCATTCAAAAACTCATTTAATGTAAACTGTAAACATGGAACCATTTGGGACCTCATTTTTGTAATCTCTGATATTTATACAATTTGAATGATAAATCTTTTAAAACGACTCAATTGGAGTTCGTTTTCTATTATTGTGACTATTGTGCCGTCGAGTAGCACCCAGTTTGAATTCCGCTGCAACCATGAATTGGGGGTGTTACAACTGCCCTTCTTGATATTTTTCAAATTCCATTGATCGTTTCAAGTTTTAAAATACAGTATATTTTAAAAATCCTTGAGCAACGAAGCTCTGATACCAATTGTAGAAACTAGAAGGGGGGGGGGGGGGGAGGTTAAATAGTTTCACCGTTATTAATCACGTTTTTATAAACATGACTTTACAAATTATGTTTGACAAAAAGGTTCGATTCGAAGCTTACAAGTAAAGATAAAGAAAGGAAAGATCAAACCGTCACACGAAGATTTATAGCGGTTCGGCCACGAAGCTCACTCCTTCGTCCCTACTCCACTCCTCGAGTCTCACACTCGAGAGTTTCACAAACACTATATCAACACGCGTCCTTATGGCGGAACAAACCTTACACAAGCTTACACCAAGTTTAACGACACTAAGCTGAATGTCGAGTCCTAATCCTAGCTAAAACCAATCTACCAAAGCCCACGTGGCTTCACACCTCGTACCAACATGATGGCATGATACAACACAATACACAATATAAGACTTGCACTCAAGTCTTATTACATACACAAAACAATGAATGAAAGTAATGATAGATCCGCAACAATAAGATGAGATGAGCAAAACTCTTCTTCAACACTTCGTTTCTTGATTACAACGAATGTTCTTCTCTTGCACTTAGAGGAAAGATGAATGTGATCACTTGTAAACAACTAGAACTTGATAATGTGATCAAAGAGTATGTTTTGGAAAGAATTTTGGAATACAGAAGGTTTTGGTGCATAAGAGGTGAAGTTTTCTGGAGGAAAACAGTTCTGTATTTATAGGCGTCAGGAGAGAAGCGACGGTCCTTTAAATGCCAGACGGTCCCTTATTGATAAGGGACCGCCTCCCTATTTAAGGGACAGTCCAGAAAGACGCTCCCCGTTTTGTCCTGACGTGGTGAAAAACTATCTGGTGAAGTTTTGTTGTTGGTTTTGAGCGGGAAATATGGTTGTTATGATTTTGAATTTTGAAAACATTTTCTTAATAAAACATTTCTTTAAATTATACAAAAATACTTTTGTAAAAATGTTTTGTGACATGAAAATGTAAAGTTTTTAACTCCTTTGATCACATACACAAGTTGGTAGAAGTTTGTACATACCTTAAGTGATGTTGATGACGAAAACGAGTTTTCCCGATTAAAAACTTATTAGTCGTAGTTTTATGTAACGTGTGTTTGTATTTTGTGATTATCAAAACTAGTAGAGACCGATTAATGCAAATGACGTTTTTGACACTATTTGTATTAACAACCCGTTTGGAGAAGAAAACCTAACCCCTGCAACAAGTCCATCTCAACAAATGATGTGACTAAACAACCAACACCTCCACCAACATTTATTCCCAAATATCCTCCAAATGCTCAAACTCATTCCATTGAACCCTTTCACAACCCTAATCATATTAGCCAAACATCCACATTCATTCCAAGCTGCACACTTCAACCTTAAACTCACTTCAATGAAACCTTTCAAAATCCTCACATTAGAGAACCATCCAACTTCGCTTCCAATTACACATCTCAATTCCATCCATTTCCACCAAATGATCAAATCCACATTCCCATGGAAAAGGAAAAGTTCCGTGAAGAGATAAACCAAATCCATAACCTTAGTGATCTCCTTGTTATGCATCTTGCACAACGTAACAAGGGCCAACCTCCATCATCACCTTACTTAAATTGCTTACCTCACTCTCTCAACTTGGACCAAGTTACAAACCACACCCATTATTGTCCTTATTGCATTTTCCTTCAAAAACAAATTCTCTACTTGAGTGAAGACATATCTTGGATTGAATACCTCCTCACTCGTCATCATCCAATACCTCCATTAACTCGATATAACATCATTAGATCTGTCCCTTACGCTCCATACCCTTCTCCATCAAACAACTAAGCTTTATGCTTATGTTTGTGATTCCTCCCAAACCGTCAGGTTTTATCACACAAGTCAACCACTTGTGAATGGTCAACCGTAATAAAGGCCCTGAACAGCCCGGGAGGAAATGCAATTATGAACGAGGAGTATAGAATGTTCCTAGGTCGTTATGTCCCAACGAGGTGTGAATTCTGTAATACAACGAATGTGTGATCTGGTAAATTTAAATATAAAGACAGGAATCTGACTGACTGACACTAGGAATGTGAATAGTAAATAGCTCTTGTCACAGCTTTTTCAGTAAAAACGTGCAATCAGAAACCCTAACATGTAAAAGGATTTACAAACGTACGTTTAGTTTAAAATAAACGTAAACGTACAAAAACAAAGGGGGAATTATAACAAAAGATGGATTTGCATGCCTTAGCGGCTTAAATGCAAATTAAACAAACTTAATATATTTATTTATTAATTACAAACTTATTTAACAAAACCTAAAAATGTGAAAAGTAATAAAAATGCACGTTTAAATTAAATTAAACGTAAACGTACCAAAATAAAACTGAAAATTGATCAATACAAACCCCACAAATGTGAAGTTTATATTTTTGTGATCCTAATAATAAAAGAAAATTAATTATGAATTAAAATAATTTTTACAACTATTTATGTAATTACTATTAATTAAAAACTATTTATTTATTAATTAACTATTTAAACTAATTTAAAATATTACACATACTAAAAAGACTTAGATAATTAAGAAGATTTTTATAAATCTAATTAACCATCACAGGAATTCTAAAAAATTATAAAAAGTTAGTTTTATGTATTTTTAAACTATTTTACTAATTATTATATTAAATATTAATTAATATCTAATTAAACTATTTAATTATAAAAAATAGAAAATGAACAATAAAAATTCTAGAAAAATTCCTAAAATTATATTATATCATATAAAAGCTAGGAAAAATATAAAAACTAGGTACTACTTTATAAAAACTAATTATGCTACTTAAAACTTAATTGTTAATTAAAAACAAAATATACTAATTTTAAATCTAAAAATTAGAAAACTAAAAGTGAAAATTGCAAAAGTAATTTTTACATATGCTTAATAACTTAATAAAGTTAGAAAATTTATAAAAAATTATCTAGGATAAAATTTAGATACTTGAACTAATTTATTTTTGGCTTTTTCATTTAAACTAATTAAATTAAAATTAAATCTAAAAACTAGCAAATGAACACTAAAAATTGTGAAAAAATTATAGAAAGTATAATTACTTTTAAAGAAGCTGGGAAAAATAAGTTGGGGAGCTCAGCTTATTCCAGTAAGCTAGAATAAGCCAAACAGTCCACATAAGCTTAATATACCACAACTATGTTAAGTATATTAATTGTGCATGAGTATACGGAACTGGTGCCCCAGAGCAAGTGGAAGGGGTGTGGGAATTAAGCATGTTATACTAGCCTGAGGTCCCAAGTTCGAATCCCACACCCAACATTTTTGCATTTATTTTATTTTTGGAATTTTCTTTACAAAACTTAAACACAGCTAATTATAAGCAACTTTAATAAAAACAACTTTTTCAAAACATAGAAATAAGCTGTGTAACAGCTTATTTTCAACACAGATGGCTTATAAGCCTTAAGCTTCTAAATAGAAGCTATCACTTAGTGTTAAAGCTTCTTTTTGGTATTTTCTTTTTATGGAACTATATATATAATGTATTTATACAAGTTTAACAATAATGAAACTTTACAAACATAGAAATAAGCAGATTCATGGCTTATGAGCTTATGCAGTGAGCTTTTGGGCTCACAGCTTGGCTACAAGCTTGGAATAAGCTATTTAGTGTAAACTAAAGATAAAAGTATAAGTATACATGTATAATGGATAAGTATAAACAAGAATATGTACATGTTTTGACAATTAAGTATGAGCTTATGGTTTAGACAGTTAAGCATTTTGAGGCTTAACTTGGATTGAGTGAAAGCTCAAATGAACTTGGTATAAGCTCCATACTGGAAACAAAAGTATAAATATGATATGTACAAGTTTTATAGACATATTTATACAAGCTTGTACACTGGAGTTGGCAAATAAGCTCAAGATAAGCTAATAAGCAATTACAAAGTGCACAGATCCAAACACCCCTGCAGTCAAATGTTTGGGCAATTTTAGCTTATTAAATAAGCTCAAGAGGCCAAATAAGCTTTTGATATAGCAAGAAGGTATGGTGGGCTTCTCAAAAAGTCCAAACTCACCTAGTGGGGTCCACTAGGGAGCTTTTGGAGGGCTTATGAAAAAGCTAGCAAAACACTGATTGCTCAGTATTTGATATGGCATGGGACAAACAAAAAGCCATTTGCAGCCCTATTAAATAAGATGCAAATTGCTTTTTAAGCACTGGAACTTAAAGACTAGTGGATAAGCTCCACAAGGAACCAAATTTCACCAGTTAAGTCCCAAGAATAAGCTTTTTGTGAGCTTATGAAGATGTGATGAGTATGCTGTTTTCTCAGCATACTCAGGGAATTGGTTAAGTTAAAAAGCTACTTGCAGCCTAACTAAATAAGCTACAAATTGGAATTTAAGAATTGGATCCTAAAGTTTGGTGGTTAAGCTTCACATAAAGCTAAACCACATAAGCTATGGATCTCTAATGAGCTTTTAAAGAGCTTGTGGTAATGGTGTAAGTCCACTGATTCCTCAGTGGGCTATTGTAAGTGGGCAAACAACAAGCTCTAATCTAACTTATCAAATAAGCTCAATAATGCTCAACAAGCACTGAACCATAGAATTGGATAGCTTAGCCTCACATAAGGCCAAGAATCACAAGATCAAGCTCAGTGAGGAGACTTTTATGGGCTTATGAAAACAACTCACCTTCACTGTTTGCTTCAGTGAAGGGAGTTTGGTGGAACAAAAAGGTGGGTAGTAAAAGCTATCTAAATAAGCTACAAATGGGAAAATAAGTATTCATATAACAGAAAGGCTACTAGAACTTTAATTAGCAACAATAAGCACAACCACAAGCCCAAAAGTCAACAAGCTACAAGCTTGTGACTTTGGCTGTGTGACTGTGAGACAGGGCAAAATCATACATAATTAAGCACAAAGACATTGAAACTAAAAATTAACAAAAATACAAATAGACAGATAAGCAACAAAACTATAAAACCCTACAAGCATAAGTCCTACAACTTAGTAATAAGCTCATAAATAAATTGTCAAGTTTATTAAAAAACTTTTTAACAAGGAATATTGAGTTTTGCTATAAACACATAGGTTGACTAAAATGAATTTAAAACTTAATCTATGGACTGATAATGTAATAATAAGGTATGAAAACATGAAAATAAGTTAGATATACTAATTATACACTAGTATGAGGAATATAGACTTGCAAATTTTCACAGTGTTCAAGTTAAGGGTCCAAATTGTGAATTTTGACTTTTAAATGGATACACAATAGACTTATGGCTTGTCAAGCCATAAGGAACTCTATGCAACATATAGCAACCATAACTAACAACCTAGGCTCAACTCATCACCATACACTCAGCAAACCTAAACACTCCTTACACAAACTAATTATTGGATTTTCAAGATATAACACTGATTAAGTCCATAAATCTGAATCCAAACTATATATTATCATCTAATAAGACCAAAAGAACAGATAAACAACAAATATAACAACAATACACTAGAATCACTCATATGCCATTTTCACAGTGAAAAATAAAATATCAAGCAACTCTATAAGCTAATAAACAAGCTATTTATATTAAGTACTAAATCAACTAAATAACAACAAATAAACATGAAAATATGAAAATTAAGGCATATAAATAACTTAAGCAATAAAATGCAAAAATTATAAAAAATAGCTTACAAGGGATTATGCTGAGAACCAAAGAACCAATGACCATTGTCACATCCTATAGCCTCCCATGAGGCTTCTAAACCAGAGTCATCCAAATTATACCCTGCTCCAAGCAGAATTCACCATGAACACAGATTTTTTTATTTCCTTTTCTATTTTCTTGATTATTTTTGTGATTTTTGAATTTTAAAGACTAAGCTGAGTTAAGGGTTTCTAAAAGCTCACAAAGCTTTGTCAAGAGCTTATGTGACTTAATGAGTCCATTAAACAACACTAATCAACAAAGAATAAAAATGACATGAAAATGAAAGTGGTATGAATAAGAAAACATGAAACTTAAAGGTAACTTGCAATTAAACTGTAAATGAGGTTCCATTACACTATTTTAAAGATTAATACAACATTTGAAACATTAAAAGACATTAATTTTAAAGAAAGCAATAAAGATTAATTATTCTACGAGACTAAGGCTAGCCCAAAGTGTTAATTCCTCTGCTCCTTCTTCTCTTTTTATAGTCTTTGAGTTCCTTGGTGATCACTCAATAAATCCCATCACATTTCTTGGCCATTGGATGTGCAGAGATGATCTCAGCCATTTAAACTACTTTTGGCGCCAAAAAGTCCTAGGGTAACGTGTGAGGATTTCAGGGTAATTAAGGGGTCTTGGACAGTTGTGGAGAGTTGGGGGGACAAGATTAGATATTATGATGGCCAACTTGAGGTAGTTTGATACAAAACAGGGGATTTGAGATGGTTTTGAGGTTAAAGATAGTGGGGATGCATTAAATGGTTTGTAGGCTGAAGTGAGGTGTAGGGGATGAGCTGGAGAAGACAAGGGAGAGTAGTAGGTGGTGAGGTGGTAGCCAAGTGGTGGTGTTTATAGGTGGAAATGGAGAGGGGGTGAGGTGGAAGAAGAATGAGGTGTATATACGGGGTGTTGTATTTGTGGTGGGTTTGACCGAGGGTAAGGGGGGTTTGACTTGGGCTTTGGAGTGGGCTTGAGGAAATAAAAGGAAAGGGTGGGCTTGGTATGTATGGATTGGACTGGATTGGTGTTTGGTTTTATTTTTATTTTTGGTCCGGTTGTATTGTAACTTGGAAAACCATAGGGACCAAAAATGTAAATTGCTGAAATTTCAAGGACCTGGTTTGCACATTATCCAAAGTATTCCAAGGACCATATTTGCCAATGTTGAATAACCCAAGGACCTTAATTGCATAATTTTCCATTTTAATATCTCTAGGGACCTTTTCTGTAATTTATGAAACTTCAGGGACTAATTATGTAATTTCACCAAACTTCACACCAAGGACCATTCCTGCAAAAGATTAATAGCACAAGGACAAAAATTGATTTTCTCAAAGTTTTTTTACATCCCAGGGGCCATTTATGTTAATTTTACAAAGTACAGGGACTAAACTTGTAATTTTGTGAAACTTTACACCAAAGGACTAAATATGTAACTTTGTGATTTAAAAAGGATCTTTGGTGACTTTTTCATGTTTTTTAGAATAACCAGGGACTAGTTTTGACAACTTGTGAAACTTGAGGGACTGAAACTGCCAATTATGCAAACTTTGTAAGTTTTTCATTTGTTTTTGATTATTTTGCATTTGAAACATATAAAACACACTTCTAAGATATTTTCAGTATTTTGATGCATATTTGAGTGTTTTTGGATGTTTTGGCAGCTCAGATTGGTATAAAATTATGAGTATTTAGACACTCATCTGTTTGCCACCTACAAATAATATCGTTCAACATTTTGTGTCGCAAGCAAGTCCAATCGCCCTCTTTGGAAATTTAGGACCTTTAATTTCTTTTACTTGCGTTGTATTCAATATGCTTCAAGCATATTGCATGATGTAATGATACTCATATGTTCTACATGATCATCTTGAATGCATGAATAAATTAGTTGTCTTTGTTTGCTCTAAATTATTATTGCTATGCATATATATGTCTTGTGTTCTTAATATGTTTTTGTAGCTAAGATTTCCATAGCTCGATTCCTTGGTGCCCTCAAACGAGAGGGAGCACACATCAAGGGAGAGCTCTCATCCTGTCAAATTTCATTTATGAAACTAGTCGGCATAACCTTTTTGATTTTACAAAAAGGAGGAGAAGTGAAGATAAACTCACTAAATACTTGTCTAAAAATTAATTTTTGATTTAATGAGTTTAGATTTGTAATCATCAAAAAGGGAGAGATTGTTGATATAAATAATTCCTAAAAACGTTATTAATATTTTTCGATATTTCTACGTTTTGATAATCACAAAATATAAAATCATTAAACATAAGATTATGACGTAAATAAGTATTTAGTCGTAAATATTCACTTTAACAACTTAATCACTCAAGGTATGAATAAACAAAATGCCTAATGCATTTTATGTTCAAAGGAACATTAACTTAATCTCTAGATTTTTTATAAAATGCTACAAACATTTCATATCTTTTAGAAAATCATTTTTGGTATTAAATAAATATGTTTAATTCATTATAAATATATGAATTCAAATTTTCAACAAAAAATGTTCCAGAAAAACCTTCCCTAGTAAAAGACAAAATTTAGAGCCGTTACAGGGGGCGGCCCCCTTAAATACAAGGGCGGTCCCCTTAAACATTAAGGGGACCGGCACCTATTTAAGAGGACCGATCCCACTCATCCAGCTGTAAATTTTGATTATAAATACTGGTTCATTCATGAATTTTTTCTTCACCTTTTACACCCCCAACTTTTTGATTTAAATCTTTCTACACATCTTTCTAAATCCTATGATCATTTAATCTTAAGCTTTTGTTTCCAAGTGATCCAAGCTTCAACCATTCAAGTGCAAGAGAAGAATACTTCTACTTCTCAAGATAAGAAGTATTACAACTTAGTGTAATCCAACTACCTAAGTTCTTGGTGTATTATACATTGTAAATCATTCATTCATTTATGTATAAGGTGTGTATATTAGTTAGATAGGTGTGAACTTAAGTGATTAGATTAGTGTAGTGTGTAAGTTGTGAAGGAGTGAAGAAGTCGTGGCGTGTAAGTAGTGAAGGTGTGAAGAAGTAGTGGTGTGTATAAGTAGTGCTAAGTCGTGAAGAAGTTGTGAAGAAGTTGAGTAGTGATTGTTGGTGTGAGATTGGTTCTAGCTAGGATTAGAACTCGACATTTAGCTTTATGTCGTTAAATTGGTGTAAGCGAAAGAGTGTAAGGTTTTCTCCGCCATAAGGGAGCTTGTTGACATAGTGAAGAGAACTCTTTAGTTAGGTGCTCGGGGAGTGGAGTAGGGCGAAGAGGTGCTTCGTAGCCGAACCACTATAAATCCTTTGCGTCACGTTTGATCTTTCCATCTCTTACTTATTATATTTCTTGCTTTCTTATATTACTTAGTTATAATTGTTCATATTGTTCAAGAATTGAGTTCACATAATATTCGAATCAAAATTTTTAAAAGTAAACAAAGTTTTCATAATAAATTAAGAAAAGAGTAAATTACATGGTTGGTCTCTGTGGTTTGTCCAAAATAACAACTTTCGTCCATCAAAGTTTAAAGTTACATTGGTAGTCCCTAAGTATGTAAACAAATAACACACCTGGTCCCTATAGGGACCATTCATGTTATTCTTTGGAGGCGAAAATTTCACCTATAGGGACCAGGTGTGTTATTTGTTTATATACTTAGGGACTACCAATGCAACTTTAAACCTTGAGGGACGAAAGTTGTTATTTTGGACAAACCACAAGGACCAACCATGTAATTTACTCTTAAGAAAAAGACGTAAAACTATTTAACCCCCTTTTTAGTTTTCCACAATCGGGTCAAACCCGGACCAGACCAAGACCGATTTAACCCAAAACCACGGATCGAGGACCGAACCAAATGTGTTCAATCCGGTCCGGGTCGGTCTGGTTCTTTGGTCGGTCCGATCCGAAAAGGTAAAATGGTCAGTTGTACGTAAGACAGGACCGGATTTGACCAGACCGAACTAGACCGGACCAAATATCAAACATGAGGTAAAATGTGGATCAAAATAAGTTCTCTATTGACAAAACTTAACAAAAGGTAACAAAACAACCTCCAAGTTACTACTGGTCTGTCTAATCCATAGATTATTATTAAATAAAATCCCTTTATTTATTAAGTAACAAAATAAATCACCAATGGGGCGGCCAGTTTCCATTAAATCCAACGGCCCACATAAACTCACGAGCCGTTTTTTCTCAAGGTTCAAACTTTTACGGCTATGTTTGGCAAAAGTAGCTGTTAGCAGTAGCAGTGAGCAGTAGCAGCGAGCTGAGCAGTAGCCAAAAAAGCTCACAGCTTCATAAAGAAGCATTGGGAAAATGAACTTTCCTAAAAATTAGCAAAGCCCACAGCTCTTATGCCAAACGAACACTAAAAATCAAAAAGCTCATTGTTCACCGCTCATTGGCCAAAAAAACTCCAAAAAGCTTTGTGCCAAACATAGCCTACACCCTTGCCCTAGGTAACGTTAACCACCGACCGTTAACTCCCACATTCAAACCCTTTTTAACGATATACTTAACGCCGTTAACTCACCCCCTCCCTTCATTTATATTCGTTACAAAACAAAATTTATACGTTTTCTTTCTCTCTCTCTCTCTATATCTCGATCTTTCAACGGATGGTTTTTTCAATTCTTTAAAAAATAAATAGGGTTCTTTATTTTTTAACTTCAGTTTTGCTTTTTTTATAAAAAAAGATATTAAAGGTATGTTTGTTTTTATGGTTTATTAGTTAAAGTTGCAATCTTTATTGATTTCTCAACTGGGTTTGTTCTCTTTTTTTTTTTTTTTCTTTTTTTTTTTTGGGTGAATTATGATGGGTTTTTGTAGAATTGAATTGGGTTTAAGTTGGTTTGGTAGTTAAGGTTTTAGTTAATTAGATCTGTGTTTATTTTTTTTGGTAATGATTGGATTGAGTTTTTTTGGTGTTTTATGGTAAATTGGTAATTAGGGATTGAGAATTATGGTGTTTGTGATGAGTTGATGGTTTTTTTGTGTCTTGTTTATAGGAAGAGTTTGATTGGATATGGGTGGGATGGAGTTGGAGATATATTGTGTTGAGAATAAGCAGTTGACAGCTGCCTCGAGCTCGTCGATGTCGGAAGGTAGTAGTGGCATTGTGGTACCTAGGTCGCCGAGGGTTTCGAGTCCTACTGCTACATCCCCTCCTCAACGGTATGGGCTATGGTTTTTGTTTATTTGCTTGTGTTTTGTTTGCTGTTTTGTTTAGCGGAATTGCGTTTGTGATGAATAATTTGTATTGTATCTTGTGACATAAGTTTTTGATATGTTTGTGTGGCGAGTGAAGGTAGATATTAAAACTTGGTGGAAACTTTGAGCTTGGTTATGTTAAATAGGACTAATCAGCGTTCATCGAATTGTTTTATATCTTCTAAGTAGATATGGCACAAAGTTTATCCCAAGAGTGGTACTTTTGGAAAATTTCTATTGTGGAGATGTATTTGGTAATGATATAATATACGTGGTGTTACTATTCATGTCTAGTTAGGTGTTAGTTAACATTGTTAACAAGGATGCAATGCAAGCATTGATAGTTGTAGACTTGTAGATAGCATAATAAGTGTGTAGGTTTTATAGATTTACAGTACTGCATAATCTAATGGCTATGTTCATCTACTCTTTCTCCACCTTATTTTTTTTTTTAAAAACTGATAACAATTAATTTTGGATTTACAGGCGGACAACTGGACCAATTAGACGAGCAAAGGGGGGTTGGACACCTGAGGAGGTATGTATTTCGTTTCAAATAAGTTTTATCTAATCGTGATGTTGTTGTATCACCTCTTTCTGTATAAATTTGCATTGGAGGGATAGTCTTTAAGTCTTTGCTAGTTTTGAACTTGTAATGTAAAAGAGTTGTTTTCATATAGTAGATAGACTTAGACCTAAAGATAACACGCATTCCTTGTTTCTTTGCATTATTTTGGTGGTTTCATGATTTTTTTTTGTTGTAAAAAGATGTCAAAGTGAACTGTTATGACACTAACAAGTCTTCCTACATCTGTTTCAAAGTTATAATTAGCATCCCATGTAATGCGATGTGCATATATATGTTCTTAGTGTCATATTTATCTGCACTAATAACATGTTTGATGGTTGCTCTGTTTCATAATGTTTCTTTGATTTTTCACAGGACGAGACGCTAAAACAGGCTGTTGGGAAATTCAAGGGCAAATGTTGGAAGAAAGTAGGTGAGTCTTTTCAGTGCATTTCCCATAGCATTTACTTTTATATGACTCGGCACGTTAAATATGTTAAGCAGATTTTTTAAGCCATATGATAACATAAAAGGACTTTTAACAGCCTAAAGTCAGTAACTAACTATAGGGTGAAATGCTGGAATGGTCCCTTAGTAATTTCATAATTGTTTGATAATTTCCTTTATCTGTTCCTTGTAAAATTTTACTTGGACAAGCTGTTCGATTTACTACAAATCGGTCAATGGATTCTGAGTTTGTAACTCTTCAATTTGATTCTCATTCACTTAATAGTTAACCTGTTTACTGAGCTATCTTATGGCTAAGAATGTCAAACTGAGACAGTTGATAAGTGTGCGGTCATGATTGATCCATTACATATCAGAAACACATAAATAGTAGTTATGACCTTAAGGAGATGATGCGTAGTATTTGATTAAAGAATATTAACTATCTCTTAACCTTAATCAACAAGCTGAGTTGGCCTGTGGGATAATCTTGAAGCAAATGCCTTTTTTTGACTAGAAATATTGTGATAAGCCTACATTAACTAAGAAGCAAAACCCTGTTCATAATTTGTTGGACCGTAGACTTGAGATTAATTTTTGCTTAAGTCAGTAATAAAGCTGCAGGTATTTGCTATGATGCAGTAATCTTTTTGAAGAAACCCTGTCTATCAGAATTCTAAGCAATGATTTGAAAATATTAGATTAAGGAATTGATAAATTGATGCTGGTTTTAATATTTTGGAAAGGTCTCAATATTGATGCAATCAGCTGTAGAAGGGATACGGATTCTTTTATGATGAATACTGCCAGGAGCCCTATTTTTCAATGTTTCAGCATAGATTAATCTGGTTTTCAATGATATTTATCAAGGACAGTTACTCTAAATACTAGTTCAAGTAATTGTTAAATATTATTTTTAAGTTAGCTATAGTTGTTTGTCCAAATATTAGTTTGCAGCAGCTCATTCAGTGACCTAAGAAATGGAACATGAATGTGGTTTATACTTTATAGTATAACTTTTCAGGTGGCCTTCTTTAATTAGTAATGGTGTCTATATATATTTAATATACTTGGACTTTATTTGCATGAAAATTCATGGAATTGGAGTTTAAATACTATACCCAGAAATGCTTATCTGAGGGAAAGGGAGTTTACTTATCAATGTTGCTGTTTTGCAGCTGAGTATTTTACTGATAGATCAGAAGTCCAATGTCTGCATCGCTGGCAAAAGGTTCTTAATCCTGAACTCGTTAAAGGTCCTTGGACTCAAGAGGTATGCACCTGATTCCTTACTGCATTGAAATATAGTTTTCTTGTGTGTTGTGTGCATATGATAACATAAAATCCCTCTCGGTCTCTTTTTTTCTGTAGGAGGATGACATAATTGTCGAGCTGGTGAAAAGATATGGACCAACAAAATGGTCTCTCATAGCCAAGTCTCTGCCTGGTAGAATCGGGAAACAATGTCGTGAAAGGTATTTTCGTAACTGGTTGGTAATACGTTATCTGCCATTCATTCATTGCTTATGTTAAATATTTTGATAATTTTTTTACAGGTGGCACAATCATTTGAATCCAGATATTAAAAAGGATGCTTGGACCCTGCAAGAGGAGATGGCCCTCATGAATGCACATCGTGTGCATGGAAACAAGTGGGCTGAAATAGCAAAGGCACTTCCAGGAAGGTAATTCTTTACACTTAACTCCCAGTTTTTATAATTCTATCATTTTACTTGAACACATTATAAAGTCTACTAAATAACATGATATTAACATTTTCCCATAACTGGAATGTTGTCATGCAGGACTGATAATGCAATAAAAAATCATTGGAATAGTTCCTTAAAGAAAAAGTTAGATTTCTATTTAGCTACCGGGAACCTTCCAGCTATCTCAAAGAACGATAGTGATGTAACCAGAACACCTTCAACTGCAAAACCAATTTCCTCAGTTGCACCTTCTCGGGTATCACTATCACCTGGACCTGCAGAATACCATAAGGTAGAAACAGATACCACAGATGATATAGAATGCTCGACCCCTTCTCAAGATATAGATGCTTCATCAAGTTTTATTCCAAGCGGATCTACTGATTCTGAACCCGTTGGAACCAAATCACACCCTTCAAAAGATCTTAGTCACCTTAGCCGAAATTTGGTTCCAAGATTCGACAGTTGCAGTACAAGACATAATGGAATTAATCAGGAGACATTAAATGCAACCCCTTTACAATCCAGTGCTCCAGCATACGGTTCTTTGTATTATGAGCCTCCACAAATTGAAAGTTTTGTGCCAGTTGACTATGGTGTTATTTATACACACTGGAGCTCCCGCGATTACAATTCTCGATGTTCTTCAACTCCACCTTATGCTGAAAAGTGTGATGCTTTGAATGCTCAGACACCTGAATCAAGATTAAAGATTGCTGCTCAAAGCTTTCCTAATACACCTTCGATATTGAGAAAAAGAAAATATCACTCGTCTGTTTCTTTTCAGAAGATAGTAAAGGCTGATGAAGTGAAAAAAGTTAATCATGATTTGGAGGAATCTGAATCATGTGATGTGGCTACTGTTAATAATACATACAATACATCTCCACCGTACAGATTAAAGTATAAACGGAAGTCTAGCAATAAGTCTGTTGAAAAGCAGCTTGAGTTCAGATCCGATGAGGAGATTTGTAGAAGTGAAAGCGGATCTGCGGATTTGAACGTTAAAGATAACTCTGTCACCAAAGTGTGTTTAAGTGCATCGTAATGGCTGTGCAAGAAACTGTAAGTGTCTTTTTAGTTACCGATTACATGTAAAGTCCATAGACTAGTCTTTTTCTTCTTGATGGTTATTACAAGTGAAATCCGAGTTCCTGATTTTTTGTTTTTTGTTGGTTATATTTTAGATTTTTAAGATCTGTTGGATTGCTATTGGACTATATCTGAAGTTGTCTACGAAGGATTGCTGCCAAGTTGTACTTAAGAGGATGATTCTTACATATATCTTTTATTTGATGAACATAGCGATTAAAGATCTCAGGAAATATTTAGAAAGTTGATTGCTTCAAAGTAGAGATACAATAGATTAAATGACTTTTTGTTTATTTTATTTCCCATTTTTGTATGGACAGAATGCAGTTTAGGTACTAAGTTATTTTAATCAGATTTTGAAAAATTACAATAACTACTGGCATAACCATAACTGGTTATGCCACTTTCTTGTATAATTATTACATTTTGAAATGTGTAATTGTAAAAACTCAGGTGCATTGAAATGTGAAGTTATGTTGAACCATGTTTATGTTTATGATGTGTTTGGTTGGTTTGCATCTGAATGGAATATGACTGCCAATTGCGAAGGGTGGCATGTAATTATGTACAGACTACAGATACATGAATCATCCAATCTGTTTACAGGTTATCAAACTAATCATGACTAGTTAAACACCATCACTTGTTATAGTTTAATCACAAATAACACATTTATGTCGGTACATTTGCATTGAAATAATCGAAGTATCAGCTCGTAACTATTTGCATATGGTGGCTGACTGGCTGAGCTATAATTCTCTGATTCTGCCATGATTTGCATCTATGAGAACTGCTATAAAACATTTACGTGTCAATAACATTGTTCAAAAAATCAATTCAAGTATCAAATTGTTACATTATTCTTAGGATCAGAATGTATTGAACTAATAACCTGTTTTAGGTTAGGGCAGGGCCTGTTTCTCAGTCTAATCGAACTTCGATTATATCAGATTTTAATGAGTTTAAACAGTTTAAGTTCTATAAAATCTTATTATTAATCATATTGATACATAAATTATTTGTATACCTTTGAAAATAACGGGTAAAAAGTGTTGAGGGTTATCAACCCAATCCAGCTCGTTTTGACTTATAAAATTTTTCTATCACAGTTATCTACGTCGCCATTTTGCCACCTATAATAGCAATGTAGTTGGTTAATTGGCATGTCGACCCTGGGTTTGCTCAGTTTCTCACCCTTTCATGTACTCAATGCCAAAGAGCTTTCTTCTGAAGGGGTTTCCATAAACATTGGCATGCGGCGTCACAAGGCGCATTGTATAGTGTTTGCCCGATTAAGATATCTGTATCCAAAGACAATAACCAGAAATGACAGGATCATATTCTCCAACATATGCCCTACGTTTTTCCTCGTACACTTGCTTTTCATGTCAAATTACAGTTACTGTTAGAAAATTAGAGTTTCTAAGCATAACCTATGCAGAAAGTTGAACCAGTGGGTACAACTGTACACAACCACCTTACCAGCAAACTCTTAGAAAGCATTGGGCAACATCCACCATCAGAGCTGTAAAGATTTGATCCCAATTTCTAAATTTGGAGTAGAGCTACACACTTGTATCACTGCAACTCTAAATGCTTTTACAAAGTAGGTCTCTTTTTTATCTCTGAGAATTGACACCAGGACGACGGTACTCTCCAATACCTAGAAGGTCCTGCAAATACAATCAAAATTTACTTGCCAAGAATTGGACTTCAGTCTTGCCAGAATTAAAGAAAGTGATTCTGAATGGAAGAAAATAACCGATGATATGATATTTCTACGTGACGTTCAAAAAAGCACAGTTAGCCCTCGACCCACAAAAAGGTTAACATTTCATGTTCCGTATATAATGGAACCATTTCTTGTCAACTTAAATAATTCTTCCTGTCAGAGTGTCACAATTCATTTGGTACTCATCACAAAGTGGCCGATACTCAATTCTCTTAGGACATTTAGCGAATAGTCAAGTGTTATTACTAATCTACATCAATGAAAGAAGCATATATGGGCCCAACATTCACGAAGAATACAAATAGGTGAAATTAAGATTCCATAATAGCAGTTATCATAGATGTATGATCAGTTCCATCCCCATATGTCTCTGTGCAGGATATATTTATAAAGTAAACATTTTTTCTGTCAAATTAAGTTGGCACAACTTAAAAACCGCCCTAATAATTGGATACATGTAAGTGGCCTAACAAAGGGATATTTCATACTTCTAGTTAATTAGTTTCATGCAGTAAACACGTTTATCTGATTAACCTTTTCCAAACTCTTTATTAAACTGGTAGTTGCACATCAAAGTGTTCTGAATGCTTAATTCCTTGGTGGTCAATTAAATAATTGATGTGTCAGCAGCTGCAAAGAGAGAAATTTACCTGACATGCTTTATTTTTTGCTCTGGTTTCAGCTGTGCTAGGAATATCATGATTTGGTTTACTGAATCTCTTCTCACGTCTTTCACATGAACCCCATCCATCAGAGAACCTACCCCCTCTAAGAAACAGATAAAGAATTTTAATAGATAGGATAAACAGAAACCAACTCTGCATCTTATACAGAAATTCAAGTACAGAAACATACTGCATATGTGCCCGGACTATGAATTCAGCACGCTGAACATTACGGTCAACATCAAATTCTATAGTCTTATCTTTGATTTCATAAGAGATGTTGAAATAAAATGATATCTTTCTCCAACCTGTTTTTGCAATCTGAATTCATCAGCAAAAAAAATTGCACAGACCATAACTGTATTAGAAGCTGAAAGTTCTTACCAGACTTTTTGATGAAAGGATTCCCAGAGATCATAGTATAGTCACTCTTTTCCAGAATCTGCAAACAGATATCAACTTGTATTACTCTTGGTACGGAGTAATGAAGTCTGAAGTGGGCAAAGACATCATGTATCATTTAGACTTTTTAAGTATTATATCTAATGGTAATAATCTGGAATTCTACACTTTTTCTCTGAAAATTTTCATTGTATAATTAAAGCATTAAATTGCTGATATGACAAAAAGGCTATATTTTTCCGAACAAATAGTTCTGTAGTCTCTTCTATAGAATTTGTGACCAACTCGTACATGCATTACTAGTCTCCAGCCTCTACTGTCTCTTCTATTGAAAAACCTAACTAAATTAGTAGCAAGCTAGCATTTAATAGGTCCCATTCCATAAGAAAGATCAGATATCCAGACCCTGAACCATAATTATTCTTGTTCCCGTATCTAGTGCTTGTATTTGATTGGTGCAACCACTTATGATTAGATCTAAGAAATTATGATCAAAGTCCATTAGAAACCTACACACCTCCTGCATCCTACCATCTAGGATAGACTTTAACATGGCCCTGCTGATAATGTGATATACTTATGAAAACACTCTCATCCTCCAATACATAGACAGCAAAGCTGATATGTTTTTCGTTCTAATAAGAGAATGAAAAAGTACTCCCTAAACCTAAAACGATTACAATGGAATTCTTTGAGTAATGTTCCTTATAATTTGCAAGCTTTCCTATACAGAAATTATCTCAAGTACTGTTATTATTTTGTTCTCGCCCGAATTATCATATAGTAGTGATGATCATGTCCACAATGTATATTTTGGTTCGAATGAACACGGTATTTGCAATGATTATGCAATGCTTTTGCTACAGTAAGCTACTTCTATCAGTTTGTGTATACGGTCAAATACTGAAATTATTGTTGGACAAAGTCAGGGGATGTTTGGCATTGCGTTTTAAAACTAATTACGTGATTTTAAATAACTTAATATCAAATAATCAGCATTATTTGATACGACTTTACTTAAACAATGTATATTCTATAGGCTCGTACCACTGTATTCTAATGAGCTAAAACAAAACAGGTTGATAGTGTATGGATACGCTTTTGCTAGTTAAAACTGTAATTCCCCTAAATAAGCATTGCAGCTACTCGAAACTGATTATTTGACTACTAAATAATCATATAATCCGAATCAATTTCTGTATACAAACACCACGAACTGATTATATACCATTTTAAACACAATTATCAGATAATCACTTTCCAAATGCAATGCCAAACACCCCCTAAAGGCCTCAATAAAATTAACCTAAAGAAACTATAGTCCTCGTGTTTTTCTTCTACACGATTTATTTACCTAAAAAAATACGTATATAAAGTAATTAAACAAAACGAAGAAAATAAAAATGTTTACGGACCGCCATAGCAGCATTCTGATACTCTTTAAAAACCGCAACAGACGGAAACCTTCCAGACAAACTATGCTGACTCATCATCACCGAACAATCCGAAGAACTATCAACCACATCCACACCAGGACTCCGAATCTCATACTCCGAACCATACGTCACCATCGTCTTCGGCGTACTCACCATCGCAAGCGAATAACAGCCTCTTTCATTTCCACAAACCTTCTTCGCCACAGGCGATACGTTATCGGTAACTAGCGAGTGTTTTCTGGTAGGTGTAGTGGCGGTGGATGATGGAGATGAGATGATTGGAAATGTGATTTTGGGCGATTTGAAGCGGTTTTTGGTGGATTGTGGTTTGAGTGGTTTTGTCGCGGTGAGTGCGGATGAGGAGGTGGCGGCCGCGGAGTCAATCGCGGCCCAGAGAGCGTCGTCATCGAGATCGTCTAGGGCTTGGGTTATTGGGGAGATCATGTTTTTGGGGATTTTGAATATTCAAAATTTTAAATTCCCGCCACGGTTAAACGTTTTATAAACAGTGAACTAAACGGGGTGTTTGTTTTTACTATTTCTCCGTCTAGTTATAATGTCCGTGCATGCGCGTTTTTTTTTTTTTTTTTTTTTTTTTTAAATCATATATTTTTATTTATTAAAAAACAAATAATTTAATATTTGTTTTGTTTGATTTATGATATTTAATTATAGTTTTTTATTATTAAAGATAATCATTTAAAAAATTTAATCTTATTGTTAGTTGTTTCTTATCTATAACTTTTGTATTTATCTTGTACTTGTGTATTATATCAACAAAACGAATTTATAAATTTATAAATAAAAAAAATAATAATTCAATTATTACATAATAAGAAAACATTATTTTTTCTGAAATACGAAAGTCCTCAAAGATTTTGTTTTATTATAGAAAAGATTGACCGATATTTTTTGTAAAGTATGTTCAGCAAAGGTAATTGTTGTGATGAAAATTATAAAAGGAAATTATTTTTATAGCTATATGAAATATTAGTTGATTTTCAAGGATTGTGCAAAATTATTATTTTTAAAATTTTTTATAAGTTATGTTTGCCAAATGAATCATATATATTTTAAGTAGTTTATTTTTTATAAATAAACAAAATCTTTCAATAATCTTGTGTATCAATTATCAAATATAAAAGGGTGTTTGAGCTTGCTTATTTAAACTAGAATATACGTTTTTATATCGCATAATTCGATAATTAATAGTTACAAAACGTAATTTTGAAATATAATGCTTGGATCTAATTATGTTGTTTGATAACGGCATATCATAATAATCAGATAATGTGTTTTTTAGTGTTTGGCAAATCATGATTTTAGCATATTATAACTTACTTTTTAAGACAAATGACAAAACATTTTCTACATATTATTTTGATAGACAATTTTACTACTCTGCATAATATTTGTTTGGGCATTGCGGACTTTAAAAGAAAAAATAGAAGATTAAGTAATATATTTTTTATCTTAATGAGAGCATCTACTATGATAAACCTCTATAAATGTTTATAATAGTGATAAGTCATCCCACACATTAATTCATAAACTTTTTTCTTGTTATAAACCTTTCTCTACTATGGTCATGTTTGGCAACACCTTTTTGGAAGCGTTTAAGAGCGGTAAGCGACAAACGACAAGCGTTTCAGTCTTAATGCTTGTTTGGCAACACTGCTGCTAGCGTTTAGCAACACCTCAAAAGCTTGCAATCTTAATGCTTCTTAAAGAAGCTTTCCAATATACCGCTAGCGTTTTACTTTTAATATTACCAATTTACCCTTAAAAAATAACATTCATTCATAAGTATATACCCTTTTAGTAATTTTACATTTTATAATTACAACTACAACTACGTTACCAAACACGTTTTTTAAACAAGCAACTAATGCTTACTGTTACAGCTTACTACTTATTGCTACTGCTTACTGCTACCTGTCGCCAAACACAAATTTCTTAAAGCTTTATAAAAATCTCATTAAACATCAATGCATTAAATTTAGAAGAGGTTCAAAATGTTAGACCTTTTTCATTCCAAATAAGCATGAAACACATTTCTACTATGGTTTACAAAATAATAAACCTCTTCAAAGTTTCTCAGACCTTTTCATAAACCACCATAATGGATGCTCTAAACTTAAATTAATAAAAATTATGAAAGTTAAAAATAAGGTTTTATACATCGTATTACTTTTCTTCCCAACGTTCGTATTTCTTTCACTCATCGTCTTCCTCAACATCTCTCTCACAATAGCAAAAAACCAAAAATACACGCATGTGTGAGGGTAACTCAGTAAATTGAACACAAAATAAATAAAAAAATAAATTAAAAAAAATAATAAATTGTGTTTTGAAAAAGCATGCATGGAGCTGCTTTTTCAAAACCGTGTTTTGATGATTTCAAAGCGCAAATAATTATATTTTTTGTTTTCTTTACTAAACATTGTCCATTAGATTATTGCGTTTCTGAAATGAACCAGATAATCATGTACGAATCGCACTCTCAAACACCCCCATAATTAGATAAAATATATGTGAGTTTTTTTTCTATGATATCTGATGAATTAACCGGAGCTATAGCTTATTAATGTAAAATGAATTAAAATAAATCACATAAAATTCACATATATTTTTATCTTTTACTTGTTCATACATATTTTGAAAGATATTTAATTATTTTGTCTAATTAAAAGTTGCACTCATTTTTGAAAGCTTATTCCATTAGCATTGAGATTATGAAAGCTGATGATTTTAAAAACTTTCACAAAATGAATCAATGTTGTCTAAGCAAATTTGGAATATTGCAATTAAGAAAGATTCTCTGTGGATTAAATGGATTCATGCTGTGAAGTTGAAAGGTAGAAGTATATGGGAGATTGATATTGATAGTGGTGATCGTTGGGGTTGGAAAAATTTGCTAAAGATTAGGAATAAAATAAGAGAGTAAGGATCAAATGAGAAGAATTCTTAAAATAAGAAGGATGAGAAATAATTATAACTACATATTAGAGATGCATCAATTTGAATTAGATGCATCACTAATCTTGAGATGCATCATAATATATTTTCTAGCTAAAAATTAGATGCATATACATATATTAGATGCATTTCATAAAGTTAAACGAATCTTATGTATTTTTCATCCTCTGCGGGTCAAATTTGTTGTAGTACTAGTTTGCGTCGTTTTCACTTCAAAATCACTTTCGAAACTAATTGTGATGAATCTAAATGAATAGATATGCATCTAATTTAAGTCAATGCATCTCAAATATGGCATTATAGTCATTTCTCATTCTTCTCATTTTAAAATTTCTTCTCACAAGATCCTTACCCATAAGAGAGAATGTTAAATGTAAGATTGCTAATGGGGAAAGTACGTATTTCTATGTGGCATGATAATTGGAGTTCTATGGGTCCTTTGATGCATTATATAACTCATAGAGACATTTATGATGCTAGATTGCCAATGAATCTCAAAGTTGGTGACATGATTGATAATGGGAAATGGAAATGACCTCTTGGGTGGCATGATAAGTTTCCTCTTATAACTAGTATTGATGATCCTATTATGAATACTGATGTTAATGACCTTGTGGTATGGATTACAAAAAATGGAGTAGAAGTTAATTTCTCATTTAAAGTTGCTACAAATGATTTGAGTACTACTTTCCCCAAGGTATGCTAGTGGAAGCTTGTTTGGTTTTCACAGTGTATACCCAAACACTCATTTATATTGTGGTTAGCTATTCATGAAAGACTGTGCACTCAGGATAAACTCAAAAGTTGGGGTATGCATATTGTCAACATAAGCCCATTGTGTCTTAATGATAGTGAAGACCTTCATCATCTTTTCTTCAAGTGTCCATTTTCTAATGAAGTGTGTGAAAAAGCTAGAGACATTGCAGATATTGAATGTGATATGGTCAACTGGAATGACATAGTGAAATTTTTAGCTGATGGGTGTGTACCAAAGAATATTAGTTGGGTTGTAAGGAGACTTGTGTTGGCAGCTTGTGTCTACTTTCTTTGGCAGGAAAGAAATGGTAGAATTTTCAAGGAAGTTCAAAACACTAGTCATAAGGTTTTGATACTATCAAACATAGAATTATGGGTATAACAGTGAAAGAGAGTTTGAATGTTAGGAAGGTTGAAGAGAAATGGAATGTGAAGTGCAAGAAGCAGATTAAGAAATAATTACTAGAATGTGTTCCTAGTGTATGTTCAAGAAAATATTGAGGTATTGTTGAATATGGAGCTTTGGTTCTTAGTAATCTAAAAGAATAACGTTGCAGATTGCTTATTGATGAGTTCATAAAAACTCATCATTTTTGTCCTGTTTAAAATACAAAAACAATTAAAAACACACAGAAATACCACATAATACTATAAATATCTTTGAAATGTGTTTTTATATGTTTCAGTTGCAAAAGGATTGAAAACAGATGAAAAACGTGCAAAGTTTGCACAATTGGCAAAATCAGTCCTTGAACTTTCAAGAAATGTCAGAAATGGTCCCTGGGAAAGTTATTTTGAAGAAATGTCAACAAAAGTCCCCCAGGAATCATAAAATTACAAATTTAACCCTTGAAAGTTCAAAATTGCACAAATGGCAAAACAGGTCCCCCAAGTTTCAAAACTTGTCAGTTTTAGTCCCTGGTAGTTTATTTTGGAAAGAAAAGTCAATTTAAGTCCTTGGGAATTCACAAAGAATCATAATTAATCCCTGGATAAAAAGTTTGAGGAAATTACAAAATTGGTCCCTGAAGTTTCAAAAATGGCAAAAATAGTCCCTTGGTATTTTAAAATAGAAATTTATCAAAATATACCCTTGTACTATTCATAATTAACAAATCAAGTCATTTTTGATATATTTTAGGAAAATTACACTTTTTACCCTCAAACTTTATAAATTGACAAAAAAATGGTCCCCGGTTAATTTTTAATTTGGAAAAATATTAAAAAAGGTCCTTATAATATTTTAAATGACAAGAAAGGTCCTTTGTAATATAATTTGGAAAACTTTCAAGTTTGGTCCCTGAAATTCAGATTTTACAAGTTTAGTCCTTGGGCTAAACTATTTAAAAACCAAACGGACCAAACTTAATTAAATAAAAATCCAATTCCAAATCCAGTCCAAAGAAATAAGCCTGGTCCATGTTTAAACCCACAGGCCCACCACCACAAGCCCATTCCCTCTTTTGATAAGCCTGGTCCTTTGACCCGCGTTGACCAGCTCCACCTCCACCTTCTTCTTCCTCTCCCCCCTCCTCACCTGCTGCATCACCATCCACCATACACCAAACCCCCCCCATGTGCCTTAACTTCCATCTCATTTACACGTGTTAACCTCTCCAAGAAAGTCATAAGCTCAGCTTTGCTCCACAACTAAACACGTACCACTCCCACCATCAACACCACACCCCTACCCTGCAACCATCACCTCAACTCACCCCTAGTCTCCCAATTGTCCCCTACATCCTCCATAGTCACATCAATAGCATTAAATGCTAGGAATTCGGCTGCAAGCAACCTTGGTGGTTTTTGGCGCCAAAAATATCATTTGAACACCTGTACATCAATTGGACACCTATCAGAGCTAACACATGGTGGGAAAGGCTCAGCAAGACACCTGGATCATGTGGGAGGCCTATAAAAGAGAGGAGAAGCAGAGGATTAGAGTAGTTAGTTTTTAAGTTTAATTTTATGTCGAATAATATAGTTAAATGTTCTTAGTGTAATTTAAAGCTTGTAAGCAATCAATTAAGTTATTTCTATGTATCTTTAAACTTTTTAAGCAATCAATTTCAGTTTTCAGTTGTTATCTCAGTTTGTTCATTTTCATAGAATTTCAAAAATCCCAATAGGTTCAACTGTTGTTGTTTATTGTTGTTTGTTGGATTTCTCAGCTCAATAAAGCCTTGACAAAGCTTAATTAAGCTTTTGAAATCATTAAAACAGATATATGTATTAAAAAGAAAAATTCCAAAAGAAAACAAGAAAAATAAATAGAAAATAAAAAAAATAGAGTGAAGATAGAAAGGAAGCTGAAGAAAGGTGTGATTTGGAATGTTTCTGGGTTAGAAGGCTTGTGGAAGCCCATAGGATTGGTTCTATTGCTTTTGGTTACTAGTTTCTCAGTCAAAACCTCATTTATTTCACGCCTCGTTGGGAAATACGACCCGAGGATACATTGTACTCCACGGAGCATTAGTCTAAGCTGTTTTTGACTTATTAACCTTGGTTAATAATAATCTGACGGTTCAGCACTGATCAAATTTTGGCGCCGCTGCCGGGGAGGTGTGCTGCGTACAACGAATTTGGAAGCATACGTGGTTCTGAATATCAACTCACTGTACAAATACCATCAGTCTGTAAATTTTTGTAGAAATAAATATCATAACTGAAAAGTTCACTAACACTTTTCCTAAAGTGTTAAAAACACCAAAAAAATTAAATAACAACAAAATAAATCGTGAAGTTAAATTACTTCGTTTTCTTTAAAATCACAACCTATACAGCTGGTATAAGGTAAGTTCTGACATTAAATTGCGAACTGAAGAGGAATCCATTTATTTCCTCCCGCTAGCCTGCGAGTGATTTTAAAGGAACGATTTCGGTTAACGAATCGATTCCAAAAATATTTTCCAAGTTTTCACCCATACACATATACCCAAAAATATTTTCTTGTGAATAAATTAAATAACCTTCAGAATAAGTTCCCAAACATAAGATATAAAAAAATTTAACGTAATATCCGTGTAAGTGGTGTACCTTTTATAAAGAAGCCATTTTACCTGTGATTATTGGGTTAAGTTTACTGTGGTTTTGCCTCGATCTTATTTTGAAAATTTTATTTTCAGTACATGCACACACGTTCTTCTAGGTCTACAAGTCCTCATCGCGAGCTTGTTAGTATTCCTCGAAAACGTACACAATCTGCCCCGAAAATTGAAACTCAAATACAGACTGAACCTAAACCTGCAGTCATCATGGCAGAAGAACGCCCAATGTCAGAGCTTCTCCAGGCACCCATCGAGGGTTATGGAGATGCTATTATTGTACCCGCCATAGTATCTGATAATTTCGAATTAAAAACCGGATTACTTAATCTGGTTACTTCTAATCAGTTCTATGGTTTCGAAAGGGACGACCCTCATTCACATATAAGATGGTTTAACAAGATTACATCCACCATCAAATATAAGAATGTCCCATCGGAGGCTATTAAACTACTTCTGTTTCCATTTTCTCTCGAGGGAGCAGCCAGAATCTGGCTAGAGAAACAACCCCCTCGATCCATAGAAACATGGGAAGATCTAGTTAAGAAATTTGTGAATGAATTCTATCCACCATCCAAAACTGCCTATCTGAGGAATGAGATCACCAAGTTTACACAAAGACCTGGTGAGACATTCAGTGAAGCATGGGATAGATTCAAAGAGTTGCTTCGCAAATGCCCCCACCATGGATTTTCTGAGTTAATGCAACTCGACACATTTTATAACGAAGTAAGCCAAGCAGACCAAGATTCCCTTAATGCCTCAGCAGGAGGGAATTTTTTGAGTCGTACTGTCAAGGAAGCTTTAGCAATAATTGAAAATAAGTCCAAGGTTCGAACCATACGTAATAAACAGGTCGATCCTTCTACTTCTTCTACCGTGAGTCAATCTAGTACTGATGCTAAGATTGATAAACTCACGGATGCTATACAAGCCTTGGTTCACTCCAATCAGAAGAAAGTCTCATTCCCACAGAATCCTTCACATGCTGAAGTGAAGAAAGTGGATGTTTGTGTTACCTGTGGTGGACCACATGCTTATTATAATTGTACTGCCACAGACAATAACACATTTGAAACCAACGCAATTGCTGGTAGTTCTAGTCAAGGAGGCAATCCATATCGTCCTCCTGCTGAGCCACCATGGCGTCCGAGCACTTACTCTGTACCACCTGGTTTTAACCAGAACACCCAAAACCGTCCCCAAAATCCAAACAGAAGCAACCAAGGTTATCCTAACCAAGGTCACTTTAATCAAGGTTATCCCCAAAACTTTCAAAATCAGGGGAATAGAAATCAAGGACCGAGTAACTATAATCCTGGATACTTTCATGGAAACCCTAATCAGGGACAATTCCAAAATCAAGGGTTTCAGCAGAACACTCGAGGGCAAACCCCTCCCGTTCAAACACCAGCTGTTGTTCCAAACCCTAACCCTTCTGATGAATTGTTAAAACAATTCATGAAAGCACAGGAAGAAACCAACAGGTTGTTGATCAGCCAAATTTCTGACATAAAGAAATCTTTAAATGATCGACCCTCGGGCTCAGGTACTTTACCTAGCAACACGATCGCTAATCCGAGGGGCGATGTTAAGGCGATCACCACAAGGAGTGGAGCTTCTTATAAAGGACCTAAAACCCCATCTACCTCTTTCTCTTCTCCCGAGGTACTGGAAAAAGAAGCTGAGGTTACAACGGACACGATACCTCCTATTCATAATGGAAGTACCGACGACGTCCCACCTCCAGTTATCCCGGTCCCGACTCCTCCTAAAAGAGTTGTGTTTGAAACTACCGAAGGTCCTGTTGAAAATCCAAAAGCCAACCCAAAACCAACAATTCCATATCCCTCACGATTGCAAGACCAAAAACTCCGTGAAAAAGCTAATCATCAGATGGAAAAATTTTTTCAGATTTTTCAAGAACTACACTTCGATATTAGCTTTGCGGATGCTCTTCTTTTAATGCCCAAATTCGCATCGACAATCAAAAACCTGTTGAGCAATAAAGAAAAACTGTTTGAGATGGCACGAACTCCACTCAATGAGAACTGCTCTGCAGTTCTGTTGAAACAGCTTCCCGCGAAGCTAGGAGATCCTGGAAGATTTCTAATACCTTGCGTGTTTCCAGGAATGGTTGACTGCTTTGCCTTGGCCGATCTTGGTGCAAGCATCAACTTAATGCCCTACTCAGTTTGGAAAAAGCTCTCTCTTCAGGCACTTAGTCCCACATGCATGACTCTCGAGCTTGCAGACCGTTCAATTTCACGTCCCCTTGGTATTGCCGAGGACGTATTTGTAAGAGTGGGAAAGTTCCATTTTCCGGCAGACTTTGTCGTTGTTGATTTCGATGCGGATCCAAGAGTTCCTCTCATACTAGGGAGGGGATTCTTAAGGACGGGTCGTGCATTAATCGATGTTTTCGATGAGGAAATCACGTTACGAGTTGGCACTGAAGCGATAACGTTCAACCTTGATCAAACCTCGAGATACTCCTCGAATTATGATGCTGAATCGGTCAACCGAATTGATGTCATTGACATTGCATCCGATGAGTATGCTCAGGAAATCCTTGGCTTCGCTCATAGTTCTTCGAGTGGCAATCCCACTCCCTCTTCTCACCCCATAATCGCTAATTCTTCTCCTTCCCTCACTCCGTTTGAGGGAAGTGATTTCGTCCTTGAGGAATTAGAGGCCTTTCTCAAAAGTAATTCAGTTCCCGAAGGGATTGATAACCAAGAGATTGACCCGGAAAGGGATATACTTCTCCTCGAGAAGTTATTGAACAAAGATCCCTCTCCCATTCCTGTTCTACCTCCACAACTTCATAATGCGGAAGTCAAATATGTTGAGAAAACTGATGATTTCCCCGAGGTCGAACTTAAGGACCTGCCTCCTCATCTAGAATATGCATTCTTGGAAGGTAACGATAAGTTACCGGTCATTATTGCCAAAGACTTAAAGGATGAGGAGAAAACCGCGCTGCATAAGGTTTTAAAGTCCCACAAGCAAGCAATTGCTTGGAAACTCTCAGACATAAAGGGTATTAACCCGGATTTTTGTACACACAAAATCCTAATGGAAGAGGACTTTAAACCTACCGTGCAGCATCAAAGAAGGGTAAATCCAAAAATCCACGAAGTTATCAAGGAAGAAGTTATCAAACTTCTCGATGCGGGATTGATTTACCCTATATCAGATAGTCCTTGGGTTAGCCCAATACATTGTGTTCCAAAAAAGGGTGGCATCACGGTTGTCACAAATGAGGATAACGAGTTGATACCAACTCGTTTGGTTACAGGGTGGCGAGTATGTATTGATTACAGAAAGCTTAACGAAGCCACCCGCAAAGACCATTTCCCTCTACCCTTTATGGATCAGATGCTCGAGAGACTAGCGGGGAATGAGTATTATTGCTTCCTCGACGGCTTCTCGGGTTACTTCCAGATTCCCATTGATCCACAGGATCAAGATAAAACTACCTTCACATGCCCTTACGGAACATTTGCCTATCGTCGCATGCCTTTTGGGTTATGCAATGCTCCGGGCACTTTCCAGAGGTGCATGATGGCTATTTTCCACGACATGATCGGGAAAACTATGGAGGTATTCATGGATGACTTCTCAGTCATTGGGAATTCTTTCGACTCGTGCCTTTCCCATTTAGAAAAGATGCTTCAACGTTGTGAAGACACTAATCTTTGTCTAAACTGGGAGAAGAGCCATTTTATGGTTAAAGAAGGCATTGTCCTCGGCCATAAAATTTCAAAAAGTGGGATTGAGGTCGATAAGGCCAAAATTGATGTTATAGCTAAACTGCCTCATCCCACCACTGTTAAAGGAATTAGGAGTTTCCTTGGCCATGCCGGGTTCTATCGGAGATTCATTCAGGATTTCTCTAAAATAGCCCGGCCCATGACTCATCTTCTTGAAAAGGATGCTCCTTTTATCTTTTCCCCCGAGTGCATCGAAGCTTTCTCTACTTTAAAGAAAAAGCTTACCGAGGCACCAATCCTTGTTGCCCCCGACTGGGACTTACCCTTCGAACTTATGTGCGATGCTAGCGATTTCGCTATTGGTGCAGTTTTGGGGCAACGCAAATCCAAACATTTTCAGCCAATACACTACGCAAGTAAGACCATGAGTGAAGCTCAAGTGCATTATACCACCACAGAAAAAGAATTATTAGCTGTGGTATATGCTTTTGAGAAATTTAGGTCTTACTTAATCCTAACCAAATGCGTGGTGTACACGGACCACTCGGCTTTGAAATACCTGTTCACTAAACAGGATGCAAAGCCAAGACTGCTCCGTTGGGTCCTGCTCCTTCAGGAATTCGATATACTCATACGAGACAAAAAAGGAGCAGAGAACCTTGCTGCTGATCACTTATCCCGGTTAGAGAATCCTCATCAGGATATTCTCGAGAGGAAAGAAATTAATGAAACTTTTCCTCTGGAGACTCTCAATCTAATCTCTACCAGGGATGATACTTCTACCCCATGGTTTGCAGATTTTGCAAACTACCATGCGGGTAATTTCGTTGTAAAAGGGATGTCGTCCCAACAGAAGAAAAAGTTCTTCAAAGACGTTAAACACTATTTCTGGGATGACCCCTACCTCTTTAAGATATGTGCGGATCAAGTCATCCGACGGTGTGTCCATGGAAATGAAGCCATGGAAATCCTCAAAGCCTGTCATGATGGACCCACTGGGGGACATCACAGCTTAAACTACACCGCCAAAAAGGTGTTTGATTCTGGCTTCTACTGGCCCACCATCTATAAAGATGCCCAAGAACTTGTCAAAACTTGTGATGCTTGTCAGCATCACGGGAATGTTTCTAAGAAGGATGAAATGCCTCAAAACATCATCCAAGTCTGTGAAATATTTGATATCTGGGGCATTGATTTTATGGGCCCATTCCCATCTTCAAGAGGTAACAAGTATATACTCGTGGCAGTCGACTATTTGTCAAAATGGGTTGAGGCAAAAGCCTTACCCACCAATGATGCCCGAGTAGTTGTAAAATTTCTGAAGTCTCTCTTTGCTCGATTCGGGACTCCTCGTGCCATTATCAGTGATCGTGGTACACACTTTTGCAATGATCAATTTGCAAGAGTGATGCTGAAATATGGTGTAACTCACCGTCTTTCTACTGCATATCACCCCCAAACTAGTGGGCAGGTGGAGGTCTCAAATCGAGGCATTAAGAGAATTCTGGAGAGGACGGTTGGTGAAAACCGTGCCTCTTGGTCGGACAAATTGGACGACGCACTCTGGGCTTTTCGTACAGCTTATAAGACACCCATTGGGTGTACTCCATACAAGTTAGTGTACGGAAAGACATGTCATCTTCCGATCGAATTAGAGCACAAAGCCTACTGGGCTTTGAAACATGCAAACTTTGATATTCAGACAGCGGGTGATCACCGTAAGGTTCAGCTAAATGAACTAAATGAACTACGTGATCAAGCTTACGAGAATTCTTTAATCTATAAAGAAAAGACTAAGAAGATACATGACTCTAAAATAAAGAACCGCGTTTTCAACGTTGGTGACAGAGTTCTTCTTTTCAATTCAAGATTGAAAATTTTCTCGGGCAAGCTAAAAACCCGTTGGTCTGGACCATTTACTGTAGCAAAAGTATACCCATACGGAACTGTTGAGTTATCACAACCCGACGGTCCCAACTTTAAAGTAAATGGACATCGTTTGAAACACTACTTTGGAGGGGACATACCGCAAGTGGTTGTCCCAGATCTCCAAACTTTCCCCATGGACTAATTAATACGGGGTCGAGTCAAGCTAGTGACTCGGAAAACAAAAACATTAGTATCATGTACATAAATAATAAAATTTTGTAAATCTTTATTCAAAAATCTATCTTTGTATGTATATTATACTTTATCATTCAACTCCCTAGCTGTCAGGACATATTTATTACAGTTAATCATTCACAAGTGATTAGCTAGCGTGGTAAACCTGACACAAGCCTGGGAGGTAGTGATTACATAAACAATATAAAATACAAAAATATTTTTCCTTTGCACACAACTTGCCCAGTTTGATTAGTCCCTTAGTTACAACATTTAGTTGTTGGCTGTTTACAGTTACTGAGCTCTGTCAAACCCAGATTCCCTTTCGAGGGGCAGTTGTAAGGAATTTTCTTTCTTTTGTACATATATATAAATTTTAAAAATACAAAAACATTTATAAAAGTAAAAAAAAATCAAAAACAGTAGAATAAGCATGGGTTTTCACCCGTGTGTATCACCCAAGTGTAGGGGAGTTGCCCTACTGTAAATAAAGTACATAGAATAAAAATAAAAATAAAAAAAAAATACAAAAATAAAATAAAAGTTGTTCCTACATTTAGTTTGTGATATTCCCTTTTTACGTTCAAAGAGTCGGCATAATAGCCGGAACTTTGAATATTGAGGACAATATTCATTTCTAAGTGTAGGGGGGGAAATTCTAGCGAATTTAATCACATTATACATCTAGTACCCCCGTTTTTGCCAAAAATTTGAAAAATTTTTTCAAAATTTTCACTTAATGAAGTACTTGGCATTAACACAACAAATGGTTATTAGTCCACCATGTCTAATCCACACAAGGACTGGCTAATCCAGGAGCAAACGGCTCTTGGTAAAGATAACTCAAACCCGTTTATGGCTTGCAATTTGCCAAAAATTGTATGGTTCCTCAACTCCCCATATCCCATAAAGCAAATGAGTTGGCTAGCCCGCAAGGTTATGGCTTGTGGTAAAGGCAGTGAAAATCCATAATTGGTAATCAGCTCACCAAGATGTTGACTTAGTCCATCAAGAGTTGGCTAGTCCAGAAGCAAACGGCTTTTGGTAAAGACTAATCAAATCCGTTGACAGCTGGTGGTTTACTCAAAATCACACGGTTATCAGGTGTACCACAGTTTTCACACCTGGCTACTCCAGAAGTAATGGCTGTCTGGTAAAGAGATATCATTAAAACCATTAAATTTTGAAAAATGGATTTTTAGTGGATGCCAGATTGCTAGGGACTAGCAATAGTTAAGTGTAGGGGATTGATGAGTTCATAAAAACTCATCATTTTTGTCCTGTTTAAAATACAAAAACAATTAAAAACACACAGAAATACCACATAATACTATAAATATCTTTGAAATGTGTTTTTATATGTTTCAGTTGCAAAAGGATTGAAAACAGATGAAAAACGTGCAAAGTTTGCACAATTGGCAAAATCAGTCCTTGAACTTTCAAGAAATGTCAGAAATGGTCCCTGGGAAAGTTATTTTGAAGAAATGTCAACAAAAGTCCCCCAGGAATCATAAAATTACAAATTTAACCCTTGAAAGTTCAAAATTGCACAAATGGCAAAACAGGTCCCCCAAGTTTCAAAACTTGTCAGTTTTAGTCCCTGGTAGTTTATTTTGAAAAGAAAAGTCAATTTAAGTCCTTAGGAATTCACAAAGAATCATAATTAATCCCTGGATAAAAAGTTTGAGGAAATTACAAAATTGGTCCCTGAAGTTTCAAAAATGGCAAAAATAGTCCCTGGGTATTTTAAAATAGAAATTTATCAAAATATACCCTTGTACTATTCATAATTAACAAATCAAGTCATTTTTGATATATTTTAGGAAAATTACACTTTTTACCCTCAAACTTTATAAATTGACAAAAAAATGGTCCCCGGTTAATTTTTAATTTGGAAAAATATTAAAAAAGGTCCTTATAATATTTTAAATGACAAGAAAGGTCCTTTGTAATATAATTTGGAAAACTTTCAAGTTTGGTCCCTGAAATTCAGATTTTACAAGTTTAGTCCTTGGGCTAAACTATTTAAAAACCAAACGAACCAAACTTAATTAAATAAAAATCCAATTCCAAATCCAGTCCAAAGAAATAAGCCTGGTCCATGTTTAAACCCACAGGCCCACCACCACAAGCCCATTCCCTCTTTTGATAAGCCTGGTCCTTTGACCCGCGTTGACCAGCTCCACCTCCACCTTCTTCTTCCTCTCCCCCATCCTCACCTGCTGCATCACCATCCACCATACACCAAACCCCCCCATGTGCCTTAACTTCCATCTCATTTACACGTGTTAACCTCTCCAAGAAAGCCATAAGCTCAGCTTTGCTCCACAACTAAACACGTACCACTCCCACCATCAACACCACACCCCTACCCTGCAACCATCACCTCAACTCACCCCTACTCTCCCAATTGTCCCCTACATCCTCCATAGTCACATCAATAGCATTAAATGCTAGGAATTCGGCTGCAAGCAACCTTGGTGGTTTTTGGCGCCAAAAATATCATTTGAACACCTGTACATCAATTGGACACCTATCAGAGCTAACACATGGTGGGAAAGGCTCAGCAAGACACCTGGATCATGTGGGAGGCCTATCTAAGAGAGGAGAAGCAGAGGATTAGAGTAGTTAGTTTTTAAGTTTAATTTTATGTCGAATAATATAGTTAAATGTTCTTAGTGTAATTTAAAGCTTGTAAGCAATCAATTAAGTTATTTCTATGTATCTTTAAACTTTTTAAGCAATCAATTTCAGTTTTCAGTTGTTATCTCAGTTTGTTCATTTTCATGGAATTTCAAAAATCCCAATAGGTTCAACTGTTGTTGTTTATTGTTGTTTGTTGGATTTCTCAGCTCAATAAAGCCTTGACAAAGCTTAATTAAGCTTTTGAAATCATTAAAACAGATATATGTATTAAAAAGAAAAATTCCAAAAGAAAACAAGAAAAATAAATAGAAAATAAAAAAAATAGAGTGAAGATAGAAAGGAAGCTGAAGAAAGGTGTGATTTGGAATGTTTCTGGGTTAGAAGGCTTGTGGAAGCCCATAGGATTGGTTCTATTGCTTTTGGTTACTAGTTTCTCAGTCAAAACCTCATTTATTTCACGCCTCGTTGGGAAATACGACCCGAGGATACATTGTACTCCACGGAGCATTAGTCTAAGCTGTTTTTGACTTATTAACCTTGGTTAATAATAATCTGACGGTTCAGCACTGATCAAAATAAAGGAGTGTTTGGATATCTGTATTACAACTTAAGTTCTACTTTTAACTTGATGCTGTCTTCATAATCAGGCCATTACAGTGGGTAAGATACCTTGTACCTTGGAGTTCCCTCTGAAAAACTGTTACCTATGATAACCTCTTGATTGTTCCAATTTGGCCTTTGGAGTAAATTGGACAATCTTGTATGGCTAAGTAGGAGGTTTTATGCAGTGGGAATGTACCATAAAGTAGGATCTTTCACTGTGAAGGGTAAATGGCTAGGGGATGGTATATGATGGGTGGAATAGAGAGGAATGAAAGATGATCCTTCTTGGTCCACCCAATATACCATCAAGGAGGTAAGGTTGGTCTTCCCTCAAGGAGTGTGTTCCCAATTGACTGAGGCCATTCTTAGAGATGGAAATGTAATTCAATTGGCAGAGCCCTTAATTGGATGGGTTATGGGTTCCTAGTGATGCCACCCTCCATTTCTACTTAGCCTACTGTGGTTGCAGGATGAGTGGGTATGTGGATTGGAGTGATGGAAATGTAGCTAGATGGTAGGTGCATAATAAGGTGAATATTGATTTTGAGAATGTGTTCTTATGGAAGATATGGAGCTTGTTGTTAATCTGGCTATCTGTCTTGACTGTTGTCTGAATTCAGCTTCATCAGACATGTTGTATTCCTTTGTAAGATATTGGGTGGCTGGTTTATAGTTTGTAGTTGTATTGCCTACTGTATCTGAGTTGGGAAAAGTCCAACTTCAGCTTTATGGTTATTCTCATGATGTAAAAATTTTGGAGTATATAATATAATTAACCTTTGCACCAAAAAAATAAAAACTTTCACAAAATCGTGTGTCAAATAAAACTTATTTTATAAATAATCTTATTACAAAAGCTCAATAATTCTAATATGTTAAACACACCTATGCACTTATTTTGTTTGCATATTTAAAATTTTCCGCAAATTATTTAGTATGATAAAAAAAAAAAAAATAAAAAAAAAAAAAAAAAAGAAGAAGGCGCCTGACATTATAGAAAATAAGTCAAACAAAATAAGCTTAAAAATCAGATAAAATAAAGTGTGAAAACTTTGGACTTCAAAAGAGCATCATGTATCATGTGTGTATTGTTAGATACATATAAATACATGTGTAAAGCGACGGTTTAAAGCGGTAAATAATTATATTCGTGAAATTGTGATTTTGGTTTGACCATTGATGGAAAACGTGTTGTTAATACAAATATCGCCTAAAAACGTTATTTATATTTTACGATCATTGCTAAGTTTTGTTAACGACAAAATGTAAACTTTAGTTTCTAAGTAAAACATAATCTTAGTTTTAAAGACTTACATAAACTAGACTTTTGCTATATTTTACATTTCATAAAACACAACACTTTTTATTTCTTAAAATAGAAATGTCACATCACATTTATGGCAAGTTTTGTCAATATACATTTATGGAAAGAAAGTGTGTTTGACTAACTATATGTTGCTTGCAAGTTTTGTGTTTGACTAGGTGTAATGAGATGTGACATTGTTTGGTTTGCAAGGTGTAATGAGATGTGACATTTTTTGGTTTGCAAGATTTATTGCAAAACCAACTGCAAGCCCGGCGGAACCCTGGGGGTACACGGGCGGAACCCATCTGAGGGTTCCGCCGTATCCGCCAGGCCTGCAGAAGGCTTTGCTATAAATACCAAGCCACAAGTTGATTTTTGGCTTATCACTCTACATCATATTTTACACACATTCATTCATTCTTTCATCTAACCCTTTAACATTTCATATGTGAAGTTTCTTTTTGTAGCAAAGAGTTTCACGAGCTCATTAAAAGTAACAAGTATTCAACACAACGTTGCAAGACTTGTTAGCTTAGCATTGTGTAGACTTGTGTAGTTTACACTTCATTTGATTGTGTATTTTCAGTAGTGATCGGTTAGTATTTTAGTCCTCAAAATACAAAGTGTATCAGGAGTAGTTGTACCCTTGTAAAAGAACTAACGGGAGTGGTTGTACCGTTGGTAAAGAACTCGACATCTAGCTTAGTGTCGGTAAAAGTATAAGCGACGTGTAAGGTTTTCTCCGCCGGTGAAAGGAGCTTGTTGACTAGTGAAAGAAACTCTCGAGTTGGATACTCGGGGCGTGGACGTAGGGCAAGGAAAAAGAGTCCTTGTAGCCGAACCACGATAAATACTCGTGTTGTGGTTTGATCGTTTCTTTCATTTACTTGCATGTTATATATTGTGTTTGTGTATATATCTTTGATTAAACGAAAAGTTTCAAAGCTAACTAAACAAGTTAAAAAGATTTTAAACGGTAAACTCTTCAACCCCCCTTCTAGTTTCCTACAATTGGTATCAGAGCTACGTTACTCAAGCTTTTAAAATATATTGTGTTTTAAAACTTGAAACAATCCATGGATTTTGAAAATTACAAAGAAGGGCAATCTATGCAAAGACGACTACTTTTTGAAGCAAATGGTTTTATATATTGGAAAAACCGTTTTGAAACCTACGTGAAATCTAAAGATATAGATTTATGGTATATAATCATTGATGGTGATAATATAGTTACTAGTATTAAAGATGATGATCAAAAGAAATTGATTGGTAAAAATAATGAAGCTAAAATGATGCTTTACAATGCTTTGCCTAAGAAAGAATACGAAAGAGTCTTTATGTGTAAAACCGCCAAAGATATTTGGCAATCTTTAATTGTCACTCATCAAGGAAACTCACAAGTTAAAGATAACAAAATTGATCTTCTTGTTCAACAATATGAACAATTTTTTATTTCCGAAGATGAGATTATTGATAATGCTTTTGCTAGGTTTAATACTATTATTATTTCACTTAAAGCCCTTGATGACTCTTTTTGTAGTAAGAACTTTGTCAGGAAATTTCTTAGAGCACTCCATCCGAAGTGGAGAGCAAAAGTGACGGCAATTGAAGAATCCAAAGATCTTTCAAGCATGTCACTTGACGAGCTTATTGGAAACCTCAAAGTTCATGAAATGGTAATGGAAAAAGATTCGGAACTAGTTAGAGGCAAGAAAGAAAAAGTTAAGTCCGTTGCCTTGAAAGCTAGAGTCCAATTAAGTGATGATGAAGAATCTACTTCGGATAGTGATGATGAGGAATATGCTATGGCCGTTAGAGACTTCAAGAAGTTCTTTCGTAGAAGAGGGAAGTTTGTAAGGCAACCTAAAGATGACAAGAAAACTTTCCGAAAAGATCGTGATGATAGGAAAGGAAAGGTTGAAGAAAATGCTATAGATGTGGAGACACAAGTCATCTTGTAGGAGAATGTCCAAAACCACCCAAGAGCAAACCTCAACAAGCTTTTGTGGGTGGAGCTTGGAGTGACTACGAAGGAGATGACGATGAGCCAAAGAATGATGATATTGCTCTCATGGCTCACAACTCAAATGAGGTATTCTCTGACTCATCTTACTCCTCTATTGATAATGACACTTTACAAAAAGAATATAACAAACTTTGTGAATTGAGCTTAAAAATCATAAACAAAATAAATTTTTGAAAACTAAAAAGGAGTTTTTAGAAAATGAAATTTATGAGTTAAAAGAAAAAGCTAAGAGATTATAAAAGAGTAAAGGTATTGACACATCTTGCAAATCATGTGAAGAGCTTAAACTAGAAGTTGAGAAACTTAAAATTACTCAAAATGATCTAATAAAACAAACCACAAAGTTTAAGAAATTCGATAAGAGCATTTCTTGTGCGGATGAAATTATGAAACTTCAAAAGTCACCCTTTGATAAAACAGGACTAGGATTCATGAAAATTGAAACTTCAAAGGGTCAAACGAAACAAGAAAAGAATGCATAAGAAACTAACAAAACTGCTACAGCAGCCCGCAGATCAGACGGAACCAATCCAGGGTTCCGCCCGTTGGACCCGAAGGTTCCGCCAGGTCTGCTGCAGCAGTAACTCCATCCACATCGGATCGTTCAAAATTTGTTAAAGTTGCGTATAAAAATGGAACAAAACCTGCTTTTAAAACTGGATTAGGACTTAGTAAAAACGAATTTAGAGCTAAGACTACTCAACCAAGACCTAAGACTCCAACTCCCAAACGCCCCTTTCCAAAGAGCAACTTCAACGCTCGACCAAACTACCAACATGTTTGGAACCAAAACACTCCTGGACATTACCAAACACCAAATTACATGTCATGGAACCCTTATGTTCTATTTTCATACTTGGAACAAGTTAATGGTATGTTTAACCAAAATTGACCCATGAGAAATTGGGGACCAAATGTTTGAGTGTTTTTCATAAAATAGGTGTGCCTCAAAGTTTGTTTGGAACCGGATGAATGGATGAAAGATAGCGGTTGTTCAAGGCACATGACGGGTAACAAAAGCCTCTTCACTACTTATCACAAATGTGACGGAGGTAATGTTACGTTTGGTAGTAAAGCTAAGAGCAAAATCATCGGGAAAGGTACAATCTCTCATGACTCCCTTTTTATAGATGATGCAGCTCATGTTGATAACTTAGGTTTTAATCTCTTTAGTATTAGTCAACTTTGTCGAAATAAGTATAATGTCCTTTTTAGTGAAAACGGAAGTAAAATACTTAAAGATGGTATAACCATAGCCAAAGGTGTCCTTAAGAACAACGTATACGTCATGAAGATGGATCCAACATCTAGAGACAAACTTCGTCTTACCTCATTAGATGAATCTTCAACTTTATGGCATAGACGTTTAGGACACGCTAACATGAGACTAATCCAAAACCTCTCCTCCAAAGACTTAGTTCGAAACCTACCTAAGTTGAAATATGACCAACACTTTTGTGATGCTTGCAAAGTCGGTAAACTAGTCCATAGTAGCCATAAGGCTAAAAACTTGGTTTCTACATCTAGGTGTCTAGAACTTTTGCATATGGATTTATTTGGTCCATCCGCTATACAAAGTTATGGAGGTAACTTCTACACTTTGGTCATAGTTGATGATTATTCAAGATATACTTGGACAAAATTTTTGAAAAGTAAAAATGAAGCTTTTGATAAATTTGAGATTCTAAGTAAGAAAATTCAAAATCAAGTAGGGTCTAATATTGTGTCTATTATAACGGATCACGGTCGTGAATTTGATAATGAATTTCAATTTGGAAACTTTTGTGATATTAATGGTATTACTCATAACTTTTCGGCTCCACGTACTCCTCAATCTAATGGTGTAGTAGAACGTAAAAACCGGACATTGCAAGAGATGAGTAGAACAATGCTTAATGAACAAAACATTCCACAAAAGTTTTGGTGTAATGCCGTTGACACATCAACGTACATTTTAAATCGAGTCTTAATTAGACCATTTTTGAATAAAACTCCTTATGAACTATATAAAGGTAAAAAGCCTATATTAGGATACTTTAGAGTGTTTGGGAGTAAATGTTTCATTCTTTACACCAAGGATTATCTCACCAAATTTGACACAAAGTCTTATAAAGGTGTATTTCTTGGATATTCACAAAATAGTAAAGCTTACATTATTTTGAACAAAGAAACCTTAAGAGTCGAGGAATCGTTGAACGTAACATTTGATGAGAATCCACCTCCCTCTAAGACATCACCTTTGGTAGATGATGACTTAGTTGAAAGCCAAGTAATAGAAAGTCAAGAGATTTTAGGTAATGACAAGGAAGATGAACTATTAAACAAAGAACTTGTCAGTGTCAAAGAATCTAAAAGTCATCCATTGGATGGTGTCATAGGCAACCTTAACGAAAGAACACTAAGGTCAAAAGTTCAAAATGAAAGCAACTACTTTTGTTTCGTGTCAACCATTGAACCTAAAAACATTAATGAAGCCATTAAAGATGAGTCTTGGGTAATTGCAATGCAAGAAGAGTTAAACCAATTTGTTAGGAATGATGTATGGACATTAGTTCCTCAACCAAAGAGTCAAACTATAATTGGAACAAAATGGGTATTTCGTAATAAAATGGATGAAAATGGAATTGTGTCTAGAAACAAAGCTAGGATAGTTGCACAAGGATATAACCAACAAGAAGGCATTGACTATGATGAAACTTTTGCTCTGTTTGCTAGGCTCGAGTCAATTAGAATCTTACTTGCATATGCATGTGCACACAATTTTAAACTCTTTCAAATGGACGTCAAAAGTGCATTTCTAAATGGAGTCATAAATGAAGAAGTGTATGTTGCTCAACCACCGGGCTTCATCGATTTTGAAAAACCAAATCATGTTTACAAACTTAAAAAGGCTCTTTACGGACTTAAGCAAGCTCCAAAAGCATGGTATGATCGACTTAAAACCTTCCTAGTTAACCATAAGTATACCATGGGCTTAGTTGATAATACTCTCTTCAATAAGAAGAAAGATTCACATATTATCATAGTCCAAATCTATGTTGATGACATTATTTTCGGTTCAACTTGTCAAGAATTATGTGTGGATTTCTCAAAAATCATGCATGACGAGTTTGAAATGAGTATGATGGGAGAACTCAACTTTTTCCTAGGACTCCAAATTAAACAACTAGAAGATGGTATCTTCTTTAACCAATCTAAATATATTAAGGACATGCTTAATAAATTTGGATTAGAAGATTCAAAACCAATCAAAACTCCCATGTCCACGGAAACTAAACTCACCAAGGATGAGGAAAGTGAATCCGTAGATAGCACTAAATATAGAGGTATGATTGGTAGTCTACTTTACCTAACGGCTAGTAGAACCGACATTACGTTTAGTGTTTGTCTATGTGCTCGTTTTCAAGAAGATCCTAAGACTAACCATCTCGAAGCCGTTAAAAGGATTTTTAGGTATATTAAGGGCACTACACATTTAGGTTTATGGTATCCCAAAGGAACGGGAATAGACACCATAGTGTATGCCGACTCGGATCATGCCGGTGACTATGTCGATAGAAAAAGTACAAGTGGTATTTGTACTTTTGTTGGACATTGTCTCACCTCATGGTTCTCTAAGAAGCAAACGGCCCTTACTATCTCAACAACGGAAGCCGAGTATGTTTCGGCCGGAAAGGCATGTCAACAAGCTCTTTGGATGAAGCAAGCTCTTGTCGAATACGGAATTCAACTCAACGACATCACAATTCTTTGTGACAACAAAGGTGCCATTGATCTTAGCAAAAACCCGGTTCAACATGCTCGTACCAAACATATTGAAATCCGTCATCATTTCCTTCGTGACAACGTTCAAAAAGGAAATATCTCAATTGAGAAAGTTTCTTCCGAAGACAACATAGCCGACATTCTCACAAAACCTCTTAAACGTGAACCTTTTAACCTTCTTAGGCTAGGCTTAGGACTCATGGAACCTACATTGTCGTTCTGGACATTAGACAAAAATCACAAAAATCAAAACAAATCCATAACTCATTTTCTTAGCAGGGTCGGCGGAACCCTCAGACACAACGGACGGAACCCATTTCAGGGGTCCGCCGACCTGCAGAATCAATATTTTTGTTTATATTAAACCAAACACCCATTATCTCATACCACCACTTCCAAACTGTTACTATTCACTTTACCATCCATCCATACCTACGATTTCTTGGTCTTCCTTTCACTCACATTACAAATCAATCATCATTGTAAGTATTCTAAACTTGATTACAATCCTGATCTGAGTCTAGAAATTCTATTTTTGCACAAAAACAAAAACTTGGGGTTATGCATTAAACTTGAGAAACTCATGCATAAAATTAGGTGTTTAACAAAGCTAATCATGTTTCCCATAGTTAGGAATTGCATCCTTATTAGTGTAAACATGTTTGATAAAACACCCCATGACAAATTTTTCCAAAAATTTCTCACAAATAGGACAAATATTTTTTCGTCTCACATTGAGAATACAAAATCAAAATGTTATGTTTAAAACATCACTTGCATAATGTCTCTTGAATGCTAAAGGGAATACATAACCAATATGTATTTTCGGGTACATTCAAATGAAGCTACATTGAACTAGGAGCGTTTGGGTTATCTTTTGTTTTATAACAAAAACTTGCATTATAAAACGTTTTTGAAGCATCAAAATGAGTCAAGATAACCGCACCTCCACATTGTTTTCATATAGGCACACACTAGAACATCCACATTATAATTGTAGCTTACTTAAACTAAAATGTGAAATTTTGTTGTTCTAGGAATCATCATGCCTCCTCTAACTCACTACGACCACAAGGACACCATTAAGTACCTACCAAAACACCACAAAACCAAATGCCTTACCCCAAACCAAGTCAATGTTTTCAAAGCCTTAGAAAAACACTATGTCCATGAGGGTAGAACCATTGACCGTCTTTCCTAGAAGGCACAAACCTTTACGCCGAATTTGCCACAATCAACTTTGAGTGTCTTTTGAATATCAACGAGCCTATTTGTCCTAGGTTCATTTTGGAATTCTATGCATCCGCCGTCCTCTCCACGGATGATTATGGTCAAATGTCTATCAACTTTAGGGTTAGTGGTCATCAATACTCCTTCACTCTTGAGGAGTTTGCTCAAATCCTAGGTGTCCCAAACCGTGGTACTTGCATCTATTCCGACTTGCACTACCTCTCAACTCTTGACAACCTCCATGACCGCATCCATCCTTATGACACACCTCTTGTGTCAAAAGATGTACTCCGTGACCACCTCTTTGTTAGGACAACCAACACTAGGAGAACCCGTTCGGGAAATGAGGTCGATAAGGACCCATATGGAATGGAAATGAATGAACTCAAGCCACAATTCAAGAAATGGGAGGAAGTCCTTAGAGCAAATGTCATTAGCACCATAGGAAACCGAGATCATATCAACCTTTGCCTTTGCTACATGCTCTACTCTTTGTCCGTTAGGCAACCCTTCAATCTTGCCTACTACATGGCCAAGAGAATGGCCGACATTCCCGTGCATGGCACAACGGCTATGCCGTATGGAATGCTCTTGACCCGTCTCTTTAGGTTCATCTCACCCATTCCACCAACTCCAAACGGTCTTCGTCTTGACTACTCTCTCATTCCACACACCTTTGTTCCACTTAGTGATAAGAGAGTTTACAAAGCCCAAGGAAAACGTCCTCATCCTCCTACCTCATCATCATCTTCCTCAATGAGTGAAGATGACACTTTGCCAAACTCTAGGCTCCCACCTCTCGAATACCTATCCCAACTTCCGGATATTCCAAACGAGTCGGCAGAGTTCAAGCAAACAAAGGGGATGTTTAAGAATCTTGGAAGATTCCTTGGCAAGCTCAAGAACAAGATCGACCGTCAATGAGTGCGGGTGTGTAGGAGTGTTTGGCACTAGGTGCTATTTGAACAAATTTGGTTGTTTAAACAATGTTTATGATGTATTTGTGTGTTAGTACAATGTTTGATACAATTTAGAACATGTATTATCTAACTTTGATGCAGGTAGACAACTTTTGACAAGTTGTCAAATTTTCATGTTTATGATATTTTCACTAAGTTTAGTGAAATTCTCGACCTCAAGGTCAAAGTCCTATGATATGTGTGTTTACGTGTCTATTTTTTGCATTGCCTAACCAGAAATACATTATCTTTTTGATTTTAGGAGTTTTCGAAAATTTTGAAAATCATCTCGCGGGTCAAAAACGCGGACTGCCAAATTTTACAGCCTTGGCGGATCTGGCGGTACCCAAAATTGGGTTCCACCAGTGCATTTTCTAGGCAACCCAGAATTGGCCCAACGGACCAGACGGTACCCTCAAATGGGTTCCGCCTGTGTATCCTGAGGGTTCCGCCAGTTGCCTGCAGAAATTTTCTTTTTGTTTTCAACATTTCAACATCCAAACACCAAAATACAATCCTTTTAGATAGAAACCCATTTCCTGCAATTTGTTTAGCACAATAGGGTACTTCTCATTCCTTATAACTCAACCAAAACCATTTCCCGCCAAATTTCAAAAATAGGCATAACCACCCCAAGGAACCTTCACACATAAAGGAAGGAACCCTTCCAAAGGTTCCTTGAAATCCCTGAGATTTATACTTCAACAAATTTACCAAAACCACTAAGCATTTAGTGCAAACCTTGTCTTCTTAATTCACCATTTTCATTGGATTGACTTCCATGATATGACAACCCACAATTAGTTTTCCAAATCATTAGGAACCTCCATTTTTGTATCGACTAACATCAAATCCAAACACTCCTTCCCACAATCCTTCATCACTATAAATTAAACCATCCTAAACACTATCAAATCACACCTTCTTCATCACAATTTCTTAACTTCTAAACCATTTTTAACCATGACCAAGTCAACAATCACTTCTCAACCATCACGACCCATCCGGAAAACCGCCCGGATAAGTGTAAAACCACTATGGTCTAACCAATCCATCAACCTAAGCTCCTCATCTTCGGATGAATTCAATTCACCTATAAAAAATGAACACTTTTTGAACCTTGCATCTCCATCACCATCACCCAATGAACCCAATGAGCTCACTCCACCACCTACTAAATCACCCATTGACCCAACTCCACAAAGTGCTCCAACCCAACCATCCAAAACTCCATCACCATCACCATTACCCAAACTTGAACCTATGGAGTTATTTGGGTCTCCTCCAACATCACCACACCCTTTTGTCCAAGATCTAAATAATCTTCCACCAAGACCTACACAACCACCACCTTTTGCAAATAAATCACCAAGGTCAATTCTTGACCAAAATGAGCTTTTTAACCACACCCAACCACCACAACAAGTGTACCATCAACCCAATCCATTGTTGTTTCACCCCATCTACCATGACATCCATGGTCCTCTTTATGGAGAACCTAACTTTGAAAACCATGATCACCCAACTCCACCACATTCTCAAGCCCAAACCTTTGAGTCTTTCTTTCCTTCATATGAGTAAATCCAAAGCATGGTTGAGAACCACCTCCATCAAGCAATGGAACTTCAAACCACCTTACTTGACTCAATACCAAACCCATCCTCCACCCAAGAACCAAAAACCAACCAACCCTCAAACCAAGAAACCAAAACCAACCCATTTCCACCCACTCATCCCCATGTTTGCTCAAATTGTGAGCAAATGGGTGAAAGCATCAAAATGTTGCTTCACCAATTTCAAGATGAAACCCGTTTTGCATTCCAACACGTCATAGAACGTTTGGATGCTCTTTCCCACCCAAACAAATCCTAGACAACCTTTGGAGGCCGTTTGCCCCATTTAGGAAAGTAGGATTTGATTTTATTTTTTTTCTTGGTTATTTTTTAGTTTTTGTTTAGAAGTAGAAGAATATTTCACATTTCTTGTCTTTTGACTTTTAAAAGTCAAAATTTTACTTGGAATGATATTTCTTTCTACTTACTTACTTGCATTGTTGGTTGATCATTTTTGTGTTGTCATTGTGGTTGCAATGTGTGTGGTAACTACAAGCTTGACTATATATATCACCAACTAACCATTTTTTTGTAGGATCAAAATCCATGTTTCCCATCTTGGCACTCCTTTTAGGGGGAGTAACAAGCAAGGGGGAGCAAGTGCATTATTCCGCTTCGCTACTTTACTTTTTGTTTCGACAAAAAGGGGGAGAAATATATTAAACCTTCAAAACTTAATTTGATTTTCATCACTTAAGTAAAACAAGTTTAATATAAATTTTGTTTTTTTAAAGTCTTAAACACCAAGATTTTGTGAGTTACTTAAAAACAAAGTTTATGTTTTGTCATCAACAAAAAGGGGGAGATTGTTAATACAAATATCGCCTAAAAACGTTATTTATATTTTACGATCTTTGCTAAGTTTTGTTAACGACAAAATGTAAACTTTAGTTTCTAAGTAAAACATAATCTTAGTTTTAAAGACTTGCATAAACTAGACTTTTGCTGTATTTTACATTTAATAAAACACAACACTTTTTATTTCTTAAAATAGAAATGTCACATCACATTTATGGAAAGTTTTGTCAATATACATTTATGGAAAGAAAGTGTGTTTGACTAACTATATGTTGCTTGCAAGTTTTGTATTTGACTAGGTGTAATGAGATGTGGCATTGTTTGGTTTGCAAGGTGTAATGAGATGTGACATTGTTTGGTTTGCAAGATTTATTGCAAAACCAACTGTAAGCCCGGCGGAACCCTGGGGGTACACGGGCGGAACCCATCTGAGGGTTCCGCCGTATCCACCAGGCCTGCAGAAGGCTTTGCTATAAATACCAAGCCACAAGTTAATTTTTGGCTTATCACTCTACATCATATTTTACACACATTCTTTCATTCTTTCATCTAACCCTTTAACATTTCATATGTGAAGTTTCTTTTTGTAGCAAAGAGTTTCACGAGCTCATTAAAAGTAACAAGTATTCAACACAACGTTGCAAGACTTGTTAGCTTAGCATTGTGTAGACTTGTGTAGTTTACACTTCATTTGATTGTGTATTTTTAGTAGTGATCGGTTAGTATTTTAGTCCTCAAAATACAAAGTGTATCGGGAGTAGTTGTACCCTTGTAAAAGAACTAACGGGAGTGGTTGTACCCTTGGTAAAGAACTCGACATCTAGCTTAGTGTCGGTAAAAGTATAAGCGACGTGTAAGGTTTTCTCCGCCGGTGAAAGGAGCTTGTTGACTAGTGAAAGAAACTCTCGAGTTGGATACTCGGGGCGTGGACGTAGGGCAAGGAAAAAGAGTCCTTGTAGCCGAACCACGATAAATACTCGTGTTGTGGTTTGATTGTTTCTTTCATTTACTTGTATGTTATATATTGTGTTTGTGTATATATCTTTGATCAAACGAAAAGTTTCAAAGCTAACTAAACAAGTTAAAAAGATTTTAAACGGTAAACTATTCAACCCCCCTTCTAGTTTTCCACACGTGTGTTTTTTGAAATACAAAGTGTGTGATTTTAAAATTAATATAGTGTGTGTTTCTTAAAAGTTGTCAAGTTTAGAATTGATCAAGCTTATGGTTTATTAAGAGCACTCGTAAGTTAACCGAGCACCCTGCGTTATAACATAACTCACCCAAGCTTCTAGTGCGTTAAGCCTTACCGGCGTTGAAAGGTAAACCCATGTTAACGTGGTGAGTTAATTTCTTAACGTGCGTTAAGATAAAACAAAAATCGTTTTTGCCCCCTGATTCTTTGTGTGTTTATGTTTGTGATGTGTTTATGTGTGTTTTTGTGCGCGTGTTTGTGTATGTTTTCAGTGTGTGTGTGTGTGTGTGTGTATGTTTAGTGTGTGTACAAGTGTATTTTTGTTGGGGAAGAAGATACATGTTTCCAATTTCCAGTTTGGTCTCTGTGGTATTGTGGTCTTTACATTTTATACCATGTGTTTTAGTAGCATTTTTTTCCCCCGAAAGGTTTTTGTATTGTAATTTTTAAGGTAATTAATGAAATATTTGGGTTGTTGAATGAATGAAATAGTTAAGGGGTTAATTTGTAAATTGACGTGAAGGTGATTTATATGTGAGTTATGGTACAATGGGAAATGTGGGTGAGTTAAGGTGAAAAATGATGTGGCGCTGACGTGGCAGTGAGTTATGTTATAACTCACGGTTATGTTACCTTATGCTCTAATAGCACTCGGTATCGTCTTTGTTTACACGCCATTCGTCCCTTTGCAAACTAATAACACGCCAAATGTGGTACCGAGCATCACGCCATCCGTGAGCCAAAGGGTTTTGAGTTGATGGACTGGCTCACGCTATTCGTTTTTTTCTTTAGTTTGGACCTTTTTTTTTTTTTTTTTTTTTTTTTTTTTTTTTTTTTTTTTCTCACACCATTTAAGATGTTGTGACAAATATTTAGTCTGCTAGTATTATTTTAGAGAAGATTAGGAGTTTTGTTTTTAGAGCTTTGTAGTCTGCTAGTGTTATTGTGTTTTTGTTGTTGATGCATGTTTGTTGGTGGAGGCGAAGTGGGAGGAGAAAACCTAATGGAGGCCAACTGTTTGTGTATAAATTACATTTATTGATGAAGCCCAATTGCTCATGTTACAAATGTTTTGTTAGAAAGCCCAATAACACTTATTAGTTTTTTGTTCAGCGGGTTAAAAGTTCAAAGAAGTAAAATGTTACCACTTAAAAGTAATAAGGGTTACTAGTAATTTTTAATTTATGTTTAATGAATTATGTTTGTTTTTAAAGAAAATAAAATATAAAAAGTGGGATCCAACGTGTTAGTGGTGTGTTATGAGGGAGGGGTGTTGGAGTGTTATTGAGAGTGGATGATGTGGCGCTGATGTGGCATATCAATAACGTGTTATCTGATCACATGATACTCAGTGCTCTAAGGGGTACTTAGGGGTAATTTAGACAAACTATATTAATTTAAGTTTCAATGAAATGCATAGAATCTTTATAAGTAGTAGGGATGAAATGGTATTGAGTATTGACCATTTGGATAAAGGTATCATTTGTCTTTTGAATGAATGAAAGATTTGTGATTGTTGATTTATTTGGCTATAAATGTAGCCTACAAAAGGCAATGAAACTTTTCTTTCTATAATCTCATCATTCTAAAACACTATTAAATCTCTAAATGTAATTGTAAGTTCATTTGAGAGTTTGGTATATTTTCTTGTAATTAGGGAGAATGTGTAACTCTTACTTTTTCTCATTGTAAACCGTATATTTCCTTGTTCATGGTTTTTGCCCATATTTTTACGTTAAATCTGTGTGTTATCTTTTATCATATTTTATATATTAGTTACGGTTTTGCTTCAGTACGATGTCATTTTTCTCAACATGTATAAGTTACGACCAGCTCTTCAACGACTCACGGGAACAATGATGAGTGCATGGACACCCATGCTAAAAACCGTTTACAACTTCCACCAAATCCTTTATACAAAACGTTTTAAACTAGAGATACAAAGAAGGGATGACAATGATTTTTCCCGTGACAATAGCATATAACACGGAAACCTTTTTCTTTTTACCAAAGTCAAGTGACCCCCAATTTGCTCTGTGATACATGAACGATTGAACTCTTCTGACCTCAATTAATCAGATCTCAATGTTTTGTCTCTTCATTTTTTTTGTAAATGTTGCTATGTTAGGAACAATAACTTATCACATGTGAGACGCATTATTTTACATATATTCAATGTTTAAATTAAAAAAAAAAAAAAAAAAAAACTGCATAGACCGTGCCTCTTACATTGATCATAATTCGTACTATGTTAATTATCTATGGGTGACACTAAAACATCTAGATCCTAAAAACATGAGAGTAAAATCGACATCAAGCCCATATGGCCAAAAGAGACATGCAACCTAAGCCAAAAATAAGAAACGCAAATGCCATTATTTGAAGCTTCCAGTTTGTTTGCACTTTTGCTTTCATGAAATCCACAGCAAGAAGATCCACAAGTGCCATATAAATAAGTATCCCGGCCGAAGCAGCATTGAATACGCCTTCTAAGATGAGAGCCGTGTGGCTATTTTCGTTATATGTGTTGGAGATCAAAAACCCAATAACAATCCCTATCGGGGTTATAACAGAAAAGCCTATAGACATTGTTGCCATGGTTCTTATGTTGTATTTGGCCTGCATAGTAAACATATAAAAATGAAAATTTTGTATTATTAAAATTAGCTATAAAAGTACTAAAAGAGTAGATTAATGTACCTCACTAATGCAGCTTCCGAGGCCCATGCCTTCAAACATTTGGTGAAAACTCAAAGCCACAATTAGTGGTTTAATTGTATTGGGATTAAGTGAAACTCCTAATGATATTCCAATAATTACGGAATGTATTATGATCCCCATCTCCAAAACCTACAACACAAATTTCAGTTAGTCCTTCCAAGAAGTCTCCAAACCAAAAGAAAAACAATGTATCATTAATCTTCTACTAGTATAAATTTAAAGAAAAAAATTTAAGCTTCTACCTATATTATTTGGTCAATTAATTTCATTATTCAAATAGGCACATACGTGTGACAGATTCTTCTGACTAGCATTTATTTTGGACACACATTTTGATAAATATTTATAAGAGGTTTTTAATAGAATTGAAAAATGACAATTGTCACATAACGTAACTAGTCATACTAATACAATGTTACAATGAATGCATAAAGAGATCAGTTACCATTGAAATAATCCGGTGACGAAGTAGAACTTCTGACGAGTCCAAACCATCGAGCGCCGGACCGTGTGCATGGCCATGAGACGTATGCGTATGAACATGCACATGACCTTCATGCAACTGCTTCTCTACATCATGATCATCACCATTCTTAATTACCTCGTTCTTACTACAATGTGATCTATTAAAATAACTTGTAACCGCAGTCTCAAATACCATAACAGCGACCGCGGCCATCATAGCCACAAAATTCCCTATAGGAAACTCCCCCCAAAACATGTCACCAAGACACGGATTTTCCAAACTCTCATTAGCATCAGGAAAAACATGGACAAAACCAGTTGATAAAATAACTCCAGCCGCAAAGAATTTAACTGCTAAAAACACATTGCTTTCGGGTTTCAAAGACTCAAACTTTTTACCTAGCAAAGGTACACAAACGCCAACGCTACCCGCTACAAGAATCGACGCTATGGCTATTAGTTTGAGCTTTAGAGCTTGTGACTTGTTGTTACCATCTTGGCTTGATTGTTCACATGTACATTCAGCGTAAACTGAGATTGGAAGTAGTAAAAGAAAAAGACACCACATCAAATTCATGGTTGATTAATTCGATGTGAATTGTGAAACAAATGTGAGGTATACGAAGGGTTTATATAGGAGAAGAATGGGAAGTGTTTATGTGTATAAATGTCGACATTTTTATGACTTGATACTTGTAGTCAAATTCTATTTATTTGATATGACGACATTTGTATTAGGTGTTAACTAGGATTCGATATTTTTTTACCTATTTTATCGTTGAGATATTTATATTGTTTTATTGCATTTTTTATTTTTGGTGCTGATCTTTTTTCTAAGTTGATTATTTTTTTCGCTGATTTTTTTACCTCATACATTAATTGACACATTTTTCCAACATCACATACAAATGTTACCATCGTCTAATAATTATTTCTGATTTAAATTCCATGTTTGCGATTTTTTTTAATGACCGCAACTAACTATCTCACAATTACGCGAATTTTACTTTAACCTCCAATAAACTAACAAGCTACTTTTTTCGATGCTATTGTCAGATTATATTGTTCGATACTTGGATTATAGCATTGTAAGTTTCTAACATCTATGCAACTGATGGTAGAAACTAATTAAGAGATGAAATATCATTGATTCCATTTTGTAGAATAGAAAAGAGGGTTGTGATTATAATCTAATGTACAATGTTCCATTGTATATCATTACAAAAAAATTACAAAAAAGAGTGGTGCGAATAGAATCTAATATACAAAGTTCGCTTCAGGGAGTCCATACGCGAGGATAGAAGTTCGTTAAAGTCCTCCCTACTACAAAATTTCTTAGTTTACACGAGTCTTCAGAGCATTACCTTGGCGGGCTAACCTTAAATGGCAGGCCTCCATGTTCGAAAGACCTAACAATGAATCCTTACATAAAAAAATGCTTACAAACGGCCAACCTTAAATGGTAGACCAACATTCTGAAAAACCTTAATCTCACCACCCAACCCTGCTGTTACAATCACAAACCCCCACGCTGTTGCTTGGATAGTCTTGTGACCATGGTTACCACCCAATGGAGACTTGAGGTTGGTTGAGGGTGAGGGTGAGGGTGAGGGTGAGGGTGAGGGTGAAGGTGAAGTCATTTCATCAAACCTACCCGAGGAACCATTGGCTGAGTTGAAAGACTCGCATGGCCCAACGCTTGAGTCAGTTTGGGAATGATGGTCTGTGTACTCAATACTTTCCATTGAAGGGTTGCCGCTTTTAGGAAGGGGTGGCAGAGGTGATGATGATGGCTTACTATTGCTGATGTCATCGCGTGTAGGTGAAAATCCGGGTGATGGTGATGGTGATTGTGTTGGGAGCGTAGGGGTGGATTTTTTTGCATTTTTTTTGGAATGCATTGCTACGAGCGGTTGTTGGAGTTTGGTGATTCCGGGCCATGGTGCTGTAACGGAAACTTCTTTACAAGGGAAGTTTTCGTATGATGTGATGATTGGATGTTTGTGTTTCCCTCGTGTTTCTTCGTGCCTCCAAATGCATACATGTGAATCTTCACTAGCACTGATTATGTACTTTCCGTCGGGACTATAGCCAGCTTTAAATTGACTGTTATTGTTTTTGTAACCTGTGGCATATCAGTAGTTAGTAGTCAGTGTTACAATTTGACTTCTAAAGTCAAATCTACAAATTTCTAATTCAATTTTCAGGTAATTATCTATTCAAAACTTAGTTAAGTTCCTAGAATTCATTGTATGTTTAAAATTCCTTTAGTTGATATAAAAAAACATCAAAAATGTAAAAAAATATCAAGTCATTTTCATGAGCAGATTAGCTTGTTTGACCTGAAAGTAAAACTTCTTTTCTAACAAACAGAGTTTGATTCATCCATGTAACAGCAATACCTTTATATTTTTGGACAAGTTTTGCTCCATCCAAGATCCTAACCCGTGAATCTGCTGATGTCACAAGTACTTCTGATGGATTCGATGATGAAAACTGTAAATTAAGATTGGTTAGGTTAATGTAAAGGACTAATGTAGTCGGGTAGTTAAGATGCACTGAAACCTGTATACATACCTGAAAACCGGTTATCTTTTTAGGTTGTGGCTTTTTACTTGTTTTCAATTCTATTTGCTCCTTAAACTCAAGCTTCAAATCTAAGATAAAAAATAAGACAACTAATATAATTTACTGCACAAGACACAAACGGGGAAAGTAGTTCTAGGAACACTACATACCAGCAGTGTTGTAAAATCGACAGATCCCTTTGTGTGAACCAACAACTGAAACCTTTAGAAACAAATTAGTTCGTTATTCATTTTAATCTACAGAGAGAAAAGAAGTAAGTTTTTCGGATTATAATTTCTACCTTGCCATCATTAGAATAGCCAACCGCGGTCACCATTTCATGAAGATCAAGCCAGTCCACAACATGCCGATCCGGTATGTTCCAGATTCTAACCTTAGAGTCTAGTGAACCACTTATAAAGTAGTCATCGTCTGCTGGATTGAACTGAATACACGTCACTGCCATACATATAAGTTATATGGGTTTAGAAAAGATCATCTATTGCCATGAAACAATAACTTGATCAACTAGTTATGTATGTGCATACCGTAATCACTATGAGAAAACACCTTCAAACAGTTTTTAGTTTCGATATCCCATAGCTTTACTGTCTTGTCCATTGAAGATGAAAGCAGGAGCTGCCATAAATAAACCCATTGATTATGCTATGCAACTTTAAGCGCTACGTACACGATCTACAGGGGTCGTATTTATTGATTAAATCTGGTCTAAGTAGGCTAAAATGACGAAAAACCCTTTATTTGTATCTTGGCTTGGTGTTCAAAACATTTAATATAGCCTTCAAATTCCTTGACTAGAAACTTATGCCAATCAAATTATAAGAACTAAACTTTGTAAATATAAACTGACCCGAGATCTTGACCAAGATAGGTCGAGAATATCGTCCTGATGACCTGTCAAAGTACAAACCGGTTTTTCCGACAACCCAAAAACAGTTTCTGGCTCATGAACGTAGTCTGGAATCCCTTTCTTTTTCTTCCCTTTTTTCTTCTTCTGATCAGGTGTAGAATCGGGTAAAGGTGGCCTACCATCAGGACTAGCCATCATAGCCATCGGGTGAACCGGTGTCCCACTGACTGAACCCAAATCATCTGCATTCCGCATTGTCATCACATCACATTCCTGCACTTCCCATATATGAATCAACTTATCTTCACCTGCGGTCGCAAGATAATGACCATCGTATGTAAATTTCATAGCCCAAATCGACCCGTCGTGACCTTGAATCTCTTGACTTAAATGCAATGCTGTGAATTCTTTGTATGGTTTCCCATGAACTCGTGCTTTTACCCATTGTGAAGATGGTTTCTGCTCGGTTGTTGAGGAATTTGAATTAGTACTATTGACTGAAGGAGAGTTCGTGATCGTGGGAGCTCGCTCTTTATCTGTTTTGGATGCCCCGATTGATCCTAATTTTATGTTCTTAAACAATGCAGCCCCTCTTTTCTTGCTTTTTTGGAAGCTTTGCTTGAAAGACAAGTTATTAGCTGTCAAAATTTTCCGATCACCATTTTCTGATTTCCTCATCAACTCCTTTACCTTCGGTGAATGCCCAACGTTTTTCTCGAATTCTTCCATAGTAATCTGCTTCCCGGTTTGAACATCACTCAGTTTATTCCAATTCCCTTCATTGTGATACTCTTTAACCATAAACTCATTCCCATTATCCAAATTCTTGATCAAAAGAATGGATTCCTTTTGGCATTTTGACGTCAAATTGTTTTCGTTATTGCTGGCTACAAAAATCCTTCTTTGTTGGCCTTCGCTCTGAGACGATAAACCGACAAATGGCGTCGAGAACCCTGAGGGTGTGCGTGTAAGGCTTTGTTTAGATACCGAACCAATCATTTCCTCATTTCTAATTTTCGTATCGGTGTAAAATGCATCTAGACCTCCATCTGATCTTGACCGCACCAGAATCCCTTGCGAGCCTGATAATCCATCACCAGACTCGCATGGCTTGTGCGCCCCGAGTTTGTCATCATCTTTTGGTTTTACCGAAGCATCTGACAACTCTTTCTCCACAGGTGGAGGAATGTCAGTTTTTTCCGAAAGTATTGGTGTTGTTGGACCCCCAAACCCCCCTAACAAATCTTTATTGCTTCCCAATCCCATATCTTGCAGAAGCCTACGGCGCCTGTCTGTAATAGACTCGGGCGCCGCCATCCACATATCATATTCACTCGTTTGAAATTCTGAAAAGTTGCTATAATCAGCCGACGACGAAAATGACATTCGACTATCATCAAATTCCTCATCAGATGACGAAGACGCGAGATCCTGAGGAGAAACAGCCGAGAGTCGTTGAGCATCAAAGAAAAGTTCTTCATCGTCGTCAAGGTCTCCTAACCCGTCCCAGTTCATCGTCATGGTTCTTCTGGGTTCCATTTTTACACATTTGTATTAAACAACAATCTGGCAGCAAATTAATGTATATTGAAAAGGGTTGAAAGAGATTTGTTTAATTATTTTTCTTTAGGAAAAAATGGCGATTGGAAGAGAGGAAATCAAGGGATACATGACATGACGTGATCACTACTTGTCACGTCTCTTAAAGACATGCAAACCTTAACACTCTAACAATGACTTCCTCATTGTTTTAATAATAAAAAGCTAGGTTGGTCACATAATATATAAACATACATGTTGCTTGTTTCTTAATGCTAAATTTTGCAAAAGGATTTATTTAAGGTTATAAATCAGATTAGACTAGTACATAAATATATTGGTCATAGCTAAATGTAGAACATGCAAACCTTGCTCCTAAAAATAATCTTAAAAAAAGTTAACATTTTTGGTCATAGCTAAATGGACATGGATCGGGATTGGTAACGGGAGTTTTTCAGTTGGCGCTATTAGGAAGTTATTGCAATCTGATCCGAGCTTTAGTCATTCTTATGTCTTCGATTGGTGTAAATGGATCCCAAAAAAATGCAATATCTTTGGGTGGAGGGCCGAGATGGGAAGGATTCCTACAGCTGTTGCTTTGCGTCATAGGAATATTCATATCCTGGATGTTTCGTGCCCTCTTTGTGGAGATGCTGATGAAACGGTGGATCATCTCTTCTCGGGTTGCATTGTCTCTTCGGTGCTTTGGCAACATATCTCTTCGTGGTGTAAAATTCAAAGCTTGTTTGCTTTCACGTTCAAAGACCTCTTGGAAGCTCACAACTTTGTCGGGTTATCAGGAAAAGCTAAAGACATTTTCTATGGCATCATTATTATTGGGTGCTGGAGCATTTGGAAAGCGAGGAATAATCTCAAGTTTCAACAGAAGAAGGTTAAAATGGAAGACATCTTTGGTGATGTGAAGGTGTTAGGTTTCCTTTGGGCCAAGAATAGAGCTAAATTAGCTTCTTTAACTTGGGACAATTGGTGTAAATTTACTATCATGTAGTTTGTTTTGTTGTTTTGTGCCGACCCGGTTCGTGGGTTTGGTGAGTTTCTAATGAAATATACCTTTAAAAAAAAAAAAAAAAAAAAAAAAAAAAAAAAAAAACCATTTACTGGTTTAATTACGAGCATGTCAACAGTCAACCTCTTGGGAATTGTATTAGCAACTTAATCCACAAGTCATTAAAAGCCAGCTTGCGTGTGTTAATGTTATATCCTTGAAAGCATACATTGTTCTTCTTACATAAGTCTTGACATTAATCATATAACGTATTCTGAAAGTATTGATAACTAAAAATGTAACCCGCATAATGAGTCGGACCCAGGGACAGAACTAGAGGTGTCCCGAGAGTCCCGGGACACCCATGGATATTTGTGTCGTAGTGTTAATTTTGTTAAAAAACACAATTTTTTCTTAAATGCACTCGGTCTTTAAAAATTGTGTTTGCACTTTGCAGTATTGTTTAGTTTATTCCAAGTGCACCTGGTCACACCGCGTTCTGGTTCCGTCCCTGGTCGTGGATAATGGACAGTATAGTAACGACCTGAAGAAGGCCAAATGGTAATAGTGTGGTGTCGGCTGTTGAACGAAAGAAGACAAAAGACCAAAGAACACAAACAGAGAAGATAGCATTTTCAGAAGATTAAAGAAACACAGGGATGAATCGATCGAGGTCAGATAATGTGGGCGCACACAAAATATTACGGGCCTTGAATCTTCAGACTCTCAAAACAGCAGTTCAGGGTTGGCTCAAATAACCTCCTTCTTAAGTCTACATATTTGGGTATCAGGTCAAATAAAAAACAATGCATACTCGATCAACGAGACCCAAAACAATTTTTATCGCATAGCATCAATAACTAAATGTTCTTTCAATACAAAAAAAACATCCGGGGTAAAAATTGAAATATAAACTAGTTTACCAACTGTTTGACAATCACCTGGTCAAACAGGTAATCACACAATTCGTATACAAACTAAGAATGTTATAATTTTCAAATAAGAAAATAAATATACTTGTAAGCGAAAATCATGATACACGTATAAGAAGGCGCATCATTTAGAACTTCGTTAAGAAAATACATACTAAAAGTTAAAAATGATAGATTGATGATGACCTGTAACCCGTTCTTACATGTACATAAAAATCGCCTATCATAAAAATCGGCCATTTTGACTCATACCAATTTTTACATAATTTTCAATCCACCTAACCTGATCATCATCTCTTCACCACCTAAGGACACACAATTACAGCACAAAGAATCATGAATCAGGACACTTACAATGCTTCATTCCAGGTGAATGAAAAACAAATTACTTGCACTGTTTAGGCCTGAAATTTTCGGTGCTTAGAAGATTAGATACAAGTTTTTCGAGTCTCTTTGAGCTCATAGATGGTCTAATGGCATCTGTATTTCCAAAAACACTATTTTGGACTGATTTTCCAAGAGGTCTGGTTCTTCCCAAAAGCTCTACGTCGATTTTGTCAAGGACAGGATCATCCTTTGCAAAAGAATGACCAAAAGGGGCCCCACTCTCGACCATTTCAGGGAAGTGTTGTATTGTGAGATTTACAGGGTACTGCTTAGGGGGATTGTCCCATTTAATGAAGTGCATGTCATGGTTAACAGTTGTATTTTGATAGTCTTTATGGTTACATAAAACGGTGTGGAAGTAGCCCTCAGATGACGACAAGAAGTTTGTGTAATACATAAGAAGAGTACGAGGAAGATTATCCCAACCCCAAATGCAGAACTCAAGAAAAGGCCTAGTAAGCACAACCCACGAAGAACCTATTGGACAAAACAAGAAATAATCAACCAACACATTTAGTTGCAGATATAGGTAAAATCCTGCATTCGTAGTTAAAAAAAATAGTCTACTTTGACTTTTATGGTCAACTTACTTCTAAAATTAAAGAAGCAATCTGAAATGACTGAGATTGTCAACTTTTCAGTGGGATATAGTGTTTCACTTATGATCACTAATCATTTGCAAAGTCAATTTTGCACAGTTAAACTAAAGTAGTCAAACTGCATGGCTGCACCTTTTTTTGCCAAGTACATAGCTTTAAATTACGAAGGAACGATGTGTGCTAGTAATAGTCAAATACAGACAGATTGCACATACAAGCAAGCATAACATGTAAATGCATTATAAACACGGAAACAATTAAAGAAAACAGGTGTGGTAGACATGTGCAAGCCTTGGAGAATTTTGTAGCTTTTATGGCCAGCAGATCATAAATCTAAATGACATGGCTTCATTGTAAAATGCACGGAAAATAATGCATACCAAGAATCCAGCAAAACTAGTAACTCTTTAGTGTGAGTCACAGCAGTCAGATCAGATCAGGTCAATACACATTGTTTAGTTTTCTTTATTTTCATACATATACGATGCTTTAAATATACTTAAGAAGCTATATTGTTACACATATAATCTCATTTATGCAATAAGACGATTCAGGAGATATTTAGGACTTGAAATACACTTTCGGTGACTTGTTAGACCCATTTAACCCATTTATTTTAGCTAAAAACTTAAACTGCAACCATATGACCCACCCAAATCAACCCAGTTACCCCTAATGGGTAATGAAAGTACACCAGAACATAAACCACCTTACAAAGTCGGTGAACAATGAAAAAACAGGGTATTGGCATGACATGATGAAGACCAAGAATTGGATGACTTGCTACTCTGCTCGCAAGTGTTTTGAATGCTAACCAAAGACCGTGACAGAATGATGTCTACTTTTTCACTGTTATTAACTTTTGACGCAAATTTCACCAGTTTATCCGGATGATAGCAGTATTGTTACTGAAAAAAGCTCAGAATCCACACTAGAATGGAAGATATTTTACTACTCAATGATAGATCCCTGGTAAGCCCAGTGGATATGCCCGTGGCCCCGTGGGTAGGATATAGACTCCTAAAGCACCTAAACTAATGACCTTCTGTTATAGTTTATCATTCTCAATTCTCACTTTCAAACTCTTAGAGCATCTATGTCTCAACAAATTGACTATCATCTAGAACATAGTGCAAGGTATAGAACAAAGAAAAGGGATCATACTAAAGTATGGTGTAGGAAAAGTACCCATGAATAGCTTGAATGAAGCAGGCATTGAGCGTTTCTCTTTGGCCCAGAATACACCAGATTTCTTTGAATGATATAAGCCGGGATCAATAACGATTGGCCTTGCCCTTTGATGCCTGCAAAGTTGCAAAGCAAGAAGAATATCACTCAACATCTTATCTAGAAATTAATAAGCAAGATCTATCAGATGTGTATCAGTGCAAACCCACTCTTTCCAGCCAATGTTGGTTGTGTGCTCAAGAAAGTTTAAATCCCTTGGCAAGTAGGAAAATATGTGGAGGATATCTGAAAAACAAAACTGAAAAGAGTCAAAAACATCATACAAACATAGAATTAACATAGCCAATACCAGGTTACTATTTAATACTCCAGTTGATAGGTTGGAATCATCATTGGATATCCTTTCATTTATGTTACCAAACTTATATTGTATGTGTGCAAGATAGAAAGGGCAGTACCAGACTGCAAACCCGGGTTACACCTCCACCCCTTATGAGAAGTTCGAATGTCTAGCAGAGTAGCAGACTACTTTGATACACTGATTCTTCCCCCGATATAGACCCAACCATCTGTTTTGAGTAAGAAAACTTGATTCACATAGACAATTTGGATAAGCTTCTTAACATTCGTATCCAGAATCAGAATTTATGCATTATTTTCAGGTTCACCAAAATTCAACAATTGGTCTGTGAATAAATAGCCCTCCATTGGCCTCTGTCAGCTTTCCATTTGCTGCATTTAAGTTTTCTATGCCAAAAACTAAGTCACTGTCCATGTAGTGCCCATACAAGAGTACACATATTGCTGGGAGAAGGGACGTATACTTCAACTAGCTATATATACCACCCTATCCTACACTGTTCTTTTGTTATTGAGATTTGTGTCAGTGATATATCCACAAATGTGCAAGAGACATATGATCCTTTATGTAACAGGACATTAATTTGTAAAAACAAAAAATTATACCTATAACACCACTACACTAGAAAGGATTATCTAGGATGCAAGTGAGCCTTTGCTAGACTCATATCATGATAATGATCGTCATTGCCTCAATCCCTATATCATCAATAGATGTTCTTGAACTTATTAAACTTACAATGAGATGTTTTCTTTCTTCACAGCTATAGTTTCAGTCTAAACTTATATTACTGGCACATTATAACTTCCTGATAGAATTCTTAAAGAATATATTGCTTTTAGTAACTATATAGTGCCCGTCTTGAACATTCCTTACCCGGTCTCAAACAATCTAGCACGTATCCTAGACAGGACCCTCGCCTATTTGAAACATTTCATCGTGAGGATACTTACTCAGTTCAACTGTATGGTTAATTAATAACTACAATGAACTGACACAGTAAGTTCAATCACAATTTCTTTGTACGGCACAGACTCACACACACAATTTTTTTCCAATCGGTTGATGAGCCACCCTGCTAAGCAAAAATTTCAAGCACAATGCAATATCTAAAAACAATGCACCTTCATACATCAATCAAATATGTAACATTTCAATTTTTCATAGGATAAAACTAAGTTACAAACTTACAGCATAACACATTTAAAAAACTAAAAATTAATAGTTTTTAGCTTAGCCGGACAAATAAGCCTAAACAAACACCCACACATGTCTCAACTGAGACTGACACGCAACTATTTGGTAATTGTCACTCACACACAGCTAAGCTAAATACTCTTCTTTCTGGCACCGGCATATCTAAGCAAGGGCAGAACTATTAAGAGGCAGGGTGGCAACTAGTGCATATATTTTAGGGATAATTAATTTAGAAATACAATCCAATCTCTCCAATTCCTTAACCGGCCTTTGACTATAAACCATGTGACATATCCTCTTCAATTTTCATAATTAAATTATTGATACATTATTTATGGCTTAGATAAGATAGATAATCTCTCCCCATTTGATTCATGCAATAAAAGTATAAAACTATGCCTAAGGATGTGGTGTGTTTGGCGCAGAGCGTTAGGAGCATTTAGGAGCGGTGAGCGTTGAGTGTTCTGATTTTAATGCTCGTTTGGCAAGCAGCAAGTAGTTTTATCTTTTTTTTCGGAATGCTCATCTTCCAACGCTCCATGAAGTAGGAGCTGTTTTACACATTATTATTACACATTTACACCTACACCTACGTTACTAAACGTTTATATAGAAAAAAACAGCTACCACGTATAACCATGGCCGGATTCGGGCCTGTGCAGAGTGAGCAACTGCACAGGGCCCATTATCCTTTGGGGCCCAAAATCTATCTACTGTCTAATATAATGTACATGCCAAGTTTAAAGCTTAAATTGTAAGTTTTATTTTGTCCGGTAGTCATACGCGAGGGAATATAAATAACTAGAAGGATTATTACTTGAATTTCAAATGTCAAATCAAAGTCACCTGTACCAAAGAAAACCGTATTTCTGGATTCATCCCATTTCCAATAATTGACGCATGAATGTTAAGAAAAAACCTAACTGATAGGCGATCCACATCAATTATCTAGTTACCATGTACATAACTTTTTATGAATTCGGTTCATTTATTTGTTTTTATATAGTTAAAGTACAATTGTTAAGATTTGCCATTCAATGTTACATATAATTAGGCTTTTAAAGTAGAACTTTGCTAGAGTTTGGTAGGATTTGATGTTATCAAATTAATATATGATCGAAAGTGTCAATAGATCGATTACTCGTTAACATCTTAGATTCTAAGAATTGCAGGAACCAACAAGTTACGCAGAGTGTGCCGCTTTTACACATGTGAGATGAAGGGATAGTTGTCACTGTGACATTATTTCAGTTAAATTTGACAATTTTACAAGTATTTATGACTTTTTTTCATGTCTAATTTTTCTTGTATCAATTTTTTTTTTTTTGTTTAAAGGGCCAACATTTGAGTTGGGCACAGGGCCTCCGAAAACCACGGGATGGCCCTGCGTATAACTACTGCTTACTGACAGCTACTTTTGCCAAACACACCCAAGCCTAAACTTTTCTTATACAATTAGCATAAACTTCTTATCTGATGTGTAATCTTTTTTTTGGGTAAAAGGGTATTCTTGCCCCGGTAAAAAAAATGATGTGTAATCTTGTTTAACAAAAATGTACTTCTTATTATCTAAATATTTGATTCTTTCATGTTTAACATTTGAAATTCAGATTATCAATTAGTATGACTTATGAGTTCTGATTTTCTGTATTAAAGATTTGAGACTTGTGCTTAATAGTATTATTACGGGTTTATTCTTTTATAAGTTACAAAGAAGTTCATTCAAAACTTGGATAAATCTCCCACCGCCCCTATAAATGTTCCAGTTCCACCACTGTATCTAAGAATAAGGTACATTATCAATCAAATGTGTAACAACTAAATCTAAAGAAACTAACCATCTTGCGGCATAAGTGGATAGTCAGAAGCACTCAAGTTCACAAACCAATCCCAATCCTTCCACTTCCGCAACAAAACCGCCACGCCTTGCAACAAACAAGCAACCATAGTAATCCCTTTAGACACAACCAAGTTCCCTTTCTCAACCACCACCACATTCTCCAACCCTTCAAAACTCCTAACTAGCCCATCCCTCTCATGATCAGAAGCTTCAATATCCAAATGCAGCAGATAATAGTTTCTCTTATGGTACACTGCTGTCAGGAGGCGCGTGAGACGAGGGCCGTCGCCGGATGTGCCGGAGATGAAGTAGGCGAAACGTGGAGGTGGGGGGAAGGTGGTGGGGGTTGGTGGTGGTGGGGTGGGTGGGTGATGGGAGGGTTTTAGAGAGAGGAAGAGGAGGAGTGAGAGTGTGAGGAGGATGGGAGTGAGGTAGGTGGTGAAGCGGTGAGATGGGGTGAATTTGAAACGTGGTGGGCGTTTGGTGGTGGTGGTCATGGTGGTTTGGTTTTGGATCTCAGGTGAAATGGAGTTGAGTTGAGTTGGGGAAGATGATGAGACAAGACAGGACAACTACCGTACTTTTTATATGTTGTTGTGTTTTGTTTTGTTTGTTTTCGAAATCTAGTTGGTTTTCTTTTTCCTATTTATTTGTGTTTTCTTTTTGAGAAATTATTGATGTGCTTAAAGTCTAATTTTGTGTTTAAAATTGGGTGTCATCAATGTTAGTTGCAGATGAGAGACTTACAATTTCACAAACTGATAAGTAAATTCCACACAATTTTAAGTACAAAATTAGGCATCTCAATCATTTCTTTTTCTTTTTTAGTTCAACAAACTCAAAATAATGTAGGAAACAAATTTTAAGGAGTGTTTGGCTAACCTTGTATGATGTGCTTATGAGCCAAGCACGCCCTTATTAACATATTACAAAAAAAAAAAAAAAAAAAAAAAAAAAAAAAAAAAAAAAACATTTACAATTTACTAAGGTATCTAATGTTTTGGTCAAGTTTAGTAAATTTAGTTGAGATAATTGCTGAAACTTGGTATAGTATATTGATATTCATCTCCCGCTTAAAGAAGCTATAAGAGAGCTATGAAAGAAGCCATAAGAGAGCTATGTGGAGTCCAGGTTATCCGTCAAGTTATAGATGCATCACGTCAACTTTTAACTTATAATATTCTTATAACACAAAATCCCAAAAACACTTTCCCAATTATAAGACATGTTATAAGTATACGTGGGTCTTAGTTTTTACTCTTCATTTTTTCAAAAAACAAATGCACTTCATTAAGTACACTTAAACCAAAGTTTATACGTACATTTTTAAGGACTAAAAATGTTTAAAAAATAGCTCATAGACTAACAATGTAAATATACCATAAACTAACAGTGTAAGAAAAATACTTTTAAGGACTGATAATATAAACATATATAATACCAATGTTTAAAATGAAAAAGTAATAATGTAATTCTTATCCTTAGCTCTTTGGAAGGAAAACCTACAAACCGAAACACAAAAACACGAAATACAAACAATTTAAAAAAAAAAAAAAAAAAAAATAGTTATGTGGATAACATGGACCTATAATGTGCGTATAATGCACACGCCGGTGCACTTTGACACCGTTATAATGAGAAAAGAAATGAATGAAATGAGTTTTTTTTTTTTTTTTTTTTTTTTTTTTTTTTTTTTTTTGTGCATGTTTTTTTAAAGTCTAATTATCACTTCTCATTTTTTAAAGATATCAAATCCACCTCTTCTTCCACAAACATTTGATACTACAAATCAAACAGAAAAAAATCTGATAAACAAACAACACAACACCTAAGTAAAAAAAAGATGGACAATAAAATCTAAATAATGAGTATATTAATTTATTGTAACACGATAAATAACAACCGTGTAGATGAACTTTTGACCTTGCACACTATCATGCAAAATTCAAACTCTATAAACATTTTTTCACGGCTTATGAAGCCTGATAAATCACCAATCATCTACAATCCTCGATTATAAGACTATCGTAACCTACTTGTAATATCCCAATATAGTTGTAGCTTACGAAGTTTGACCTCGGGGCATATGATGATGATTTCCAAGCTTTAGGGTACCCTTAGGTTTCTAAAAACCAATGGTTTGCTAAGGTGGCATTTGAATTCGACTTAATTGACTTGATATGAAAGAGAAAAAAAAAAGTAAAAAAAAAATTAAGTCATATGAAACTTTTTTTTCCGCAAAGAGTGAATTATATTAATATTCATCAACGATTACAAGATATTCACTCAACCGAGATGGCAATTACCCATCCAGTCGCACTAACAACAAACATACATTCTATCTGACTAGTAGGGTACCCGCGCGTTGCAACGGCGGGTACCCTAAAATAAATGTTAACGACATCAAAAGGAAAAAGTGATAGCTAAGAGTTGTAAACCTTTCGTGCTCAGGTCCGTTGGCCTGTGCTTGTTCGGGATCGAGCCCGTGCTCATTCAGGCTCTAGCTCATTTGGCCCGTTGCCCGTTCAGGCTTGAATATTTGTATAATGTGTTTCATTATTTATATTAGTGACATTTAATGTATGAATTGTGTTTAAGTTGGTTGTATAATATCCTTAATAATTTGTATTTCTTATATAAAGGGTGTTTTAATAACTGCATTAATTGTATTTATTGATCAGTTAATTAAGGTCATCAACTATGGTAAACCTTTTAAAAAGTTTATACTTATGTTATGACATTAAATTATAAACCTTTTTGTTTTATAAAACCTATTCCCACTATGTTATAAACCTATTCAAGTGATATAAACTTCACACATAATCAAAAGCATTAAATTATGAAAAAGTTCAATATTCTAGACCTTTTCATGACACATAAGCTTGAAATGGATGCTCACTATGGTTTATTAGTTCTTAAACATCTTCATAATTTTATAAACCTTTTCACAAACCACCATAGTGGATGCCCTAATGTTAGTAAATGTGTTTTAATTAGTTGTACTTTTAGCTTAAAAACTTGTAATGCCGAATTTTAAGTATTTCTATTTAAATATTGTATTTAATGTTAGAAAATGTGTTCTAAATTAGTTGTATTTTTAGCTTAAAAACTTGTAATTGTATTTAATGTTAGAAAATGTGTTTTAATTAGTTGTACTTTTACCTTAAGAACTTGCAATGCTTAATTTTAAGTATTTCTTTTTTTAGAAGGCCTAAATGCTTGATAAGATAGTGACTTTCTATCCATGACTGCATACTCTTAAATTCTCCCACCATAACATGAAAATGCATACAAACATGAAAACTCATATAGACAGCACTACAAAGACAACATTAGTGTCTAACAACTTCAATCAATCAATAATCCATATACATTTCCATTTTGCATCCCACTTCTTCTTGTACCACTCACACATATATCGAGCCCAAGTCTCTAATTCTTCATCAGTGGGATTCCTCTTATTATTCACAAACATATCAATCATTTCCTCCTCCTTCTCCCACCTAGTAAAAATATCAACCTCCTCATTTTCTTTGACTATATTACCTTCCATACTTACGGACTTTCCATTCTTATCCCTACATAAATCTCCCTCATCCTGGCAATTTTGATTATCATTAGAGTCTAGAGTTTCATTGTTACCTTCACTTCCCAATACATCAAATCTGTTCTTGTTCACTTTTTGTAATATGCTTTGTGATATGCTCCTTCTTGTTTTAGATCCTAGAGCAGGGAACTCCTCTTCATATTTTTTTTACCATTAACATCATCAGCATCTTTTCCTGTCTATCAAAAGACCCAACATCTGCAGATTTGTTCTCCTTTTTATTAGTCCCATTACTGCCAGATTGATCAGCTTATCCATTTTTTTCTAACTTCCTCAATATTTTGTTTCCTCCTATATTCTTGTTGCTTATGAGTAAGCTGTGTGAAACATCTATTAACACCAGTTTGGTTATGAACATTACCTGTAACTTGCTTCTTCTGGGCTTGAACTTCCACATTACTCCTCATACTACTCTGCTCCTTGTCATTCTTTTCCAAATTCACATTCTCAGCTAATGTTACCATACCAACCTCAGTAGCCTTGTTAAGCTTGCAATGAACAAAACCATGACCCAAAACCTTGCACTTAGTACACCTGGAAGGTTTCCAGTCATACATCATACTTACCTTCTTAGTACCTTTGACTTTATTCTCTTTACCTCTATATTGCACCTCAATCTCATTCCTAATTTCCTTCTCAGCATTAATCTCTACTAGTACTCGTGCATAGTCAATATTGCCAACTCCACTATAACACATAGATGCAGTGTAATACCTAAAATCTAAAACTCTGCAAAATTACCAAAATGCCCCTATATGTTTAAATTTTAATAAAACTATTATTTAAAAATATCAAATAAAGCCTAAATAAATAAAATAAAGTATCCTATGACCACAAATAATTTTGTTGGCATTTTTTATACCATAAAAATATGTACAAAATAAATAAAATGGCACCTAAGGATTTTTAATGGGTTTAAATTATTTATTTCTTTATACATATATGAAATTAAAATAAAGAAAATAAAAGATATGTATCAAATATATATGGAAATAAATAAATCTGATTTAACCTAATTATGGGCCTCCTAAAACTCGGCCAATTACTATTACAAATTTCCTATTTAGCTCCTATAATGCCGAGTAACAAATCATACCAAAAACAAAACCCTAAAACTTTCAAAAACACATACGGCACTCCAAGATTATTTTCCAGCCATTCCATCATTTTTCCTAGCTTAATTAAAGGTGTGTGAACGTGAGAAAAATAGTACTTCGATTTATAAAGGCCTAGATTCGTCGATGTCGAATTGTGTTCAAAGGTGAGGTATAAATTCATTCTGATTCAAACGATACCTTATAAATTTGTTTTCCATTTTTCCTGAGTTCCTTACATCATATATGATATGTGAAAAATGATTACAAGGTTGTGGGATCATTCGTGTGCTCGTGGGGATTATTATGGTTTCGTAGTGCTCTATTGAGGACCAATTTCGTCACGCCCTTTCTACATGTTCAATATCTGGTCTGGTATTTTTCTCGTGGTCCTTACATCATATAAGTCTCAAATAAAATGTTAAACACGAACCATACATGATCTATAATTTATTTGTGAATTAAACCTTAAAAACGTGACAAAACTCTAAATTATTATATACTAATTTTTTGGGCATGAACACTATATTATGTGTACTCTATGTAATATATAAGACCTCAAAAAAATGCTAATTCAAATTTTGGAGGCTTGGATCATGCGTTGTGAGTTTATTTCCTAATCGCTAATATGGAATAAAAAGAAATAAAAGGGAAACCTAAATAATTCGACCTAGGGTTAGGGTTTTTGTATAGAATCTGGTCATTTAATGATGTTTAAGGTTGTTGATAATGATGGTGTAATGATTGGAAATTGATTCTAGGGTTTTTGTGGTATTTGTGTTCTAACGATTTGAAGAAATAAGTAGAAGGGCTGTTTTGTAATTTTCTGAAACTTGTGGGTATTTTTTATATATGTTTTAATCAGGGACTAATCATGTAAAAATAGTTCATGGGCCGTTTGAATGCTTTTCATAAATAAAAGGGCTTAAATTGTAATTATTAATTATTTAATTATACGGTTTTAAATAAATATTAAATAGAGTGACTAATTTTGTAAATATGGTATTTATGTGGTTTTTGTTGTATTTTCAATTTATTGAAGGGCTAATAATGTATATTTGATAATTAAATGGATTTTATGGGTAAAATGCATAATTAAAGGATATAAATGAAATTAATTAAATATAAGGACAAAGTGTAAATATTGTAAATTGTGAAGTAATTTTGTTATATGCTTAAAGTCAAGGGTAAAATTTGTAAATCTTGTAATGTGATGGTTATATGTGCTAATACGGAATTCTTATGGACTTAATTGTTAATTATATATTAATAAGGACTTAAATGGTAATTAAGGCATGTTAAGGGTTTAAAATATAATTTTGGTTAACTTGAGGGTTTAAATGGTAATTAATGATTAATTTATGGACAACTTGTGTAAATAATGGAAACTTGTTATATTTTCACAATTAACCTTTATCTCTATTATATTTTCATTATAAACCCTAAAATATGGAAAGTTAACTTATTAAACCCTAAACTATCATGACTAGCTAAAATAAACCCTAATTCCATAAAATAGATATTTCATGACTTAAAGCAATTAAAATATTAATTCTTTCTATTTTGGAAACCTGCTAAAAATAGAAAGCTGCTAGATATGGAAAATTATCTAAAAATGGAAAGTCAATTAAAGAGTAATCTGATTTGAAGGTAAAGTTATTAATGATAAAATGAACCCTAATTCAGGTGTATACATTGAAGAGGAAGTGAACTTTTCCCCTTTTCGTGACTCCTTCTTTTTGAACTCTTTGCTCTGCTAAGGTATGGATATTCTGAGCTTACTCTTAAGGTTTCCTATGTGTTTGATCCTTTGCTATGAACTTTCTGTTTTGAAACTTCCTGCTTGAACCTTTGATATAAAAAGCTTTCTGATATGCTAAGCTTTCTGATTTTGAAAACTAAGATTTGAACTTTTGATATGAACCATATGTTACATGAGCTTCACTAGGCATGGGGGTTCCATGTTCGTGTCATAGATGCACCTATGGCATGACTCTAGGGCAGTAGAGTGATGTTCTGCCACGTCCCTTCCGTTATATATGTATGGATGTGCACTAATCTTCAGGGGCGTATGGATGCATCCTAGATCTGTTTTCTGTATGATATGATTATGATATGATTCTGCTTAGTGACTGGACGTACGTGTAGTGTACTCCTTTCACTTCCGGTACATTGGAGCTAGCTACTCCTTGTACAACTTATGATTTGACAGGTGATATGATATGAATATGTTTGTCTGAGCTCATGGTATTAATTTGGTTTCTGACTCTGTTTATACAGGCGACTGTATGAATTCCTGACCTAACACACATTTTGTTTCCGTATTCTCCATTATGCCTAAAGATGTTTTCCAATATATATATATATATATATATATATATATATATATATATATATATATATATATATATATATATATATATATATACTAGATTTCAAAGCCCGCCCGATGGGCGGGCATGACTTATAAATATCGCTGGCATATTATTTTATAGCGAAAGAAGGGTGGTTAAAAATGGTTGAAAAGTGTAAATGTTAATATTCTTGATATATTGAATTTTACATTTTAATTTGGTTATGTCCGGAAGTTATTGATCTTTTATAATTAAAAGCTATTTATTAATAAGGAATCCTTTATGAAATTTATTTTATTTTGGTTGGTATTTGCGAATATTAGTTTTTTATTTAAGTAGGGGGATTTTTATTAGTTTTTTTATAATATTAATATTTTATTTATTGTATGTAATTTTTTGTATATCTTGTTGCGAAATACATGTGTTGCATTCTATAGATAAATATATTTAGTAATAAATTATGTTTATATATAAATAATTACTTAGGGAGTTTATATTAATTGTTAATTATATGTGTTTAGTTTGATATATGAATTATGTAATTATTAGTAAAAAACCTAAGCAGTAATGTTTATATAATAAGAGAACTCGTATTATTATAAAGATGTTAATTTAACACGGTTGTTGATTATTGAAGAAATTTATCTTTTTCATGTTTTTGATTGGTTTTTTGTATGTGATGTTTTGTTATACGTTATTGTGATGTTATTTTGTTGTTTTTGTTCATGAATTTCATATACAAATGCATGAGTTGTCATACGACTTCAAAGTTATCATTAGCTTACGAAACCTAATAAACCTCATCTACTTGTAACAAATTTGAAAACGCTTCTAAGGTTGTAACAGGCTTCACATAACCTAACTCTACTCACACGCAAAATTTAAAAGAAATAATTAATAATTAGCAAATTTGCCAATAGACATTCAAAGGTGCATCAACAAATAGCTTAAAATTAAACGTTAAAATTCATTATATTTACAGGATCAACTGTTGCACACTTTGTAAATATGTACAACCTTAACTACTTGGTTTAAGATGTATTAGTTTCAAAGAATAAAAACTTGATTGAAACACATGCATGGAATTATGTAATCAATTGAATGAAAAGACGATGATAAAGTAAAAAAGTGAAGAATGAAACACCTTTAAAAAAAACAGTTGTCTATTACAATTTAATTTTCGGGAAACAAATTATTGTCTTAGAAGATGTGAAAACAAATGAAGATGTTATCGAGTCATATAGAGTTAAATTCTGGACATTACAAAACTCTCATCATATTTTTAAAGTTGTGCTTATTGAATCTTAATACACAACATTCATTAATAATGTAGGAAATACGCTGAATGCATCACCAATTTTATGGCTGCTTCCATTTGTGATCAAGTACATTCCTCTCCACCGCTGCACCTATGGTCAAAGGCTATGACACATCTTTCTCGATCCTCTATAGCATCCTATTTCACCTTCTTTCATCTCTGAGAGAGCCAGTGTTCCATTCACTTTGTTTAATTACCGCCTTTTTAAGACCCCAATCTGAGAAGCTCAGAAAATGTATCCACATGGGGTAGCAAGGGCCAATGAGGAGTGGAAGGTTAGTAAGGCCGCCTTACATATTAGGCTGTTACATCTCACAGTAACATTTTGTTCACACGACTCCATATAAAATTAGATAAACCCAACTTTTGAACTGCCCCATTGACGTTTACGATTCCTTCTTTTCCTACAATCATTTTTATCCTTAACCTTCTCTTTCAGATCCCTCTCACCACGTCTTTTATGCTTCCATTTTTACATAACGCATCTAATAAACATCCGAATGCATACTCATCAGGCTCGCAATTGTGTTTAGGCATTACAAATTCAACTAATGATTTAAAGTACAAAAAAGAAAACCATTTTCACTAAATTACGTAACATGTTACCTGATCAACTTCAAGTGCATAGTGCAGATTATGGGGTATTTGGGATTGAATATTTAAACACACCTGCAAGGAATTAAGAAAATTGTGATCAAAATTTTTATTACTACATAAGCTGCAATGTAGAGGTTTATAATCCCCTTTCCCATTGAATAATATAAAAAACAAAATATATAAAAGTGCATAGTGCAGCAAGCTCACCAGTAGGAGCTAAAACTAACACATTTGGTCCATCGCGGGATACTGCAAATAAGAGACTATGTTAGAATCTTGTATAGCAGTAGAGATGGACTATAGGTCTAGGCCACTTGATTAAGGCTTGGGTAAGCTCGAAAGCCTAGTCCTTATTCTAGAATGTATTGTCTGTACTAAGCCAATTGAGCCAGTTTATGATTCAACCAGAAAAAATCACTCAAAACCTGTTCGGATAAACAATTTGCTTTTACATAACTATTACTTTATTATTTACAAAATTTATTTGAGACATTTTTTACAAATCTATGTGCTATTTTTGGTTACTATTGTCTCATCTGGGTGACTAATATAAGTCAAATGGGTCGAAATACACCCAAGTGTATTTTAATGCATGAAACATCCTAAATCATTCTATTCAAAAACTATTATTAAAATACCATAAGAGTTTTTTCATAAAAAGTAAGATTTTAGTTGGCAGTCCTATTTGATCATGTGACCATAGTTCAAGCTTCATGCCCAAAGAAAATATACATGTAGCAATTGTTTTAGATTACAACAAATACTCATTATGAGTAGACTATGATGCAAAAAATAACGGAACCCACAAATAAAAGGTAACAAACCTGAGAAGCTATTGACTTTATTGATCATGAATAGCAGTATTTGTATCCATAGTCTTTTCAGCACTGCTACCAAGTTCTTCGTAAATTGCAATGTTTGATTCCACAAGTTGTTATTGATGCTCTTTAGGATTTAATGTTCCTATACTTGCTTTTGTTACGTGGGAAAAATATGTACCCATTTCTCAACAATGGTCGGTGAGCCATACCAAGGTCTTGTTTCGCATCTCAATCAACAGGTGAGTGCACTCCCTCAAAACTAATGTTTAAGGCACCCTTGAGATGAGTGGATACTTATGGCACAACCCCATCACCCCATACATATGCCTGCCCAAACATATGTTGAAAATACATTAATGTTTATACACTTACACCTAAAGTTAGAGGAGGCACAATTGGTGGGTTAGCGGGCTAATGGGTCATATGGATAATTTTTTATGAATGTGATCTTGAATGTTTTCGGTCCTCATATGTAGTGGTCACTTAGTGTACCAATGGTTGTAGTGACGTAGTATACCACCGATGTTTTGTCTTTGGACCCACACGGTGAAAATTTTAAGTTACCTATTTATATCCCTGGCCAACAAAGTGAGTGCAAAATCCCTGAATGTAGCAAAGTTTCAAAACTCAGTCAAGTCCAATTTGAAATCTCGAATCAATATTTCAATCTTTCAGAATTACCTGCCATTTTGACCAGTCCTAATTTACATGTTTCACATAACTCAACTCAACCGGGTCAATTAAACCATTTTGACCCGTCCTAATACTTCTTATTTTTCTTATTTATACTTCAATAGCAACTTAACATAAGTATTCCAATTAACTAAAAACTCTTATACATTTATGGTTGAATTAGATTCAGACTGAAAGCATGCTTTGTATGTAGTATATAAAGGAACTAATAGATCCTTTGTGCCCAAATACTATGAGATTGCGCTTGCTTTGGTGAATGGGTTCAGGGTGAGGCATAAGGAAACACATTCAAGCAATAATCTAATTCAAATCCACTAAAAGTCCCATTTTATTGTTAAAAGGTAGTAAAAATATAGTAGAACTAACAAATCAAACTACAAACCTTCAAAAAGCACATGCCCATGATTGTATTTGGGTTTTATGGTAGAAGCCTTTGAGCACAATTCCTTCCACACAGTCCTACAACCAAATTCAACATCTATAAGTTATAAACATTAAAACAATATCTTAATAACTCAAGAAAAAAGGATATTTGGTAAATAGATTGACTACCTGCAAAATAAAAAATGAATATTATGAGTACACAAAGGTTTCAGAAATTAAGTGTATTATATTTTACCAAAAGTTGAGTTTAGGCCTAACGACTGGGGGTTGGAGATACAACCATCGTCTATATTTACCACAAATAATATAAAAAGCAATTTTGTAGTTAAAATAAGAAGACTTGTATAAAATCCAATCAACGAACCTGGAGGAGGACGTTGGCCATGGCCCATTGCTGCTAGATCAGGATTTACTTTCTACCCGGCTTCTTGAAGGATGGCAATCAGTTCTTTAGCAAAACTGGCATTTGCTGTAGTTTAGAAAGTGTATACTGTCCCTTTGCCCCAGCTCTTCCTATATTTAAACTATTAAATATAACGATATTGTTTTCCTTGTGTAATAGATATCAATAGCTTTTAGTGAAAGAAAGTGATTGCAGGTTAACCCAACCCAGATTGACCCGATTTGGCAAGTAATAAAACATATCTTGTTTTTATAGGAACCCGTTTTGACTTGTTACTTGACGCGTCCAATTTGTAACCTCTACACAAGAATAAGAGGAGGTTTTGTACCAGAATGAAAGCAATGCATGATGCTTTCGGTTTGCCCATCTCTCTCATAACATGATCAAATTAGGCTCTGTAACTCGAGATACATGGTTCTGCTTCAGCTTCGAGCCACAAATTATTGTACAACATTGTGTCAGATGATGGATCCTTGCTACATTTTAAGTTGTCCCTTACGGAATCACCTGGTGGTTGCTCAATACTCTTATCAACATGATCAATAATAAACTGATTTAGTCATAGAATTACTCCTCCTTTCAGAAGTCCATCAAATGTAGCCATATGGAAGTAGTAACCATAGGCATTATGCAACTCTCGGTGCTTAACGTTACCATAATGCAAAGCATCTCGAGACACTGTCACCTGATTACTGTAAGTGAGCCCATTCCAAGTTTCCGACGAACCTGATTACTATAAGACACACACGTCATAAACAATATGAGAATATGAATACAGTTGTTATATGCTCAAGCAAAATAAAAAAGGTCTTGTTTTTGGTTGTAGACACCAGCTTTTCCGATCCAATTCTGAACCGTTGACCCCTACGCGACAACCATATAGGGATTTAAAATAGATAAAAGTTCAATCTAAATAGAATTCTATATAATCTGAATTGCAATGGTAAATACCTTGTGGATACTGCACACAGAATGAATAACTACAACCTAAGTTTTAACAAAACTCCAAATGAGAATCAAAACAGCAACAAACCCAGGCCATAAGCAATCTCATATCCTGCGCACACATAAAAAACACACGTCAGCAGAAAGACACTGGGGTATATACTGATATACAGAAAATAAACTACCGATAGACTAACGAACGAAATAACTGATCATAACCGTCGCCAACATGGACACCGACATTCCAAACAATCTGCAACAATAACCGAACCATCAGCATTCAATACAAAAGATTAAGAATATGTGAAAAAAATTCATGTAGTTTACGCGATTTAACGCAATCTAATAAAACTTATCAAAAAAATAATATACTTACGTATATACGAATATTGATGGCCAACACCGGTCACGAAAGCTTCCGTAGGAAGTACCGACTTAAGGACTCCTATAGGTACCATTGAGTCCCCGGAAAAAAATGCTCTTGATATAACAAAAACTTATCGTTTACTCCTCCTCTTTTCAGAAGTCCATCAGATGTAGCCATATCGATGTAGTAACCATAGGCATTATGCAACTCTCGGTGCTTAACGTTACCATAATGCAAAGCATCTCGAGACATTGTCACCTGGTTACTGTAAGCGAGCCCATTCCAAGTTTCTGAAAAACCTGATTACTGTAAGAAACACACGCCACAAACATTATGAGAATATGAATACAGTTGTTATATGCTTAAGCAAAATAAAAAAGATAATGATACATTTATACCTTCAAACCTCTGATTTGAGTTGTTTACCCTTGTGATCTTGCAAGCTTTAGTCTATTTTCATCTATGCCTTCACATGCATATATATAACAATAGTAGGGTTGATTACAATTAATAAAAAAATATCTTACCTACAACATTTTTCTACTGGCTGCCTGCATATCGGGTGACGGTTTGTTTGGAACCTCAATATTTAGCGCATCCGCTGCACAAACACTGAAACCAAACGAATAATAAAAGAGTTTAAGTTAGCAGCATGTCTCTATTTCGTAACTTTGATGCCCACTTGGTTTCAAAATCTTGAAACTAAAATCAAACATACAGTGCAAAACCTATTGAAATCAAGATAAGTAGAATACCTGCACAATCGCATGTGGCTAACGATTGAACACAACCTTCATAAACTCTTCGATGATGGAAGGTACTCCTAACCTTAAAGACTTTTTTGTTGTCATCCTATATCTTTAAATAAAATATATACTAATGTCATTATCTAAGGCAAATTCTTTATTATAAAATGATATGATTTACTTAGCCTATAATAACTATCGATGCAACCACATCTATAAGTGAGGAAAAGAAGCTTACAGAAGGGGTATTTAAGAAGGGCATCATGTTGGTTCCTAATTCAATCATGATAGGATGCACATTATCTGTTACACACAAAAAAAAAATGATTAGCACCAACCTAAAAAAAAAACATAAAATTAAAAAAAATTGAATGATTAAACTGAAATTGAAGTACCTCCATATATATGGTATTGCATATTAGAAGCGTACACATCAGTAGGTTGGTTGCAAAAAAGATGATGATGGTGGTGGCTGAGTATGTTTGTTTTGGTTCTGGATTTGTTTTAGGGTTTTGCGTGATATCCTAGATAATGTAGGGATTTTCCTATACACCTTTTAAAAGAGATAACTTGTTAACCTATATAGATTTCGAAATAAAGAATCTCAACAAAACAAATGTGGTTGTTTAGTGGTTAAGATACCACATAATATCTGCTTGGTCTTGAGTTCGAATCCATGCAATGTTTTTTGGAAAAAAAAAACGGATTCTATAAAACATAGTGCTTAGGTGGACGAAAAACATGCACATATTACAATTACATAGCATTGAGGTGGCGTTTAAATTGCTTACATGGCGACATGGCTGATGACATGGCAGAAAATGAATTACATGGCAATGACTGGGCAATGAGGTGGCAATACGCGTGTAACGCCTCCTGTTATATATATATATATATATATATATATATATATATATATATATATATATATATATATATATATATATATATATATATATATATATATCATTTGTTTTTCAGTATTCCTATTTCTGTTCATTATTGTTATATCCGTTCATTGGGCTTTTTAAGCTCAGCCGTATTTTCTTTTCTCCGCGGCAGGTATTCAAGATAGCTTATGGGATAGCTTTCTGGGGATTGAGAGTAGAGCTGAGTGCAGTTTTGACCATAGTCATCTTAGAATTTATGTTATTTCTGTATTTCAGAGATTTTGTATTTGTTTCATTCTTTGTATTTTTTTTGGATATTTTGTAAGTCTTCCGCTTTTGTTTAATTATGTATGCTCTGATATGAAACCATATTGTGACATCTTTACCCTTGTCGGGTTGGGGTGTTACAATTTATGGTATCAGAGACAGGTTAGGACCCTTTGAGCTTAGGCTATGACCTGTGAGGATTGGGTAGACATTAGGTTTCCTTCTGCGTACTCTCCTTTCATAATCCATTCTTGTTTCGTTTTGCTAATCCTTTTTCAAATCATTCAGATGGTAGCCACACGTAGGAATGGTGAAGGGGATGGCCCTGATTTCGAGGCCATGATCAATGCTGCTCTGGCCAATGCTCTTCCGAACCTTTCCACTGAACTAAGAACTCAGATCTATAATGATATCCGAAATGGTGCGGGTTCATCAGGTGGTAGTGGTGGTGGTGGTGGTGGTGCTCCACCTACCACAATTTCTGGTTGGATCAAAGAGTTCAACAAGCTGAAACTACTTGCTTTCCGATCTGCTGCTACCTCCGCTGAAGCAGAAGATTGGATAACTCACATGGAAAAGTTGTTTCAAGTCCTGGGTTGTCTTGATAATTTTAAGACTCGTCTGGCTGCGTTCAAATTGGAGGGTGATGCCTTGAGCTGGTGGACAGCTCATCTTCGGACTCAAGCAGGAGGGGATGCTTATGCTGATACATGTACTTGGGCCACTTTCCGTGAGATTTTCTATAACAGGTATTTTCCGGTGTCTGAGCAACATAGATTTGAGAGAGAGTATGGTTCTATTTATCAGCTAGAGAGGGAGAATTCTGTGGAGTACATGCAGAGATTCATGAGGCTGGTTAGTTTTGTGGGGCCAGTGGCTGGCGATGCTCTGAGACAGGCCAGGCATTTCAAGTGGGGGTTAAAGAGATGGGTGTTAGATAGGATTGTCAACATAGAGTATCCGGATGTTGCTCAGGCTTGTGTTGCAGCTCGCAACATTGAACTGCTACACGAGAGTGGTAGTTCAAACAAGAGGAACAGGGATGGTGATCGAATTCAAAATAGGGAATATGGTCAACAAGATAGGAAGCTGGAGCGTGGAGGTCGAGATGATAAGAGCTATGATCAGAAGGGTTCGACTGACAGGAGGCAGGAGTCAAAAGGGCAAGACCAAAGGGCTAGTGATAGACAAAGAGATAACCGACGGGGCTACTACTACGACAACCAAAGGTCATGGAGGGATAGGGATTCAGCTCAAAGAACTTACCGTGATACCAGGTCTAGGGATCAAGAGCAGAAGCAGAATCAGGATAGGATCTCTCAATGTGCTACATGTGGAAAGTATCATCGGGGAATATGCAATAGACTCAGTTTCTCATGTGGCTCGGTGGTTCACAAGATCAAAGATTGTCCCAAGTATCAGGCTAATGACTACAACAAGAAGGCAAAGGAAGATAAGCAGAGTCAACCAGGAGATCGTGCACGCGACTAGTTTCTTTTCGTTCTTTTCATTTTGATGCTAGACTTTGTTTTCAATTTCATTTTCAGGATTTCACTGATGTGATTGGATCTTTTGATTAACAAGTTTCCTTTGGATGTTCGTTTTATGACAATTATGGGTATGTTGTTATGTTTATGGTTATGAGGATTTTGGTGACTTTTTGGAAGTATTGGTGCGATTGTTCAGTATGATGGATCTGTTTGATTTCCGTTGATTTCTGATAAGTTTGTTGTTTGTTCGACTCCGTTGATGATCGATTCTGATAAGAGAAGTATCGCCCTATTGATATTAAGTTGCTTATTCACAACTTGAGATAAATTATGGTCATCATGATGGTATACTCATATGATGCTGGTATTATGACGTTCGCGAACGTGATAATACTTACATCATATGACGTACCCTCATTGTGAACATAGGATATTTCAGGGAGTGTCTGAGAAGCATTAGATTTTTGTCAGTTAGATTACTCGTGATTAGTAAGGCTTTTAGGATCCATTCTATCCTGCGTATATTCTACCTTCATAGTTCGATATCTGAATACGGTTGAATTCTCGTCGTATGTTTTTTGATCGTCGATCATTCGTTGAGAATTTCAGAACTCACTAAAAGTCTTCTATCGTTCGAATTTCCGTACTCAATCTATTTTCTGCTAGTACTTGTGAGAAGTACTTTAGTTATCTGCTACGTGTATCTAATCGTTAAATCGATTTCTGATCTACTTTGGATAATATATGATGAGTTTTGTCTGTGAAATCTGAGAAAGATTTTCTGAGTTAAGACTACTTCTGTGATCGAAAGATTTTGTGTTCGTTCCGTTCTGACAATTTCTGAAATTTGATTAGTCTCCGTTTGCTCTGCCTATTCATTTTCCGAGGACGGAAATTTCTGTTAGAGGGGAAGAAGTTGTAATACCTAAAATCTAATACTCTGCAAAATTACCAAAATGCCCCTATATGTTTAAATTTTAATAAAACTATTATTTAAAAATATCAAATAAAGCCTAAATAAATAAAATAAAGTATCCTATGACCACAAATAATTTTGTTAGCATTTTTTATACCATAAAAATATGTACAAATAAATAAAATGGCACCTAAGGATTTTTAATGGGTTTAAATTATTTATTTTCTTTATACATATATGAAATTAAAATAAAGAAAATAAAAGATATGTATCAAATATATATGGAAACAAATAAATCTGATTTAACCTCATTATGGGCCTCCTAAAACTCGGCCAATTACTCTTACAAATTTCCTATTTAGCTCCTATAAGGCCAAGTAACAAATCATACCAAAAACAAAACCCTAAAACTTTCAAAAACACATACGGCACTCCAAGATTATTTTCCATCCATTCCATCATTTTTCCTAGCTTAATTGAAGGTGTGTGAACATGAGAAAAATAGTACTTCGATTTATAAAGGCCTAGATTCGTCGATGTCGAATTGTGTTCAAAGGTGAGGTATAAATTCATTCTGATTCAAACGATACCTTATAAATTCGTTTTCTAATTTTCCTGAGTTCCTTACATCATATATGATCTGTGAAAAATGATTACAAGGTTGTGGGATCATTCGTGTGCTCGTGGGGATTATTTTGGATTCGTAGTGCTCTATTGAGGACCAATTTCGTCACGCCCTTTCTACATGTTCAATATCTGGTCTGGTATTTTTCTCGTGGTCCTTACATCATATAAGTCTCAAATAAAATGTTAAACACGAACCATACATGATCTATAATTTATTTGTGAATTAAACCTTAAAAACGTGACAAAACTCTAAATTATTATATACTAATTTTCTGGGCATGAACACTATATTATGTGTACTCTATGTAATATATAAGACCTCAAAAAAATGCTAATTCAAATTGTGGAGGCTTGGATCATGCGTTGTGAGTTTATTTCCTAATCGCTAATATGGAATAAAAAGAAATAAAAGGGAAACCTAAATAATTCAACCTAGGTTTAGGGTTTTTGTATAGAATCTGGTCATTTAATGATGTTTAAGGTTGTTGATAATGATGGTGTAATGATTGGAAATTAATTCTAGGGTTTTTGTGGTATTTGTGTTCTAACGATTTGAAGAAATAAGTAGAAGGGCTGTTTTGTAATTTTCTAAAACTTGTGGGTATTTTTGTGATATGTTTTAATCAGGGACTAATCATGTAAAAATAGTGCATGGGCCGTTTGAATGCTTTTCATAAATAAAAGGGCTTAAATTGTAATTATTAATTATTTAATTATACGGTTTTAAATAAATATTAAATAGAGTGACTAATTTTGTAAATATGATATTTATGTGGTGTTTGTTGTATTTTAAAGTTATTGAAGGGCTAATAATGTATATTTGATAATTAAATGGATTTTATGGGTAAAATGCATAATTAAAGGATATAAATGAAATTAATTAAATATAAGGACAAAGTGTAAATATTGTAAATTGTGAAGTAATTTTGTTATATGCTTAAAGTCAAGGGTAAAATTTGTAAATCCTCTAATGTGATGGTTATATGTGCTAATATGGAATTCTTATGGACTTAATTGTTAATTATATATTAATAAGGACTTAAATGGTAATTAAGGCATGTTAAGGGTTTAAAATGTAATTTTGGTTAACTTGAGGGTTTAAATGGTAATTAATGATTAATTTATGGACAACTTGTGTAAATAATGGAAACTTGTTATATTTTCACAATTAACCTTTATCTCTATTATATTTTCATTATAAACCCTAAAATATGGAAAGTTAACATATTAAACCCTAAACTATCATGACTAGCTAAAATAAACCCTAATTCCATAAAATAGATATTTCATGACTTAAAGCAATTAAAATATTAATTCTTTCTATTTTGGAAACCTGCTAAAAATAGAAAGCTGCTAGATATGGAAAATTATCAAAAAATGGAAAGTCAATTAAAGAGTAATCTGATTTGAAGGAAAAGTTATTAATGATAAAATGAAACCTAATTCAGGTGTATACATTGAAGAGGAAGTGAACTTTTCCCCTTTTCGTGACTCCTTATTTTTGAACTCTTTGCTCTGCTAAGGTACGGATATTCTGACCTTACTCTTAAGGTTTCCTATGTGTTTGATCCTTTGCTATGAACTTTCTGTTTTGAAACTTTCTGCTTGAACCTTTGATATAAAAAGCTTTCTGATATGCTAAGCTTTCTGATTTTGAAAACTAAGATTTGAACTTTTGATATGAACCATATGTTACATGAGCTTCACTAGGCATGGGGGTTCCATGTCCGTGTCATAGATGCACCTATGGCATGACTCTAGGGCAGTAGAGTGATGTTCTGCCACGTCCCTTCCGTTATATAGGTATGAATGTGCACTAATCTTCAGGGGCGTATGGATGCATCCTAGATCTGTTTTCTGTATGATATGATTATGATATGATTCTGCTTAGTGACTGGACGTACGTGCAGTGTACTCCTTTCACTTCCGGTACATTGGAGCTAGCTACTCCTTGTACAACTTATGATTTGACAGGTGATATGATATGAATATGTTTATCTGAGCTCATGGTATTAATTTGGTTTCTGACTCTGTTTATACAGGCGACTGTATGAATTCCTGACCTAACACACATTTTGTTTCCGCATTCTCCATTATGCCTAAAGATGTTTTCCAAATATATATATATATATATATATATATATATATATATATATATATATATATATATATATATATATATATATATATATCATTTATTTTTCAATATTCCTATTTCTGTTCATTATTGTTATATCCGTTCACTGAGATTTTTAAACTCAGCCGTATTTTCTTTTCTCCGCGGCAGGTATTCAAGATAGCTTATGGGATAGCTTTCTGGGGATTGAGAGTAGAGCTGAGTGCAGTTTTGACCATAGTCATCTTAGAATTTATGTTATTTCTGTATTTCAGAGATTTTGTATTTGTTTCATTCTTTGTATTTTTTTTGGATATTTTGTAAGTCTTCCGCTTTTGTTTAATTATGTATGCTCTGATATGAAACCATATTGTGACATCTTTACCCTTGTCGGGTTGGGGTGTTACATGTAGTCATAGAATCCATTACCATATGTTTCCCTAAGCTACTAGCAAGAGCACTTACCCCTTTCATACTCCAAGCTTCAAAGGGAATATTTGTCATTTAAACCCAAACAGGTAACTTCTTAGGCTCTATTATCTGCATTCCAATCCCAGGGCTCTATTTTCGAACAAAGAGAGGTTTGTTTTGAACCATCCAAGGCCCTTTCTCAATTACATCATTCAAACCTTCCTCATCCCTAAACTTAAACAAATATTGCCCATTCTTACTAGCACTTATATCATCTATACCAAACTTGTTCCACATTCTTCTTATATTGTACCTTAGTTCATGAATACTCATATGATAACCAATAAACTGTCCACAAGTTGTTAGTAACCACTTTTCACTTCCATTCTTCACAAGCAATTCATTAAACACTACAACTTCATTACCAGTCTTAGACAATGCAATTGGAATGAACATGAGTTCCTTAGGAAATTCATTCGTCTTCACAACATTTGCATAAGAGGTACTATCACGAATCTTATCACCATTAATAATACTACTATTCACTTTATCAGTAGCAGTTTCCTTATTAACATGCTCAGTAATATCAACAGTTTTATTATTAGTTAAAGTATTCTTAGTCTTATTATTAACAGTACTAGCAATAACAACATTCTCCACATCGTTAGGCATAGAAATACTTACAGATGATGCCTCTTCTTCATTATAATCCTTCTCAGTATTCCTAATTACATTTCCCCTCTTAACCTTACAAGTCTCCACATCAGTTACATATCCTCCCAAATTCTTATCACTTTCCTGACGTTTCTGACTTAGACCTGCCACCACATGATCCTGATATCTTGCTGGGACTTTAGTCTGTCTTTGAGATCGTTTCTTATTCGACATACTGATAAAAACTTACAAATACAAGTAACCTAACCACTAGTAATTGAGGATTTAATCATTTTGTAATTTGGCGCCAAATAGTTAACTATTCAATTACTTGGTTAAAATTGGGGAAAAGTATTCAGTATGTGTAGAATGAAAAACTAATTCAAATGATCGGATTAGATTTGGAAATTATGTATTAATTGGGGCTAGATCTAAGAAAAACGAAGATATTAATGGAGGAAATGGGCGGGATATTAGTTAGAGGGGAGAGAAAAGAGAGAAGACTGAAGAGAAATCTCCATATGAAACTGTTTGTTTGTAACTTAATAGAGAAAGATGTCTGAAAATATTAAGTAATAAAACGTAGCGTGCCTGAATTAAGTCATCTCTTAATTAAACATAACTTAATAGAAAATTTTAACAAACAAGCCCTTGGTTAGATAATCGTAATAGGTTTGTGACTGAATTGGGTCGTTTGTTTTGTTTGAATCTTGAAATTAGCCGAAAAGTGGTTGACATGTATCCGTTTTCTATTAAATATATGAAACTTTCAAAATTTCACTTGTAAAAGTAACTATACATCTCAAAAGCATCAATATATACATAGTATCTCCTTAGATTTGCTGATCGAGCACATGTTTGTGTGGTTAAAACAAAATGTAGGGGTTATGCTTGTTTGTGGAAGATTATGGATGAACTTTTTGTAAATGAAGCTATAATGGGAACAAGTAAAATAAAGTGACGGTAGAAATTACAAGGTATCGAAGTCGAAGAAGAAATAACTACGATGGTTAGACGAAATTGCATAATGAGATGGAGTTTTGGTTTAGACGAAATTGCATCCTTTATTTGAAAAAAGTGAAAAGTGAAAAGAAAAATTGTAGAAAAAATAAAAATTATGTTTTTCCAAATCTTAATTATAAATATGAATGTGAGTCATCTATTCTTTTCTGACTTTGTGTAAAATAATTTCTGGAAAATAGCCTATTTTTCTACTAGTTATACACATTTTTAAATCCTTCTGAGTATAAAATAAAAAGAAGAGAGATGGAGAGAGAAAAAAAAGAAAAAAAAGAGAGAAGTAAATAGGAGAAGAATAAGAATGATTTTTTTATCTTGTGTTACCGAGTTGAAAAAAAAAATGTGAGCAAAAAAAGTTTTAAAATCAACTTCACTAAATTTCATCTCAATCTGGGAATAAGATTAAAAGAGTAATTTTGGTGTAACTTACTATCATTTTCTTTCTTCTCTCCTCTTAAAAAATCTCAAAAACACAAATTTTTAATTTTTTTCTATTATCATCCAAGACATTTCCCTTTCACTCCAAAATTTAAACTCGGGAACAGAGTGGTAACAAGTCAACAAATGTAACTTGTTGCACATATCACTAAAAGAAAATGCAATTCTAATGCAAGTTTGAGGACTATTCATGCAAATTACTCATTTGAATAAACTAAATAAGCAGTTTTCACATAAGCAAATCCAAACACCCCTCTTGACTCACTCTCGTCTTCAGGTCTGCTTAATTGAAAACTGAAATTTCACTCCCTTAACAAAGGTACCATTACAATTTCGATCAATTTAAGTTTTCTAATCAAAATATTCATCATCTTTGCATCTGTGATGTTTGTATTTATTTTTAGTCAATTGGTTCATTATAGATGCATAAGATTTAGGGTTTTATGATGTTGAGATTGAAATTAGGGTTTTAAGTCTGACTGTTAGGAAATTTGGGCGTAGATCTAGGTTTTTAAGATAAGATATATACTAATTTGTACTGAATATTTGAGAATGGTTTATTTATTATTCTTCTTAGTGATTAAATGAAGTGATTTTATAAAGTTGTTGTAAGTAATGTAGTGCCGTTATCGATTACACGTGTCGGTTACTGATACCTATGAACTGTGACGTAAGTGGATATTTTTCGATGATTATGTAAAAAGTTTACAAGATGTTTTTGGGCACCTGGCTTAGTGTGGTCCGGACCGGACCGACAAGACCGAGGACCGAAATAGCCAAAAAATCAAGACCGAGGACCGGACCGAATGTGGTCGGTCCCGGTCGGTCCGGTCCAACAAGGCCAAATAATCGGTTTGTGGTCCGGACCGGACCGAGGACCGAATTAGCCAAAAAATCCAAGACCGAGGACCGGACCGAATGTGGTCGGTCCGGTCCGGTTTCGGTCGGTCCGGTCCGTTCGGGTCGTTTGCTCAGCCCTAGTTTATAATGAACTGTGTATTCCGATGGAAAAAGAACCAATAATGAAAACAATTTGCTCAAGATGAATGTAATTTGGGATGACGGCCTGACGGGTTACATATTTTTCGCAACATTGTGATGAATATTGCTCTAAACGAGAAGTTTTATAATGTAGAAAGATATGCACTGTATTGCGTTCTTTGTAAGTGTTGAATATGGAGTAATTCGATAAGTATGGACACATACTATAGTACGTGTCACATATAGTAGGTTTTTATGAATTAGAAATGATGTTAGGATCTGATGTTTTTGGGTTGACGTTTGCTGTGAAATGCATACCGAGAAGTCCTATATGCAATGTAATTAGTGAGTATTTCTAGTCAGTTGGGTTAATTTGGGAAATGAAGAATTCGTCACATGAGTATCATCTTCTAAGTATATCTTTCTATTATTGCATAAGCTCTAGCATGTTTGGGCTTTCACATTGTAGTAGCTGAATGTTGAGTGTTGACACGTGACTCTGATGTGATCCCTATAACTTATGGTCCCCTTATTGCTTCATATTCTTAGTACCTTGATATGATTGAAAAACAAATGTCTCGAGACAGACATACCCTTCACAAAATGATTGAGTATTAGAGTTGCATGGTTGTTTAAGACAAAACGGTAATCTTCAAATTACTTGCCTTATCTTTATAATCCAATCTCAACTGGTTCAGTATTAAGAATTGCTGTAAAACCATGTGAACTTTTCTACTTATTTACTAGTTGCAGTTTTGCACCAACCGAAAAACTTGTTAAAACAGTTCCGGTGGAGATATTCTTTTAAAACAATTTCTAATTCATGCAGTCCTTAAAAGTGAGTGGTCTGGTCTTAGCTGCAGGATATAATGTTTAATTATATAGTAGTTTTTATTTGTAAGAGATGACTAAAGGAAATACTCTTAATTTTAACTTCCTGCTCAAATTGACTTGCCTGAGTCGCCTGACTTAGGTCAGCTACTCATAACTAGTCTACAATTCAGAAGCTTTTAATCTGATAAAAACATTATAATTATTGCACATGACTTTTGTATTTTATCTCTTGTGGGTTGAGTTAATAGACCAATTTGATACATAGTTACAGTTCATGTTTTCTCCCATTCCAGTGGCAAGTTACAGATATCGGCGGCTTCCATTGGCATGCAGTAAATGTTAGGACCGCTAAGCCCATGCTTACAGAGTTATTACATTTACTGGATTTAGAAATCCTAAAAGCTCTGTTCAAACATGTTTGTGATGATAGGTTGGGTTAGCAAATTCTGCTGAATTTTGTAAAGTGAGAACATGGTTATGCTGTTTTTCTCTTGCTATGAGTTTGGAAACCGGCTGTGGACTGAACATAGCATCTGTAGATTTAGATTGAATGCCATCATCTAGTTCCCAAAAGGGGCACAATCACTTTTTAATTACTTACGTCCTTTTTTCTTGAGATTCGGTGTGAACTCTCTATTTCAGTTGGATTAATAGCTGTCAAATGATTGCTATGACCTCTAATATATGGCCTTGCTGTATTTTATGCAGATGTTTAATGATCAGGATTTGGGATTCTTTGCTAATTCACTGGGCATCGTTATACTCTTTCTGGTTATTGGTTATCATTTTGTGATGGCCGACCAGAAGTATGAAGGCAACTAGTGGTTGATTTAAACAGCAGAACTTAACTGTATCGGGTATATTAGACTACGGTTATGTTTTAATGTGTAATGCAATAATGACTGTTTTAAGTTGATTGAGACTCTCCCCGGCTAGACCTTGAGAAACTGCTTGCTATGAGTAAAATTCTATGATAAAAGCACGTTCGTTATATTGCATATGCATCTATGAATCCCATGTTTAAGTTTGCTTATGATATACAGTTATACACAAATATATCATAAGCTGACAGTCTTTGAACTTGCATCTTTAGTTCCATGTTATAATTTGTCTTGAATGTGCCTGCTACTATGTGGAGCAAAAATACACCAAAAATGAAGTCTCAGAAGCTTCAAGTTATGGCAGTTACAAATTTGAAGGGAGTTAGATAGCATGGTTTTGTTTTTAAAATAAAAATCAGCAATGTGATTTGAGCTGTAGTCGAAACATGGCATTTTTCTTGGTTTTGAGAATGTGTTGAAATAGAAGACAGAAATTTATTTGACTATATAAATTGAAATCAACATACAGTTACAGGCTCCAAGCATCATAATTCATGATCAAGATTGTGATTACAACTAGCCTTGAAAGTATTGTCAATATAATACTTACATAAAAGCAGGAGGAGAATAATAATATACGCTACTATGATTTGTGTAAAATGGTAACTAGAACCCACTGTGAGGACATTGGTTCTCTATTTGGCTAAAACGCTCTTCGTATGGTTCCTCTATGGGTATGATGCGTTATGCGTGCCATTGTCAAGTGATCATTGCCTTATGTCAAAAGATTTGTGTGACTTTAGACATCCGTAATGGATGGAGTTGGATCCAATGTGCTTCTACTACTTCCTCTAGAGATAAAAATAAAGGTAAATTGCAAAAATGGTCACTAACGTGTCACGAAATTGCAAAAATGGGACCGAGTCATAAAGGCGTGCAAATTTGCCACTAACGTTTCGTAAAAATGCAAAATAGCCACCGAGAGCCATATTCCATTAGTTTGCTCGTTAAGTTCCACGTCATCGAGGGTAGTTTCATCTTTTCATGGTGCATTTTGCCGGGAAACTTTTGGTATAAGTGTGACATGACCTCAATAGCTAATTTTGGAAAGTTATTCTCATGTTACCATATTAAATTGTCACAACAGCTTCACACACACAAGCAGAAACACACACACCCTTAACAAAACATTTATCATTCCCCTTTCCGGTAACATGTCTCGCTGTCTAGATCTCGTCATTGCCTGTAACTCGTTTGTCATATCGGAAATGATGCTATCTCATTACCAGCGAGAGGTTGAGGAAGACATTCATCATGCAAAAGAGTTGATGAGTATGTGCCAAAAGCTGTCTAATATGCTGGGTGGGGGGACCTGATTGCGGAGCTCCAACTCTTAAGGGGCTCGAGAGCTGCAAGGGCCAATGTGAACAAGCTTAGGAGGATTCAGTCGACTGATATGAGAAAGATAAGGGGGTTGATGAGGATGCTTAGGCAAACAAACGACATCATTGTTTTCAAGATTGAGTTTGTTGTGAGGCAAACGTACATGTGAAGGGGTTGGGTGTTCGAGGCTGTGATGGGTTCTTTTGTTGTGTTTGTTGTGTATGATGAATGTAGGTAGTAGGTGGTTGGGCACTTGTGGAGTTGTGGTTTCTTTTGTTGTTTTTGGTGCCACTGTGACGTCGTAGTGTCGTAAGCTAGGTAGATGTAGGTGATGATGTAGGTAGGGGTTGTGGTTTCCCCTAAGGTTGTAAATGTATCCCTAAGGTTTATGAATGGAAGGGGTTGTTTGATCCCGTTTGTCTTGATATACAATGTTCGATTCGTATCACAAACACAAACACAAACATAAAACAGACAGAATTGTAACCATAATACAATACACAAGCACATAATTGTAAATGCTACTAATCGAAGCATTAGACAAATTACATAAGTAAATACAACAAAATTAAAGTGTTTTTGTTTCTACACATTACATATTCCGGATGACCCAACAGGTCTAACGAGCTACTGGATGACCAAATTACATAAGTAAATACAACCAGATGAATAGATTAACCCATATGTCAATCTTCAAAATCTTCTACTGGATGACCCAGCAGGTGATCAACGACACCCGCATAGTCAAAATATGCAATGAAATTAGGTTACTATAATAGGCAATGCAATGTATTCAAAATATTTGCTAAATAATTCATTAGACTCACCTAATCAAAATAACACCACATTGTTACCCATTGATCTTGGTGCCCTTAGACCCAGTACGCAATTTGTGATTCTAACATCACTTCTTGGTCTCAAAAAAACCCCACCCCTTGCTTCCACATTCACTGAACCAACACATGCTGACTTCTTCATAGAACCACCGTCTCTAATGACGATACCAGCCGGTTTGTTCCTGTTAACAACATGAGCCTCATCAACCTCATCAACCATCTTTCCTTTTCCTTTTCCCTTATCCACAGACCTCTTCACAACTTCACCCTCATAAGTAACTAAACCTGCCACCGTTTAAGTTCAAACGTCAATAGTCAACTAAAGTAACACCCTATTCACATTTATCATTTTAAATCAAACTTCAAGTCTAACGAGCTACTACAGCTGCTACAACAAGTGTAGACTGAAGTATGCAGTGTTCTATATCTCACCACATTGAAACTTCAATGAACCAGTTATGCAGACAAGTGCACACTGAAGTATGCAGGCTCAAGTGAAGCAGAGCGATGCAGTGTTCTATATCTCACCACATTGAAACAAATTATACAAGTATAGTTGTAGTTTGGTTAATAAGTCAATGTGGTTTATATAGAAACCAATTATACAAGACAGAGCAAAGAATTCCATCACAACACCTTAAAATTATGCAACTACAATTCAACAGTACACATTAACAAATCAGGAAACATTAACCAATCAGGACACATTAACATAAGCAAATTAACAAATCACAAAACATTAAGCAATGAGGACACAAACATTAACCAATGAGGACACATTAACATAAGCAAATTAACAAATCAGGAAACATTAACCAATCAGGGCACATTAACATAACATCGAACATAAGCAAATTAAAAATATCTCAAATATATGATGTATACTACATTAACATACCAATATCTGTATGCTCCTCCTTCCCCTTCCTCTTCCTCCCACTCCCAACATGCCTTCCCCTCTTCCTTTTTTGTGTACTTGTAGTCGGATGACTCCCCTCCTTCTTTTTCCCACTCCCTACAGGTCTTCCCCTCTTCCTTTTTGGTGACATTGTACTCGGTTTATCGTTTGGTACTGAAAAAGTTACTTTCTTTTTAGGCCTTCCCCTCCATTTTTTTGTCTCTGCAACAACCTCATTGGAGCAACCACTAACACTTCCAATGGTAGGAATAGATATCGCACCACTACCTTCCACATTTGGTTCGTTGAAGGTTTTGCTCCACAACCATTGAAGAATAACTTCTATCATCTCCTTCCCTATGTTTGCATACGAACCATACTTGGCAATTACTTCATCACCAAATCTTTCCATAATTTCCTCAAATACCTCATCATTCGCCATAACTTGGATCCTTTGTTCCGATTTACAATTTTTTTTTTCTTTTATAAAGGTTAGGGTTTGACGGTTGATTATCTTCACAACGGATATGTAACTGGGTTGTTTTTGGGGATTTAATGTACTCTGAAAAAGGCACTATAGTAATCTAGTAGCTTTAACTCAAGAGTTATCACCACTTTTTACATTTACGGTTACCACCAACAAAAAATATAAAAATACTCACTTTATAGAAATATACCACACACACTGACAAATAAAAATAAAATAAAATAAAGGTTGTGCAGACCACCAGTATATACAAAGGTGATACAAAAATAAAAGTGATGGTAAGGGTCTCTTATGAGGCATCACTCATGCTGGGTGGTGTGAAGTTGATGCTTCACCCTTATAAAAAACCAGCCTAATATCACTTATCAAACAAATTTTAGAATGAATAGTGAAATAAGGGTAACTTGGTCTTTTCACATGATAAATTTTGGAATAAATAGTAAAATAGAGAGTAATTTGGTCTTTTCACATGATACATTAACTTTCATTCATTTGAAAGTTTATGGTGCGTTTGGTTTGGGTATATGTGAATGATGGAATAACTATGATAGTGATATCAAATGTTTGGTTTACTATTATCACAATCAAACTATCATTTCATAGTCATAGATCCATTCAAGTGGCTAGAGGTGGGTTTTTTAGGGATTCTGTGGGTCCCTCTATTTATTTATCACCACGTAAAATAATAAGGGTGCGTTTGGTTTGCTTATAGGAATCACAATGGATATTGGTATGATAATATGGTGGTATGGGATTGAGTTTGAGAGTTCAAAAAATGTTGTTTGGTTTATATATTTGGGTTTGAATATTGTTTGATAAATATAAAGAAAAAAAGTGGGGTGAGTGAAATTAATGGTGAAATATAGCCCACAAGAATGGTTTGGCAAAATCCACCAAGTCCAAGTGTTATGAATGTATGGGTTTCATCCGTAGGACCCACATAAATTATTTGGCAAAATCCCTCAACCAAATGACCACAAATGGTATCAAACTCATACCCTCATTTCTACACCCTTATACCAAACGGACCCTAAATGAGCCAACTTTTTGAAATCAAAGACCCATAAGAGTTCATTTTAAATGATACATTTTAAACTCATAAGAGTTCAATGTTTTACGTTTTGGGTTTAAATGTTACACAAAACATTGAACTCAACGTTTTAAACTTATAAGAGTTCAATGTTTTACGTTTGGCACATTTTAACATTTGACTCATAGTTACAATGTTCAATGCTTTTTAGAAAAATGATTCTCTAATGATTTGATCGGTGGATTTAAATAAGTGATTGGTGGGAATTTGAAGAAAAAAAAATGTATAATACAATCGTACAAGTAATTTATACATTAGCATGTATCTAGGCATAAATTGTATGCCTAAATAACATCACTCTACTTTTTATTCTCGCTTGACACACATATTTAAACATTTTACTCAGTTGGCCTAACGTATAATAGTTCAATCATTTTTATTTACCACACTTTATCATAATCTTAATCCACGTTTACAGACGGGCTAAAAACACTCCAACACATACCGATTAAAATAAATATATAAATAAATAACTTTTGAATTCTAACCTAGATTATGTGACCACTTTTGTCAGCAGATTAGCCGTATTCAACACTCTTGCATACCCAATATCAGACTATTGTTCATTCCAAAAATAGTAGTCTTATGATATGTCTAGGCCATCAAATGTTCCTTTCAATGATAATAGAAGGTTTAGCTCATTCCAAAAACAGTATTAAAGATGGACCGGTTTTACACTAAACTCAACCAAACCTCCTGTGATATACTCAAGAGCTGTAACCTAAGATTTAAGGCGAGATTTGACAAATACAATATTCTCATAAAATGTATCCAAAATTTGAATATACGACAACAAGCACATCTAAGAAGAGGCTTCAAAACCACATACCTGACAGTTAACACACATAGAAAGAGGATAGATAGACGACACCATGAAGCCGGTCTTTTACCACACGTACTTGATATTTCATAATCCATCATTTTATATTATTATTACTAGTTAGCCTCCATTACATGGAAACATGGGGGACATTTCCGTAGATACAAAAATAGGCAGTAATCTACCATGTTGATTCAACACACGAGACTATGATCGAAACCTTGGTGAAGATCGCAGCTTATGCTTGTTCAGATCAAGGGGATTCTTCTTCTTAGAACCACAACTGTTTCCACCATTGTTTGTCGCATTACCTGCCATACATATCATAGGGCCATACTATTAAATATCAAATAGAAGTTCATCATTAAATTTCTATCTGCGCATACTCATTTAGCCAAGATGAATGAAACTTTGGACAAAAGAAGAATGAAGTGACCTAATACTAAAATGCTACACAGTTCTATAGCTGTAGAGACATGAAAAAAAAAAAAAAAAAAAAAGACATTAAGGTTTAAACAAAACGTATATACCTGCAGAATTCATCTTCTTACTCTTTTGCTCTGTGGGAAGTTCATCACCATCTAATTCTTTCATGGTATCTGTTTTTATATCTGCAGCCTCTTGGTTAATGCTCGAAGGATTGACCCTTCTTCTCGTATTGCTTGAACCGTTAGTACCTACAATTGAAGCCTCAGAAGTTAAATTTTCTTCCTCTTTGTTTAGTACTTGACGGATAAACCTCCTATTAGTTAAAGAACAGAAAGATGTCAAAAAATGTATCCATGCACCTTCGGTATTGATCTTCTTGTTCCTTTGTTCAGGGGGAAGTTCGTCACCATCTGATTCTTCTGTGCTATCTGTTTTTATATTCGCAGCATCTTGGTTAATGCCAGAACGAGTGGCCCTTCTTCTCATATTGCTTGAGCCGTTAGTACCTACAATTGAAGCCTCAGAAGTTAAATTTTCTCCTTCTTTGTTTAGTACTGGAAGGATAAACCTCATATTAGTTAAAGAACAGAAAGATGTCAAAAAATGTATCCATGCACCTTCGGTATTGATCTTCTTGTTCGTTTGTTCAGGGGGAAGTTCTTCACCATCTGATTCTTCTGTGCTATCTGTTTTTATATTCGCAGCATCTTGGTTAATGCTAGAACGAGTGGCCCTTCTTCTCATATTGCTTGAGCCGTTAGTACCTACAATTGAAATCTCAGAAGTTAAATTTTCTCCCTCTTTGTTTAGTATTGGATGGATAAACCTCCTATTAGTTAAAGAACAGAACGGTGTCAAAAAATTTGTATCCACGCACCTTCGGTTTTGATCTTCTTGTTCCTTTGTTCAAGGGGAAGTCTGTCACCATCTGATTCATTTGTGGTATCTGTTTTTATATTCGCAGCATCTTGATTAATGCTAGAACGAGTGGCCCTTCTTCTCGTATTGCTTGAACTGTTAATACCTACAGTTGTAGTCTCAGTAGTTACATTTTCTCCCTCTTTGTTTGGTACTGAACGAGTAAGCCTCCTGTTAGTCACAGTACTTGGGTTGTTCCCATCAACAGAAGCGTTCTTTTCAATAGTATCAACAAATATGCCTTTGGCCTTCTGAATTTTTGCACGAGTAGTCCTCGATTCTAAATCTGGACTCATCTTAGCTTGTCTCTGTTGTCCAGCATTTGTACTAATATCACTGGTAGCGAAGAGTGACTTCTTAGTTTTTGCTCGTTTTGGCGCATCTTCTGTTTCCAAGGATTCTTTCGAAATATTGGAGAAATCGTCAATCCCTTTGGAAATGTTAGGGGAAATTTCAGGGCTTTGAGGAAACTTTGACATCCTAGAAGCAAGAGCTGCACGAGCAGCTAGAGGGTTCAGTGGGGACCTGATGTCTTCTGAATCACTTCCATTTGGCACAGCGATATCTGTTTCCTTTACCTGTTCATGAATATTAGCTGCAGTAAAGAATACACAGTCAAATGTATTTTCACAAACAGCTTAAGCTTAATCACGTTGTTGGTTGTGAGATTTACCTTCTAACTCCAAAATCTCATCTCTAATTCTTTTCTTGGAACCATGAACTGAGTTTTTGATTCCTTCTATTTGTTTTTCTAACAAATCATGGAGATCGAGATCCAGATCAAAGTCATTGACATCAGTCAACTCTGGAGACATACTGGAGAAACATGAGTTACTCAGTGACACTGATTTTAAGAAAGCCGAAATTGTTGGATGGTCATTGATGCTTTTGTTAGCCAATCTCATTACTGAACTAGATGCAACGGTTAAACTTTTACCATCAAGGTCTTGATGAAGCCATTTAATCATGAACTTACATCTACACTGTGCCCTCTTTGAGTGTCTTACGCTTAGCACCTGTTGATAATGTAAATGATTGGATTATGGATGATAAAATTAGTTTGGAAATGAAAACTGAAGTTTAAGAAAATACACCTTTTCTATCTCTGCATCAAAGAAGCCTTTCTCTGAGTTTTGACAGACAACATGGTCACCTGGTTTGATGCGTGTGCAATCATCTTCAAGTAAAGGAAGTGAGCGAACCCGAATCCTCTTAGTTACTTCTTTTTCACTCATTAATATGTCTTGTGAACTGTTATTCTCGTATTTTATACCAAGCCCACCACCATTTGGGCTGCATATAAGAGATGTCACATTATCATGATCATTTAGTATGCTGAGACGGCGGTGTGTCTAAGTGTCATACTTATAAAGAATGCACACTCTTCAGCCATAATGTCAGTAAAGTACTATGTGTGATTATGTGAATATGAACACACCAATTGAAAAAGGTTGTGTTCTTCACAATATGGTTTTTGTGGAAAGCTTGATTCCCTTTTATGTGAACAACAAACTGAGTATTTAATATTTGTGTTCATCACTTTATCTGTTTGGATGCACTACTCACGTACGAGACATCAGATAAATATCAAATTGATATGTAAATCCACAAACTTGTGGAAAAATACTAAGGGTGCGTTTAGTTGGGGGAAAACACCCTTGTTTTCCACAAAATGTATTGTGAAAAACAAAGAAAACGGAGATCGCGTTCAAATCAACGTTTTCCAACAAAATGTTTTGCAAAACACAAAATCCCCTATTTCCTAACTTAACAAGGAAAATTACAAAACAAATTTTAGTTGTTTTCCTTGTTTTCCTTTGTAACCCACAACCCTCCCTCCCCTTTCCCAAAATAGAAAATACAACCATCAACTAAACGTGTTTTCTATATTTTCAAGTGTTTTGTGGAAATAAATTTCCCTTCCAAATTTTTGCAAAACTAGAGATAGAAAACAAGAGAATTTTTTCTCCAACTAAACGCACCCTAAATATCCATAATGCTTGTTTTCTTTTCCATTTAAGAGTGAAACTTAAATAGTTGTCATGGGATCGCCATTACAGATATCTATTCTCTAGATTGTGCATTATCAGTATTTGATATGTTATTTTTTTTATACCATTTGCAGTAAATAAAACACCACTTTAGCATAACTGCAAACTGACGAAAATGTACAAGGTTGGTTTATAGATTCAAACTAGTCACCATAAGCAATGTCTAGCAACCACACAGAGTGCGAACAGCAATTGATTTCATGATGAGAAACAAGTCCGAATAGATGCTCTACCCAAAGAGTTTGTTATGACAGTCCCTCTTTATTTAAGACTCCAACATCTTAAATGGAATATGATATCACACTCTCCCTAGTGAAACATTATAAACCAAACTCGTTGACCATTTATAAGATAACTAAATAAGAAAGTATTTGCCTCTCTAAAGCTAGTTTAGCAAATACGGCAGCCGTTGATTAAAAATTGGTAAGTGATGATGTTTAATGTAATTTAATCCACTAAATTACGTAGCATAGAGAGTAAGGATGCTTAATCTTATTCTGTCTTGAATATACAAATATAAACATAGTTGTATTAGTTGTTACAGGTAACTAATAATACTTAATCTCATTACATGTTGTCACTTCTAAAGTGGATATAAAATGGTTTCTGATCTGCTCAATGTTCTCGAAATGTGAGTATGCACACACTGATTACTGATATACACACATCATGAGCGTTTTGATTGGTGTCAATGTGTCATATTCCTTTCACTTATTATCACAGCTACATACACAGATCCAATTGCAAAGTTGCGTCATAAATATTTTGGGTAACAAGTACCATATGTGGCATATACAACAGTTTTAGGAATGTCTTGTACATTTAGAGTTTAGCCAAACACCCGAGATCTTAATAAGCACAAAGCGAACAGTGTTCAATAAATGCTTAAGACTGCAAATATCTGAACACAGTGAAGTCATTACTCATTAGTAACAATTTTAACCATATAAATGTTAGTGGGTTTATTATTGTTACTGGGTTTTATTATGTCTAGGCCATTGTATTGTTATTGGGAAGCCTAGCCCATGTTTATACTTATTTATATTGTATTTGCACATTATGCTAACTAGAACGGTACCCACGCAATGCGGCGGCGGGTACCTGTGACTATATTTTGCGTTATTCGGTTACACATTTAGTTGTTTTTATGCTTTATAAGTAGAGATATTAGAGATGGTTAAGCCAAATAATTTTAGTTTGAACAACCAACCGCTTCCTAACAAACTTCCTAACCAACTTGCTTCCTACAAATTAATTTTGAAATCTTTCCATAATAAGCAAGAAAAAAGTCTGAATTTTAAGCCTTTTTAATTATAGAATAGTCCCAAATGCATCATATAGTAGTATAGTTATAGATATAGATTAATCAAGTTATTCATTCCAATATGGTATCACAGCCTACTATCCAAATCTCCTAATTTATCTAACAAAAACCATTGCTCAACCTAAAAGTTTGTTGTGGTTCCCCCTCCCTCACCAAGCCCTAACCGAACAGATAAACCATAACCTAATTTTTTTCGAATCTACCTACACAATCATATCTATAAACCCTAATCAATCATGACTGGCCCTACTGCTCCTCCAGCTTTGTCTCTAACTGATAAACTAACTGTTAACTGTTCACAATATTACCTCCCTTGAACTGTCAAATTGGATGTTGACAAACTCGATCAATTATTCATCATGGAGTTAGTATTTTTTTAAGAACCAGTTAAATGGTTAAAGGCTGACACTATTGTCAAGTCTTGGACTTTTCTAACACTTTTGGATGCTCTACAAGAAAGACTTATTACTAGAGATCCGAAAACTGCCAAAGAGGCTTAGGATTTCTTGGAAACAATTTTTCTAGACAATAAATGCACTAAACCCGTTGCTTTGAAGGGTAAATTAAGGATGATACAACTTGGTGACTTAACCATTGATGCCTAATTTCGGAAGATAGAGTCCATTACTACCCTCCTCACCAATCTTGGGTCTCCTATGAGTAATGATGACGTTGTCACATATGCTCTCATCGGTTTAAGTGACAAGTATGATCATGTTGCGGGTGTTATTCATTCCAACAATAAACTTGTGCTGCAAAAGTACCTAAATCTTTTAGCCCGAGTAGAATCTCAGGAAAACAGGATACGGGTATAGGCGATCACATCCTAACTTATTTCAAATACGCCAGCACAACCAGACAACTATACTTAATAACATAATCAGGATATGGATAGACTTACTATTTAAGGCAATTAAATACTAAACCCTTAACACGAACTAACTAACGGTTAGAAAAACCATAAATTCCATTCGAATTGCAAATCATCCACAAATAAATCACTCTATTAAACCAACTAATAAACCCAACTGTCATCTAACTAACCCCTAACAACAATTTTACCTGCATGTAACATTTACTAAAAAATTAATTTCCTATACAAAACACAAAATAAAGCAAAAAATTAGGATCATCAAGGAACTAATTTCACCTTAACCAATCAATCAAATTAAAAACATTAATACATTGGATTTTATACCTGAAAGTGAGCTGACAAGGATGCCAAGAACAATCATCAGTTCTCATAGCTTCAAATTGTACTTCATCAGCCATTTAAAATTAAAAGATGAGTATGATCTGCTGATTAAAGTTGCTATTATTGTTGTTGTTGTTCAGACAGCTTTTGTTTTATTTTAGGTGGTAGATAGATAGATCAGACATTGTTGTTGTTGTTGTTGGATTTCCACTTGTTTATAGGCCCCTGTAAAATAGTGTAGTAAACACTAAACACACTCACTTTCTTTATATAAAGAGTTACTGCTTGAAATAATTGGATTTGAGTAAAAGTTGTTTTTTCTATTTAAAATAAGTTTTGTGTTATAAATAAGGTTAGTCTTGATAATCATATTTGTGAGTATGATTTCTTTTGTGTAACAAGTTTTTGGCGCAGTTAAATCTTTTATATAATAAAGCAAAATTTTAATTTGGGTTTTGATATTTTGAAAAACTAATACATTCATTATTTGGTAATAATTTGATAATTATTGTTAATTTTTTTTATTACTATCTATCTTATAATAGAGGAATGACTTCTATAAATAGTACTACCTCCGTCCCATTTAAAGTGTCCACTTTCATAATGCACAAAGTTTTAGGAGATTCCACTAACTAAACTCTCCACCAATCAAATATTACTTTTACCCACTAAACTCTCATCTTATTGGTTGGAAGGTACAAGTGGACACTTTAAATGGGACATGCAAAGATTCCATTGTGGACACTTTAAATGGGACGGAGGGAGTAATACTTAAAAATTCTGCTTGCTAATTATAGAAATTCAATAGTACTACATAACTTACAAATCTTAAAGCTTAATGTACAAAATACAAAATACCATTAATGTGGTCAAGATATTTAATGTAGTCAATTAATTAACTGATCAATAAATACAAATAATACAGTTATTAAAGCACCATTACATAAGAAATATAAATAATCAAGCATAGTGTAAAATAGGGCTGAGCAAATGACCCGAATGGACCGGACCGACCATATTCGGTCCGGTCCTAGGTCTTGCCTTTTTGGCTAATTCGGTCCTCGGTCCGGTCAGTCCGGTCCGGTCTTGGTCCGGACCGGACCACAAACCGATTATTTGGCCTAGTTGGACCGGACCGACCGACGGACCGACCGAGACCGGACCGGACCGACTACATTCGGTCCGGTCCTCGGTCTTAGGTTTTTGGCTAATTCGGTCATCGGTTTTGTCGGTCCGGTCCTCACCCCTAGTGTAAAACCAACTTAAACACTACAATTCTTGCATTAAATGTCACTAATACAAATAATAAATAACATTATACAAATATTTAAGCCCGAACGGGCAACGGGCCAGCGGGCTCAAACCCGAACAGGCACGAGCTAAACGAAATTCTTGATATCCGTAAATTTATTGTAAAAAATATATAATAAACTAAAATACGCGATTCAACTGAAAATTTTATTTCTAAAGTACCTGCCGCCGCAACGGGCGAGTACCCTACTAGTATTTCCTAATTTAGAAAAAAAAAAAATAACTCTAAATTCGTTTTAAGAGAAAATCAAATAAAAACTTATTTGTCAAAAGTGTAATTTTATATATATATATATATATATATATATATATATATATATATATATATATATATATATATATATATATATATATATATATATATATATATATAGTTAGGATCAAATAAGAAGATTACTTAAAATAAGAAGGAATAAGAAGAACTATAACTACAAATACGAGATGCACCGACCTAAATTAGATGCATCCCTATAATCTTAGATGCATTATAACTCACCATAGTGTGTTTTCTAGCTTTTAATCAGATGCATATACGTTTATTTGATGCATTTCATGATTTCTCTTATTTTTTGTTCCTCTGAACGTGCTAAAATCATGAAAATCAATTTGCACCATCTATACATCAAATTAACTTTCAAAACTCAAGATGTTGCATCTATATGAATAGAAATGCATCCAATGCAAGTCGTTGCATCTCAAATGCGTAGTTTTAGTCACTTCTTACCACTTCTTATTTTAATTTACTTCTTACTGGATCCCTACCCTATATATATATATATATATATATATATATATATATATATATATATATATATATATATATATATATATATATATATATATATATATATATATATATATATATATATATAACACAAAGAAAGCGGGCTTATTTACCAAAACTACAAATTTTAAATTACAAAACCACATAGTAATTCTAACTTTCCATCCACAATTCCAACCCACTTTTTCTTTCAACCAAAACCCTAAATAAAAAATTGGGCGATTTGAATATAAATTGAAGAAAATATGTTTCAGTAAAATTGTTGTTGCAGTAATTCCGAAGATAACTTTGATAATTTATTTACGGAAGAACAAAAAATTTATCTTTCAATAGCCTAAAGGTATGATTTCTAATGTCCAATTTGATTTGTTTAAAATTAATATAGGGCTTTTAGTGTATTCTATAAGGGTTTGTGATTTGTTGCTAATTTTGTTTCAATTCGGGAGAAAAAAATATGGTTTGATTGAAGCGTTTGTTTGATTAATAAAAATGACAAGGAAGAAGATTGGAGAGTAAGAGGATTCTGGGCGTTGGTAAGGTGAGTAAAGTTATTCCTTTTAACTTGGGTTTTATTTGACATGTATTGGGTTACGACTATATTCGGTAAAGAACTCGTATCTTTTATTGGATATTAGCTATTTGCAAAAGTATGACAAAAACATAAAACAAAATGATAACTCAAGTGAGTAATGTAATTAGCTTACATTGTCGCAAAACAAGATGTGTTCTCGGTAGAATTCATGTGATCCTAACAAGATTTCTATTCATTTGAGTCTGTTTGTGACTCCGTTTAAGACTGAACATGTTTAAGATTAATAGCCTTTTACCTTGAACAGGTCAAGTTATAATGTTTCGCTAGAAGACAATGTGTGTTTTTAATGTACACAACTAAGTATTTATGGTTCAACATTTCCCAATATGATTTGTTTTGACCTAAATCTTACCATTATGGATTCTTCATTTTGGTTGTGGCAGGATTGCATTGGTTTGGAGTTGATGCGTGGTTTTACAACCTTGCAAAAGGTTTTACTTCTCAAGGGATCTTGAGAAACTTACAATCCTCACCAGGCAGTTTATCTGACCGATGTAGTATAGTGAGTGGTAAGTACCAGAGGATTGATCGTTCTCTAGGGGAATAGTGTCGTTAGGATTGAAAACTACGTAAACTAGGTCTAAAGATGAGGGATGATTCTTTTTGTATATTTTCTATATTTTTATGAAAGCAAGTAAAAATCTCGGGTATTGGAAGAGTGGGCGGAATTAGTTGCTAGTCAACTAACCCGAAATAACTACTATTGCAAATAAAATTAAATAACAAGAAAAGTAAATGTGGTGAACTTCTTATGATAAGAAAATGTGTTTACTTAGATTTCACTACTCTCTAGCTATCTCTTATTAATTAAATGGTTTGTTATAATTGTTTGGATGAAGGGTTGCTTTCCATAATACCAGTCGTGGGGGCGTGTTCGTCCTTCCCCAACTCTATAAGCTTCTATCTCTTCCTATGACGACACGTTTAGTATCCTATCATGGCCTCCTTAATAGTCACTTATGCATTAAAAACAACCAATAACATCGGTGTACACAGCCGAATACGTTTCTCAAGACGTTCAAGCCAGTTACCATATAGGAGTTCGGCCAGTTTTCTCGAGCCTAACGCGACATCAATCACCCAATACAATCAAACAAACAAACAATCAATAATTAATAGCTAGGTTTCATTAGATCTAAGCAAACACCAAAAAACCTAAGCTAGCATGTTAAAAGAAAGACAAACATAAAAGATAATCAAACAATACATAAACATATTGAATAATTAAAAGATTAACTTATCTTTAATTGAACATGGATGAAAGAATGGTATGAAACCCTTACAATAGCTGTAAAATTTGGCTAGGGTTTATTGCACAAAAGTTCCACACCAATGAATAAAAAATCCAAAACTATATATAGATATACAAGGGTGACGACATCAGCTTTTGGATCATGATGCCGTCAAGTCGCCGTCATTAGGGTTTCTTGATGCCCAATTAATCTTCTTGACGTCGTCTCTTGTTGTTGTCTTCTGGGCCGTCTCTCTTTGTGGTAATACGTGACGACCTACTCAAAATATAACTTGATGCCGTCACGTTGTAATCATCAAATTCTTCTCTGGCGCGTCAAGTGCAAATAGTTATCCTCCTCTTGATTCATCAAATGACGGTGTCACCTTGTGACATCTGACGCCGTCAGGTACTGTTTCCAGCATGGTTTATTGACTTTCTTGTTTTCTTCACTTTTGACTCCAAAAACGTCCAAAATGCTCCATTTTCCATAATTCTCATCCAAAGTATCTAAAATGACAAAATGAACGATTTGAGGTAATATTTGACCATAATATCACGATTTAGGGCTTAAATGACCCCCTAAAAGCGTAACAAATATTTCATTATCAAATACCCTTACACTTGAGATTTGCTTGTCCTCAAGCAAATGAGCTTTTATACCAATCAAAATACAAGTTAGGGGTCATTTAACATTAATATAAAAGTAATTACAACAAATGATCATTCCACCTTAATCAAAACAAGCACGGAAATTATACATTAGCACATCACATTTAGTGTTTGGATACTCTCATCTCTCGGGTGTTATAAATCTATATATCACAAATGGAAATGAAAAAATATCTCTCACTACCTGTCATAGCAAATAGATTACCATAGGCTTGGGAAAAGATCAAAAACCTCCACCACTTGGTGTAAGCACCTAGGATAACTATCAAAGAGGTCTTTTCAAGGGTTATAATGTTCGGTGTAGGGATATGAAAAACACGGTTTGTTAGATAAGGGATATTTAACTGGTGGCAAGTCAATTGGCTTAGTTAATTACATGTACAATATGGCGTTGCTAAGCCAAGACTCAACTCGACTTGAGCTAATTACGAAATAACATAAATATAAATAAAATAAAAGAAACGGGATGGTAGTCCGTACGTTTTTTCACTTATCTTTTTCCAATTTTTTTTCGTTTTTCTTGTTTTTTGATATTTTTTCATGCATTCTTGCCCTACCATCTAAAATAATACATCAAGAGGTTTCGTTATCCCTTTACACTTGAGCTTTTACATAAATCAAAATAAAGACTCGAATCAAGATAATCGAAACATTAGAAGTACTTTGAAACATTAACGCATATATGGGGGGTAATAAATGATGTTCTACCCCATTACTCCATACACTAGTACTTTACCCATAAGTCTCAATCGTCCCAAAATAATATGTACAAGATATGACTCGACTTAGCAATCATGTAACCAATTAGACAATTAACAAAGGGTTTAAACAAATAACAATAATGCACTAAAGATGAATGCATACAAGGTAGGTTAAGGCGATTTGGGTGTACACTTGGGGGTGGATTATAAACAAATTCTTCCTTTAACTAAAATGCTTAAAGTTAGAAACAAAAAAAAGATAGGATCTGAGGGTTGTACTAGGGGTATCGTGTACTAAAAATGAGTACATTGCTAAGGTGTGGGAGAATTACTTGACCAATGAGTCAATGTAATTATAAAAAGAAACATGCTTAAAACATGGGTTATCCTAATGCCTCTTATCATGTAGTAAATCCTAACTACACGAATGTAGTCTCACTTGTGGTCTCGGGAGCATCGCTAACGCAAGTTCTAGAATCTAAATACTACCGGTACACTCATAAGCACTAATAATGAATGTTTTTCCTAACAAATCTAGGGGCAAACCTCACATATTTGGGGTGAAAATTTTTTAGTGGTACGGTTTTTGTGCTAGTCATATAACTCCTATCCATGAGACGCTTATTAAGACTAAAGTTTCACTCCTAAATGTTGCAAAAAATTTTAAATTTGGTGCTAAAATTGCCCTAACAAGTATTTCTCTTAGTTTTATTACACATCTACTATTAAACAAAACAAAAGATCAAATGCAATTGTAGTTTCTAAGGTATCCTCATTTACACCCTTACACTTAAGTTGAACATTGTCCCCAATGTTCTTAAAAAGTAATAAAGTAAAGATAAATGAAAATGAATGAAACAAATACTCCCCTGATTAGCTCGGTGTGGATGATGTGGTAACAAGGTTAAATCCTCCTCCAAGAAAATGAGCATGAAAAGCTTCACTCCTGAAATATAATCATCTTCTTGTCCAATATAACCTGTTAAACAACTAAGAAAAGCAACACGAAACCTCGCATAAAATCGGCGGTAAAATCTAAATAATAGTAAATCCTAGAAAGCAAGTAAGAATATAATGCTTGTGGAATGAATATTTGCAGATTCCTGGAGTTTATAAATTATAGATTTTATGAAACTTTACAATTCTAGCAGAAAAACAAAACCTGAAAAATTTTGCAGTTCTAGTAGGTTATAACCCCTGACGCCGTCATAATTCTTTATATTTTGTTTCAAGAAAATTTCTAGAAAAACCTATGTTTTAATTCCTAGAATCCTGCAAAAACATTTATTGTGACTTGATACAAGCATTTGACTCAAACAAATACTAGTATGCATGTTTATATCTTATTGTTATCGCTCATGTTCAATTCGTTCTTTAAACAAATTTGGATTTCCCATACACTTATCTTTTACAAAATACCTTTATATGTAATTAAGACGAGGTTAAAAACAAAATAAAGCATTTTAACAATTTGTTTTTTGATACATGAACAATAAACAATAAGAATGAAATATGCATATGGAAGCAAATAAAAACAAATTAACAAAAAAACAATTGAAAAGCTTGGGATGCCTCCCAAGAAGCGTTTTTCTTTATTTAAGAGTCTTGTAGCTAGACTCAAAGTCACACTCTACATTTTCTTATTCTTCCTTTCAATCGCCTCTCTAATTCGCTTAACAAATTCCCAATCGACTTTGTACTTAGGGCCAAGGCTTAGGCAATCCTTATAAAAAGGGCTCCTTTTTTCCCATACATAATCCATGCCCTTTTTCCTATCCTCCTCGTTAATATCCTCAAATGCACTAATATTATCTTTGTCTAATTGAGATATGTAACGAAACTCCTTCATCCTATTAGGCATCCTATATGTTATTTTATCATTTTCATTTGAAAACTGAACTGTGCCTTTTATCCTATCGTACACTAACTTGGAATCCTCAACAAATGGCTTACCTAGTACAACATGAGATAAGCGGCAGTCTATAACACTTGCTAAATCCTCTAAAATCATAAAGTTAGCGACATAGGTAAAACTCCCAATAAAGATATGCACACCTTTAATTCTCCCAACAAAGTTACAAACTCCGCCAGGATATTTGGGATCTCTCTTAGGCTCAATTTGTGCATTCATTATGTCGTTATAAACACTTGAGGACATCACGTTGATTGGGGATTCACATTCAATGTAAGCTTGTTCAATGTACTTGTACCCAATCATACATGGTATTTTTACATTCCAAGGGTTACCCTTTTTTATTTTTGGATCAATTTTGACAAAGGGTGGTCGAGGGTTGTCAACTATATGGCTATAGTAGGCGATTTCTTCCTTAGTGGGGTATAAATTAAAATATTCAAGATCTAATTCCCCATCTCTCTGTTCTTCTACAACTTCAGCAATTGCAAAGTCATCAGGTACTAAGTCCTCATTTGAGTACATGGCAATTGCTAAGTCTTTTAGTGTACTATCAAGATCAATATTAATCAACCTATTAAGCTCCCTAAGCTCCCTAATTTTGCTCTCAATTTGGCTGCACACTATCACTACTTCCTCAGGCGAAAGGGGCGGTTCATAAAGTTCCCTAAATGCATTAATTTCCCTCTCCCTTCGGTTACGCACTAAAAGTCTAGTATTGAGTTTAGAATGTCGATTCATGTCATCCATAGTGGCTAACAAAATACAAAATGGAAACTATTCACGAATAAAGGCACAAAGAAAAAGATAGACTAAAGAAAAACCTAATAAAAAGAAGAAAAAAAATCTCACTAGATAGGAATTTAATGAGTAGACCTAATAAAAATAAAATTCAACCTAAACAATAACTATTCCCCTGTAGCGGCGCCAAAAACTTGATGCCAGGTTTTGAAACCTTGCAAAAGTTTTTACTTCTCAAGGGATCTTGAGAAGCTTGCAATCCCCGCCAGGCAGTGTAGCTGACCGATGTAGTATAGTGAGTGGCAAGTATCGGGGGATTGATCGTTCTCTAGGGGAATAGTGTCGTTAGGATTGAAAACTACGTAAACTAGGTATAAAGAGGAGGGATGATTCTTTTTGTATATTTTTATGAAAGCAAGTAAAAATCTCGGGTATTGAAAGAGTGGGCGGAATTAGTTACTAGTCAACTAACCCGAAATAACTAATATTGCAAATAAAATTAAATAACAAGAAAAGTAAATGTGGTGAACTTCTTATGATGAGAAAATATGTTTACTTAGATTTCACTACTCCCTAGCTATCTCTTATTAATTAATTGGTTTGTTATAATTGTTTGGATGAAGGGTTGCTTTCCTTAATACCAGTCGTGGGGGCATGTACGTCCTTCCCCAACTCTACAAGCTTCTATCTCTTCCTATGACGACACGTTTAGTATCATATCATGGCCTCCTTAATAGTCACTTATGAATTAAAAAGAACCAATAACATCGGTGTACACATCCGAATACGTTTCTTAAGACGTTCAAGCCAGTTACCTTATAGGAGTTCGACCAGTTTTCTCGAGCCTAACGCGAAATCAATCACCCAATACAATAAAAAAACCAACAATCAATAATTAATAGCTAGGATTCATTAGATCTAAGCAAACACCAAAAAACCTAAGCTAGCATGTTAAAATAAAGACAAGCATAAAAGATAATCAAACAACACATAGACATATTGAATGATTAAAAGATTAACTTATCTTTAATTGAATATGGATGAAAGAATGGTATGAAACCCTTACAATAGCTACAAAATTTGGCTAGGGTTTGTGGCACAAAAATTCCACACCAATGAATGAAAATTTCAAAACTATATATAGATATACAAGGTTGACGATGTCAGCTTTTGGATCCTAACGCCGTCAAGTCGCCGTCGTTAGGGTTTCTTGATGCACAATTAATCTTCTTGATGCCATCTCTTGTTGTTGTCTTCTGGGTCATCTCTCTTTGTGGTAATACGTGACGACCTACTTGAAATATAACTTGATGTCGTCACGTTGTGATCATCAAATTCTTCTCTGGCGCGTCAAGTGCAAATAGTTATCCTCCTCTTGATTCATCAAATGACGACGTCACCTTGTGATAATATTTATCTAAACCGGATCCGAAATTAATAAACAAACAAATATACCAATCCAGCCCAACCTTATAATAAAACCAACCCAATATCCCCACAAGCCCAATCCACCACCAATCCCACCCTTTATTAATAACTTACCCGTTTCCCCACTGACCCAGTTCACCACTAATAAAAAAAACCTAAACCCAGGTCAAACACCCAACTGAGTCAAGCATACCTTTACCCATTTTTTTTTACATTCACTATTCATCACCATCTCCCTGCCTTTTACCCTGCTTCCCTCCTCCATTTACCCGTACATTGATGACATCAAATTTACCCATGATTTAAGTGTTATGTTAGTGCAAACGTTACGACGTTTAATCTATACAATGTCTTTATGTTTTAATGATGACAAACACGTAACTTGTAATACATAATGTAAAGTGCACAAGTTACTTGTTCACACATAGATCGGGCCAAGCATACAAGAATTATACTTATGGACTTACTTAATTGGATCGGGCTAAGCATGCATATGAACTTAGCTAAATGGATCGGGCCAAGCAAACAAACAAGCCCATTCGAGGCCCAATAATAACCAGCCCATCAAGACCTCCTAAAAGCTTCTAGAACATGGAGGGAAAAGGAAAAATTCAAAATTCAAATTTTGAATTTAGAAGGGAAATGGATGGAATATTCTTTGGGATATTCCTTATGCTATGGAATATTCTTTGACATATTCCTTATGCTTTGAAATATTCTTTGGCATATGCCTTATGCTATGGAATATTCTTTGGCATATTCCTTATGCTTTGGAATATTCTTTGGCATATTCTAAGATGCTTTACTTGGTCTCCAATGGTGAAGCCTATAAATACCATGCACATGTTCATCATTCAAGGTTGATCATCCAAGAAAGAAAGACACACACAAGTAGTTTCATCTTGTAACTAGACTAGGAAAATGTAAGTCTAGAGTCTCATTGTAATAGGAAAGATTCGGACGATGTATAAGTCCGTAGGTGGTTGTGTAGATTCGGACGATCTATAAGTCCGTAGGTGATTGTGTGTAGATTAGGTCAATTCGTATGTCTAGTGTGTGAAGGCTTGGTTCGGGTGAAGAACCAAGTGTGTCAAAGAGTGAAGGCTTGGTTTGGGTGAAGAACCAAGTATGTTACTATTTTGTTCGTGTGAAGGCTTGGTTTGGGTGAAGAACCAAGTATGTTATTTGTGTGAAGGCTTGGATTGGGTGAAGATCCAAGTGTGTCTTAGTGTGAAGGCTTGAGTCGGGTGAAGATTCAAGTGAACGGGAGTGCTCGTTCGTGTGAAGGCTTAGATCGTGTGTCGATCTAAGTGGGACAAGAGTGCTTGTTCGTGTGGCCACGTGGGCCTTGGTAGATTGGTTCTAGCTAGGATTAGGACTCGACATTCCGCTTAGTGTTGCTAAACTTGGTGTAAGCTTGTGTACGGTTTGTTCCGCCATAAAGGAGCATGTTGATTAGTGAAGTAACTCTCGAGTGTGGTACTCGGGTAGTGGAGTAGGACGAAGAGGTGCTTCGTGCCGAGCCACTATAAATCACCGTGTCCGATTTGCGTTTTCTTTTCCTTACTCTTTACTTTTATTCTTGCATTTATCGCTTTATATCTATGCTTGCAAATATGTGTTGATTGTTGCTTATATTGTCGTGATGATTGATTGTGTTATAGTTAGAAGTTAATATTGTAATTGTGTATATAACTATATGATATAGTCTAATAGATTATTATTCACCCTTCTCATATTGAGTTTAACTTAATAGATAATTTGATACAAAACATTTTAAGATTTTAAGAAGGAAAACTTTAATTGAAGATTTTGAAACAAACCTTTTATAAACGAAGAAGAGGGAAAACTATTCAGCCCCCCTTCTAGTTTTCCACAATTGGTATCAGAGCCACGTCGCTCTAATTTTCAAAATAAATGGGTTTAAAAATTGAGTACGATCCATGTATCAAATTACCCATTAAGGAGGATTAAATATGAAAAGTGTTTTGTTGATTAACTTGTTTTAGTTTTGATATTATATACACTAATTATACTAGCTCGAGATAAGATTATGCTTAAAACAAGTGTATATGTTCGTTATTAAAATCAGAAAGTTACACACCTTTCCACAAAGGCAGAAAACAATTTTTTGCAAAAAATGTAATTTCGAGTACCAGATGGGCGGCCCCCTTAATTGTCTGGATGGCCCCCTTAAATACTGGGCGGCCCCCTTAAATATTTAAGGGGTCCTCCTGTCTGTTCGCAGTTTTTTCAGAAACTTTGAAAAATCATATAAATATAACTGTAACTTTGTAGAAGTCGTGCCACCCGACATTTTAAAGGTAATTGAGTCTACTTTCGTTTAAAAATACTTACAAGTAATCATTACAAACTTAAATATGTCAGAAAGTTAAAATACTATACGGAGGTCAAAAATTTGAGTCTTGTTTTAACGTAAAACTTGTATTTTACCTTTTCCTTCGAGTCGGGCATTCCTAGTCGGTATATCTTTGAAAAATTAAGTATTTATGCTTTCAAAATATTGATCTTAATTAAATTTTAAAATGGGTAAGAAACTATTTTATTTTCAAATGAAATCGAGCTAAGTAAACATTGGTATATATAATACACAAAACGACGACAAGTGTTTTATGTGCTACATGAACTCATTTGTGATTTTATTTTGTTAATAGAGTATACTAGATAATCGTTGCTATTTCTAATTTAGCTATTTGAATATCTTAGCATATGTGTCATATACTCTATTAGTTCGTAGCTAGTTGTCCATTTTTGCTTAACTAGATCTTATGCTAAATTTCTTGCGTTAAGTTTGCATAATTAGTCTTGTATTGCATATAGGTATAGATGGATTAATGTTACTTAAAAATCTCGTAAATGAAGTTAAATCTAGTTACCTAAATATTTCAAACAATCTAATATATTTTCAACAAACGCTTAAATATTTTCAACAAATTACCTTGTTTTATCTTAAAGTTGTTTAATAAGAGAAATTGAATCATTGTATAGTAGTTATATAAAAGAAAAAGTATTTTCAAAATCTAAGTGTGTTCATAATAAGTAAAAATGAAGAGTCTTTCACATAAACAAAACATATAACAATCATGAAATAATAAGTCAACTTTCAATCATTCACTAATAAATAATCTTAGGATTAATGGAACACACTATCAAAATATTTATTTATTTCAAATGAGTGTCCGTGAGGGTCAAGAAAGATCTTGATATTATATCAATTCGTTATTCAAATTATGGTTGATATATTTATCAAATCTAATTGACACATTTTTGAGTGTGGACAAGAAATTGGATTGCTATTTGTTTAGCTTCAAGATTATATCAAATTACAACAAAAGATATAGTCTTGAATCTACATACTCAATCACACTAGATTGATATGAAAATAGTTACATCCTTTGTAGATGAAAAGAGTATGCATTGGATCATAACTCACACTTGTGTTGATAATGTCATATTGAATCTACTTGTCCAATAATTGTGTTCCAAATATTAGAATAACATTTTAAACACATTCATAAAATATACAATGAGGTAGGATTGACGACTTGGATGTTTCGTCCAAAATATTCAAGCAATTTAAATTGCAATGCAATGGATAAATGTGTCATATCCGAAAAACCAAACATGAGCAAACTAATAACATATGTAAACTTTGCTCACACTACTTAAAATCATCACTTCAAGATAAAATACATATTTAAGAATAATACACACTATATATTCTATGTATTTCATTTTCTTTATAGCATGAATGGTTGTGTTACAAGATAATGCACTATACTTTCCCTTTTGAAATAATATAAGTTATTAGAATTGAAAAATAACTTGTCACAATCCATAAACAAGTAAAATTTATTTTTTTCAAATAGTTGTTAAAGTATGATATATAACATTGGCAAAAATCATAGAAAATAATATTTGTTTAAAAATATATTAATGTCTAGTTTTGATATCATTTGAGAATCACAAACTCATTTAAGATAAATAATCTTAATGAGATCATTTCACAAGAGATGCTAAGGTGCACTCTTAAGTCTAGCACAGTTATTAAATCAGGTAATATGCCATCAAAACCAAACAACCGGTAAATCATGAACAAAAGATTAAAACTTTTTGTTTACTCTTATCTAAACATTTAACACGTCTCTATTGGGATCGTGAATAAAATATATCATCTAGATTTACCTTCATAAAAACATGAAGTTTAAGTCACATTAAGCCAAGTATTAGTGAATCAAGCAAACTTCATATTTGGTACTCTTCGATAGGTAAATTTAGGAACTCAATTTCTTCTAAAAAGAGAATGACTACTAGAGAATCTATTGACTAGAAATTAAATTTAACCTAACGTTGAATTGCTTCTATGTGAGAAGTTGGGTGTGTGTAACCCGTAAAAATAGTCGTGTTTAGCCTGAATTGAGCACCACTAGTAATAGTCTCATACTCATTCTCCAACTTGATTAAATTGCTCTTCCTAAATATACCTAACGCTAGTTTACTCCTATGAACTTTGCTTCTCATTAGATTCTATCGTTCCTAGATTTATGGCATATCGCATATATGGTGTTTCTAGATGTTTATTTGCTCCTATGTGATTTGATTGTATGCCTTTACATGCTTAACTCTATGTCCGGATGAGCACGAATTTAATGGGCAGGGAAAACACACTCACTCACATATATCCTTCTACCTTACACTCAAACCTCATAACCCTTCTTCAGTACATCCTCAAACCACCCATGTGAAATGAAAAACCAAATCATCCTTTATACTACCAATCTCGAGTCATCCACCATTTCCATGCCCTCAAAATTTAATGGGCAGGGAAAACACACTCACTCACATATATCCTTCTACCTTACACTCAAACCTCATAACCCTTCTTCAGTACATCCTCAAACCACCCATGTGAAATGAAAAACCAAATCATCCTTTATACTACCAATCTCGAGTCATCCACCATTTCCATGCCCTCAAAATTTACCTTCCTAAACCACACCTTTCCTACACTATAAATACATCTCCTTCATCCTTAATGATCATCCAACCTGATGAGGCGAAAAATGATCCATTTTTAGGGGGTCATTTAAGCCCGAATTCGAATTTATTTGATCAAATATTGCCCTAAATCGTTCCTTTTGTGATTTTAGGTACTTTGGGAGTGAAATCTGAAAAAGGAAGCAATTCGGACGTTTTTGGAGCATAAAAGTGAAGAAAACGCCAAAGTCTTAATTTTCCATTCTGGGAACAGTAGGTGACGGCGTCAACAGTAACTTCCTGACGGCGTCAAGAGCAAAATTCCATGATGGTCCAGAAGAGATTTGACGGTGTCATGAAGGTAGGGCGTCAAGAGTAAAAGTCATGACGGCCTGGAAATGATTAAGTCTTGACGGCGTCAAATGTAGATCAAGGCAGTCCGAGAATAGTTTTGGCGGCGAGGTGACGGCGTCACAAGAGTCTTGACGCTGTCAGACCCCTTTTTCTATATATAGTTTTCTAATTTTTCACATTTAAAAAGAGAAGTCTTGGGAGAAACCCTAAGTACGATTTTGGTGTAACTTTACAGGTTTTTCAAGGGTTCCAACCCCTTGATACCTTGCATGTGTAATCAAGATAAGTGTTCTTTTAATTCAATCAATATGTCTATGTGTTGGTTGTCTATATCTTGTTCTTGTCTTAATTCCATCATGCTAGGCTAGATCTATCTTGTGTTTGCTTGGATCTAATGAAACCTAGATGTTGATTACTTGTTTATTCTTGTCTTGGATGAATGATTTATATGTTAGGCTTAAGAAAACTGGCAGATCTCCAATTGGTAACATGCTTGAACGTCTTAAGAAACATGAACCGACGCGCACTAGGTCTTTATTGGTTGTATTTAATGCATGAGCCACAGTTTACAATCCCTATAGTTGTGCTGGGCATGGTGTAGGAGGATATAAGAGCTCATAGAATTGGGGAGTTAAGTGTGCCACCCCATGAATGGTATTAAGGAATACGATCCGTCATCCATGCAATTATAACAAGTAATTAACGTGTAAAAGATGTCTAGGGAGTAGTGAAATCTAAGTAAACACATTTTCTCCAATTACTGCTCACAACTTTAGTATAAAGTAGTTTATTTTCATTTTTAGTATTTTATTTTGATTGCATCTTAGTATTGGGTTAGTTGATTAGCAACTAATTCCGCCCAAATCCTTCAAACCTGAGATTTTTAATTGCTTTCTAAAAAATATAAAAACACAAAAATAATCATCCCTCACCTTTAGAACTAGTATTTAGGCTTTCCAATCCTAGCGACACTATTCCTAAGCTGAACGATCAATCCCCCGGTACTTGTCACTATACTATACTACAACGATCAGGTACACTGCCTGGTGGGGGTTGTAAGCTTCTCGAGATCCCTCGAGAGGTAAAGCCTGTTGCGATTCCCACGCATCAAGTTTTTGGCGCCGCAGCCCGGGGAATAGTTATTGTCTAGGTTAGAATTTCTTTTTATTAGGTCTACTTGCTAGATTCCTTTCTAGTAAGATTTTATTTTTATTTTTAGGTTTTCTTTAGTCTATCTTAGTTCTTTGTGCCTTTGTTCGTAACCACCCGACATCATGTACAACAGGAACATCTTTGAACCCGTCATCCCACCACAACAAAACCCACCATTAGAACCCCTTAGGCCCCGAACCTTAGGAGAGTATTCCCGACCTAGCCACCAAGGCTACTGAAACACCATTGAGCTCACCGGAGCCAATGTGACCCCCTTGCGATCCGACACCATCCGGTTGGTGCAAAGCGGATGTGCATTCCATGGACTTCGTTCCGAAGATCCAAACCAACATCTTAAGGACTTCCTCAAAATCGTAGATTCCATAGACCTAGATGTTGCAACTAGAGAGACAACCCGATTACGCCTATTCCAATTCTCTCTACAGGATCAAGCTAGTCAATGGCTTGAGCGTTTACCCGCGGGATCCATCACCACATGGGATGATCTCACCACTCGTTTCCTTGCTTAATTTTTCCCACCGGGGAGAACTTCTAAGCTTAGAAATGACATCTTGATGTTCCAACAACGTCAAAATGAATCTCTTTATGAAGCATGGACTCGTTTCAAGGACTTACTCCAAAAAGTCCCTCATCATGGCATAGATCTTTGGCTCCAAGTCCAAATCTTTTATGACCATATCGACATCTCCACGAGGCGAGCCATTGACCAATCGGCCGGTGATAAGCTACGTGATCTTAGTGCGGAACAATCATGGGAACTCATAGAAGATCTTGCTCTCTATGACAACGAAAGTTGGAATGATCCCCGTGACTTGAACAAAACGGTCAAGGCAATATCTTTGCCTTCGAACAATTCTAGCACTCCCGACCATAGGATCATGGAACTTGAGGACCAAGTCAAGTTTCTCATGAAATCTTACGAAGCTCCTAAGCCTTCAAGCCAAGTGAACAAAATCACTTCTTCATGCGAATTATGTAGTGGTCCCCACGACACTCGTGATTGTGTGGAACTCCCCGGAACAGCTTTTGCGGACTACGTATCCACGCGTACCGACGAAGCGGGAGATAAGTGGTACACTTTCAAGCCCGAGCCTAATACTTACGGTGATTCATACAACCCCTCATGGAAAAATCACCCAAACCTTAGGTGGAAACAAAATCAACCCAATTCTTCCAACCCACCTAATCGTTACCAACCAACCGGTCCACCCTCCAACCGTACTTTCAACAACAATCCTTCTAACAACTTTGGTGGTACCAACAATCTTGAAGGATTGATGTCTAAGTTCATGGCATCTCAAGTGGCTTGCATAGCTAGGTTTGAAACCGAATTTAACCAACAACAAACGGAGATGACCAACAAGATTGACAACTTGTTGAAAGCCCTTAACAACCAAGCATTAGTCGCACCTAGGAAGGACACTAGGGACACCAATAACGGAAACCAAATTAAGGACCCCTCATCATCCAAACATGTCCACTTTGTCAATGTTGTCACCATTAAGCCGATAGATAAGGAGATCGAAGAGAGTGACAAGGATGAAGTTAGAATAGAAACCGAGACTAAGGATGAAAGTAGGGAAGTTGAGGCTAAGAAGGAAGAGGAATTAGAGGAGGTAGAGCCTATAGAAGAATACTTTGATAAGTTGCCCACCGAGGAAGAACGGGAGTACCATAAGGATTTATTCGATAGTCCCGAGAGACCATATATCTTCGGCACACCCCTTATCATAATGGGAGACCCCTCTAACATTAACATCCCATGCAATATCGGGCACATGCATATATGGAAAGCTTACATCGACCCAAGATCCCCCGTTAACATCATGACTAGGACTTATTACAATTGGGTGATGAAGAAGCAACTTAATTTTAGGATGATGCCCAATAAGAATCTGATAAGTAATTTTGCAGGAAGAGTGAAGGGATTGCATGTAATTATTGGGAATCTCACCTATGAGATCGATTTTACGATAGTGGAAGACACTCGTCCGGTGATAGATGCTTGCCTAAGCCAAATAATATTTGGAAAACCATTTGTTGAAGTCACTAGGATGAGTTATGATCCGACTTTAGGGATAGTTAGATTTAAGGAAGAGAATGATGAGGTTGCCTATCAAATGCCCTACAAGATTGAGCAATACCGCCTTCTCTCTAATTTCGAAAAAGAACACAAGCAAGCGGCTTATTATAGGAATGAGGTGGATAGACGTAGAGGAGTAGAATATGTAAAGAATAGGATGTTTGGTTTCTATAAAGAATGCTTACAACTAGGTCCGGAATACAAAACTGGTTTAGAAGACGACCTAGAGAGTGAAACCAATGATGAAGTCACGTAGTAACCCATGACCTTGAGTCTAGCTACAAGACTCGTAAATAAAGAAAAGCGCTTCGTGGGAGGCAACCCATGTTTTGTGTGATTTTATTTTTTGTTTGATTGTTATTTGCTTCCGTATGCATGCTTAGTTTTTATTGTTGGTAGATCATGTTTCTAAATTAAAAAGTGGAAATACTTTACTTTGTTGTTTATCCTAGTCTTAACTCCACCTAAAAGTATTTTTGCAAAAGATAAGTGTAAGGGGAAACCCCAAATATGTTTTTAAGAAACAAACCGGTCATGATTCTCCACAATATTAAATGAACATGTATATTCGTATTTGTTAGAGTCAAATGCTTGTATTGAGTCACGATGAAGTTTTGCAGGATTTTCCAGGAAGTAGGACCAAGTTTTTCCAGAAATTTTCCGGAAACTTAACATAAGAATTTCTGCAGGTCAATTCTGACGGCGTCAGGAGTTTACTCTTGACGGCGTCAGGTGTAAAAAATCTGGAAATTTTACCGGTTTTGTTTTTCTAACGGAGTCTTATGGTTTTTGTGAATTATTAAGTTTTATAATCTCCAGGAGATCTGCAAACTTCATTCCACAAGCATTATATCTTATTTTGTTTTCTAGGATTTAGTAACTTATATAGGATGCCGCCGATTTTACACGAGGTTGTCTTGTCTATTTTCTCAGGTTTTACAGGTTATGTATGACAAGAAGATGATTTATATTCTGGAAGGGAAGCTTTGATTGTTCATTTTCTTGGAGGAAGATTTAACCTGGCCACCCTATTATCCATACCGAGCGAATCAGGGGAGTATTTGATTTCATTCTCTTTACTTTTTCACTTTTACATTCTTTACTTGAACATTGGGGACAATGTTCATCTTAAGTGTAAGGGGAGGGTAAAAAGATGATACCTTGCATATGCACTTTCGCTTGAGTTTGTTTTGTTTAATGGTAGATGTGTAATAAAACTATGAGAAATACTTGTTAGTGTAATTTTAGCGCCAAATTTAAATTTTTTTACAACATTTAGGAGTGAAACTTTAGCCATAGCAAGCGTCTCATGGATAGGAGATTGTATGACTAGTACATAACCGTATATTCAGAAAAATTTTCCACCCAAATATGTGAGGTTCGCCTTTAGATTTGATAGGAAAAGCATTTACTATTAGTACTTATGAGTGTACCGGTAGCATTTGGATTCTAGAACTTGCGTTAGTGATGCATCCCGAGACCGCTAGTGAGACTACATTCGTGTGGTAGGATTTACTACATGATAAGAGGCATTAGGATCACCCTTGTGTTAAACCCGTATTATAATTACTTGACCATTTAAGTCATATTACTTGGCTAGTTAAGTCAACTAATTTTTCCCACACCCTTAGCGTTGTACTCATTTTTAGTACACGATACCCCTAGTACACCCCTCCGAGCCTATCTTTTCGTTTCTAACTTTAAGCATTTTACTTAAAGGAAGAATTTGTTACACCCCACTTAAATGTACACCCAAATCGCCTTAGCCTTCCGTGTATGCGCTCATTTTTAGTGCATTATTGTTATTTGTTAAACCCTAAGTTAACTATCTAATTGATTACATGGTTGCTAAGTCGAGTCATATCCTTGTACATATTGTTTTGGGATGATTGGGACTCATGGGTAAGTACTTATTTTATGGAGTAATGGGGAAGAATATTATTTATTACCCCCATATGTACGTTAATCTTAAAAGTGCTCCAAGTGTTTTGATTTTCTTAATTCGAGTCATTAGATTAGTTTATTGTAAAGTATGTAAAGATTCAAGTGTAAGGGGAATGTTCAATCCCCTATGATGTATTATTTTGGATGGTAGGGTAAGAGTGTATGCAAAAAAAAAAAAAAAAAAAAAAAAAAAAAAAAAAACGGACTACCATCCTTTTTCATTCTATGTTTATTTTATGTTTTTGTTATTTTTCATTTATTAGCTTAAGTCGAGTCTAGTCTTGGCTTAGCAACGCCACATTGTACATGTAATTAACCAAGATTGTTAACTCGCCACCAGTAAAACTTCCTTTATCCAACAAAACCGTGTATTTCATATCCCTACACCTAACGTTACAACCCTTTAAAAGACCTCTTTGATAGTTTATCCTAGGTGCTTACGCCTTGTGGTGGAGGTTTGATCCTTTCCCAAGCCTATGGTAAATCTATTTTGCTATGACAGGTGGTGAGAGATATCTTCCGTTTCCATATTGTAATTTACACTTTATTACACCCGAGAGATGTGAGTATCTAAACACTATTTGTGAGGTGCTTGTGTATGACCTCCGTGATTGTCTATTGGTCTTTAGTGGAACGATTATTTGTTGTAATTACTTTTATATTAGTGTTAAATGACCCCTAACTTGTATTTTGAGTAGAATAAAAGCGCATTTGCTTGAGGACAAGCAAATCTCAAGTGTAAGGGTATATGATGAGGCGAAAAATGATCCGTTTTTAGGGTGTCATTTAAGCCCGAATTCGAATTTATTTGATCAAATATTGCCCTAAATCGTTCCTTTTGTGATTTTAGGTACTTTGGGAGTGAAATCTGAAAAAGGAAGCAATGCGGACGTTTTTGGAGCATAAAAGTGAAGAAAACGCCAAAGTCTTAATTTTCCATTCTGGGAACAGTAGGTGACGGCGTCAACAGTAACTTCCTGACGGCGTCAAGAGCAAAATTCCATGACGGTCCAGAAGAGATTTGACGGCGTCATGAAGGTAGGGCGTCAAGAGTAAAAGTCATGACGGCCTGGAAATGATTAAGTCTTGACGGCGTCAAATGTAGATCAAGGCAGTCCGAGAATAGTTTTGGCGGCGAGGTGACGGCGTCACAAGAGTCTTGACGCCGTCAGACCCCTTTTTCTATATATAGTTTTCTAATTTTTCACATTTAAAAAGAGAAGTTTTGGGAGAAACCCTAAGTACGATTTTGGTGTAACTTTACAGGTTTTTCAAGGGTTCCAACCCCTTGATACCTTGCATGTGTAATCAAGATAAGTGTTCTTTTAATTCAATCAATATGTCTATGTGTTGGTTGTCTATATCTTGTTCTTGTCTTAATTCCATCATGCTAGGCTAGATCTATCTTGTGTTTGCTTGGATCTAATGAAACCTAGATGTTGATTACTTGTTTATTCTTGTCTTGGATGAATGATTTATATGTTAGGCTTAAGAAAACTGGCAGATCTCCAATTGGTAACATGCTTGAACGTCTTAAGAAACATGAACTGACGCGCACTAGGTCTTTATTGGTTGTATTTAATGCATGAGCCACAGTTTACAATCCCTATAGTTGTGCTGGGCATGGTGTAGGAGGAGATAAGAGCTCATAGAATTGGGGAGTTAAGTGTGCCACCCCATGAATGGTATTAAGGAATACGATCCGTCATCCATGCAATTATAACAAGTAATTAACGTGTAAAAGATGTCTAGGGAGTAGTGAAATCTAAGTAAACACATTTTCTCCAATTACTGCTCACAACTTTAGTATAAAGTAGTTTATTTTCATTTTTAGTATTTTATTTTGATTGCATCTTAGTATTGGGTTAGTTGATTAGCAACTAATTCCGCCCAAATCCTTCAAACCTGAGATTTTTAATTGCTTTCTAAAAAATATAAAAACACAAAAATAATCATCCCTCACCTTTAGAACTAGTATTTAGGCTTTCCAATCCTAGCGACACTATTCCTAAGCTGAACGATCAATCCCCCGGTACTTGTCACTATACTATACTACAACGATCAGGTACACTGCCTGGTGGGGGTTGTAAGCTTCTCGAGATCCCTCGAGAGGTAAAGCCTGTTGCAATTCCCATGCATCACAACCAAACATGTTATCCCCCAACAACCCAAGATCTAAACTCTCAAGAGTTGCTAAGATCTCCGTAAAACCGTTTAGAGGAGAAAAATTGACTCTTGTCAAAGCTCAAGTGATGTTGTTCCAAATCAACCATTACCCAAATCTTATGCTCATACAAATAACCCATCTCACAAACAAAGCCAAACACCCATGCTTGGTTCCACCAATGCTTCTTCTCATAATGAGCATGCACAATCCCAAAACAACAATCAAAACCTCATCACCAATGCTTCACTTGATGCTCATTCAACAAAAACACCATCCACTCATGAAGCCTATCTTCCATCCATATCATGCTTTCATGATTAATCAAGCTCAAACTTGTCTCCACCACCACACCCTATAACTTCACATGCCATTCCTATATTGCATTTCCAATTATCCATCCCTAATAACAACCACATTCCACCATCATCACCTTCCTCCAAACACTTGAAGTTCATTGAAGAACTCAAGGAAACCCATGAGCTTTATGCTCTTCTTACCTTACACCTTGCTCAATGCAACTTGGAACAGCTTTCCTCTAGCTCTCCTTCATCACCCCACAACTTGAATCAAGTTGAAAAACATGTCAACAATTGACCTTGTTGCATCTTTCTCCTAAAAACCATTACATTCAATGAACACTTCACTTGGATTGAATATCTTTTCACTAGATCACATCCAATACCCTCACTTGAACAACATCCAAAACCTCAATCAACCTCTTCCGCTCCTAACTCTACACCTCTAAACTCTCCAACTCTCATGCACCCAAACATATACCTCCATTATCCAACAAGAGTATCATCACTCTTTCGCTTCCTTGAACATCACTCTTTCGCTTCCACCTAGTCATCTCCACTTGATCCTCATTTCCCATCTTCACTAGAAGATTCCACCATGTAAACATTCCCTACATTCTACTAAGTGCGTCATCACCATCAAAACTTAAATCCCTAAAAGTCAAGTGAATTTCTTTATGAAATGCATCTTTTCCACTTCCTTGCAAGTGAAGAACACAAAGAAGATATCCAAGCTTCAAGTGTTGTCAAGCCATCACCACCTCATTTCACATATCCACTTTCGATCGTCAACCAACAAAACACCTCGAAATTCCATGATTCCTAATCATCCATTAATAATTACCCAAACTCACAAAATGTCTCCTAACCTCAATCCTCAAGATCATTCATTGTCACCAATATATCCACCTCCAATGACAAATACAAATCCCTTACATCCTCAAATACCCAACAAAACTAGGATGCTTGTATACCCTTGAATTCCTTCCTCACTCATTGTAAGTGCAAACGTTCCTCTCATTATCTCCCTACACACATCTTCAACATAAACCTAAATTGAACCACCAACTTCACACCATCCTTACCAAACTTTGCCTCATAACATCCTATCCCACTTCTCCACTATTATAGAGTCATCTTCATCCCTATCTAGGAGCATATCATCATCATCCCATATCACCTAGACACTAGACACATATCTTGGAAGAAGTTAGAAAATGGTGTGTTAATCAACTTTTATATGTTTAGTTTCAATTTTTTTTATGCCATGCTTTAGAATAATCATATTTGAGTCATGCATGTTTTGCTATATATATATCATCATTATTATGTGTACTTGTCTACTAACTTTGTTTTGTAGCATTACTTCATTGCTCGACTCTTTGGTAGCCAAAACTAGTTTTGAGCATACACCAAGGGGGAGCATTTGTTGTTTTAAACTAACCCTTGATGTAGGTTTAGAAGGATGCAATAAGCTAGGGGGAGCTTATGGATATGCTAAAGTCAATAAGGATGTAATGAGCTAGGGGGAGCTTGAAAGTAGTTGGGTACTTAGTTCGGAGTTAGTTAAACAATGGCGTTAGGAGCAAGGCTTCACTAGGATGATGCACGCTCAATTCTTTTAATGATGGGGTTCGGGATTTTCTAATACATTAGGCGATCATCTTTCATTCTATATACTCAAGTCTTCCTCAAGCCATCTACATTAGGGGACACCTTTTTGCTTCGATAAAAGGGGGAGAGACGAGTGTAAACTAGTAACTTATACACTTTACTATGAGTTACGGTTTACATATTTGTCATCATCAAAAAGGGGGAGATTGTTAGTGCAAACGTTACGACGTTTAATCTATACAATGTCTTTATGTTTTAATGATGACAAACACGTAACTTGTAATACATAATGTAAAGTGCACAAGTTACTTGTTCACACATAGATCGGGCCAAGCATACAAGAATTATACTTATGGACTTACTTAATTGGATCGGGCTAAGCATGCATATGAACTTAGCTAAATGGATCGGGCCAAGCAAACAAACAAGCCCATTCGGGGCCCAATAATAACCAGCCCAACAAGGCCCATCAAGACCTCCTAAAAGCTTCTAGAACATGGAGGGAAAAGGAAAAATTCAAAATTCAAAATTTGAATTTAAGAGGGAAATGGATGGAATATTCTTTGGGATATTCCTTATGCTATGGAATATTCTTTGGCATATTCCTTATGCTTTGGAATATTCTTTGGCATATGCCTTATGCTATGGAATATTCTTTGGCATATTCCTTATGCTTTAGAATATTCTTTGGCATATTCTAAGATGCTTTACTTGGTCTCCAAGGGTGAAGCCTATAAATACCATGCACATGTTCATCATTCAAGGTTGATTATCCAAGAAAGAAAAACACACACAAGTAGTTTCATCTTGTAACTAGACGAGGAAAATGTAAGTCTAGAGTCTCATTGTAATAGGGAAGATTCGGACGATGTATAAGTCCGTAGGTGGTTGTGTAGATTCGGACGATCTATAAGTCCGTAGGTGATTGTGTGTAGATTAGGTCAATTCGTATGTCTAGTGTGTGAAGGCTTGGTTCGGGTGAAGAACCAAGTGTGTCAAAGAGTGAAGGCTTGGTTTGGGTGAAGAACCAAGTATGTTACTATTTTGTTCGTGTGAAGGCTTGGTTTGGGTGAAGAACCAAGTATGTTATTTGTGTGAAGGCTTGGATTGGGTGAAGATCTAAGTGTGTCTTAGTGTGAAGGCTTGAGTCGGGTGAAGATTCAAGTGAACGGGAGTGCTCGTTCGTGTGAAGGCTTAGATCGTGTGTCGATCTAAGTGGGACAAGAGTGCTTGTTCGTGTGGCCACGTGGGCCTTGGTAGATTGGTTCTAGCTAGGATTAGGACTCGACATTCCGCTTAGTGTTGCTAAACTTGGTGTAAGCTTGTGTACGGTTTGTTCCGCCATAAAGGAGCATGTTGATTAGTGAAGTAACTCTCGAGTGTGGTACTCGGGTAGTGGAGTAGGACAAAGAGGTGCTTCGTGCCGAACCACTATAAATCACCGTGTTCGGTTTGCGTTTTCTTTTCCTTACTCTTTAGTTTTATTCTTGCCTTTATCGCTTTATATCTATGCTTGCAAATATGTGTTGATTGTTGCTTATATTGTCGTGATGATTGATTGTGTTATAGTTACAAGTTAATATTGTAATTGTGTATATAACTATATGATATAGTCTAATAGATTATTATTCACCCTTCTCATATTGAGTTTAACTTAATAGATAATTTGATACAAAACATTTTAAGATTTTAAGAAGGAAAACTTTAATTGAAGATTTTGAAACAAACCTTTTATAAACGAAGAAGAGGGAAAACTATTCAACCCCCCTTCTAGTTTTCCACATGTTAATTTCCCCCTAAAATGCTCATCTTTTCTATTTGTATGAAGAATATATACTCTTATTTCTTCCTATTTTGGTTTCAGGGTAAAGATGAGTAAAAGAACGAACATACGCGGAAATGGAAGGACATTGGAGCAAATATGTGAAAATTATGGATGTTGCACTCACTACGGCGTAAAGGTTCATCTACCTACGCCGTAGCAAGGCTTTATGAAGATTACGGCATAGAGGTTCATCTACCTACACCGTAAGAAGGAATTTATGAGGACTACGGCGTAGCCCATCCACTGGCTACGGCGTAGAAGTCCACTAAAGGGCTCTACGGAGTAAGCAACTCTCCAGATACGACATAGGCCCCAATTTGAGGTAGTGAAGAACTAACGAGGCCAAGGAAGAAGTTACGGCATAGCAGCCCTAGCAACTACGCCGTAGAAAGTATCTTATCAAGACATTATGCCCGTAGCACTTGATCAAGCTATGGCGTAACACAAATTTACAAAGGTTACGGCGTAGCAATCTAATAAGCTACGCCATAACAAAGTCGGGCCTATAAATACCAGCCCTAATTCCGAGTTTATTCATTCACTTTTCACCACACAGAAGTTGGGAGAAACTCAGGGAGCAGGAGGAACAAAGTTCTAGCCTCATAGAAATCATTTCCAAGGGAGGATTCACACACCAATCATAAGTTTATTCATTCCCTTATTTTGTATTCGATTCATGTTTACTTTTGTAATAATACAATCTTGTTTTACTGCAATTATGAATATGAGTGGCTTAACACCTCTTGGTGTTAGCCTAGTTATGAAATTGTTATTGTTTTGATTTAGTTTTCTACGCATCTATTATCTATTGTTTGAATACTTTCATGGCGAGTCTTGGGACACTCTAGTTCCCGTAGTGTTTAGCGTTGGTTGTTCCTTAGAGACTTGTGGAATTAACCCTAGGAAGCAAGTCGCTAGGGATGTGACTTGGTGATAGCAATATCACCATACACATGCGAATTAACCCTAGGACCACCTACCAATGCTATTCGCTTAATGGAGTTAGAGGGGTGTAAGATCTGACCATGCCGCATCCGTTAGACTTGTACATGTTAGTAGAGGCACTTAATGACTCTTACATATTCATACCGATAAACCCAAGGCTTTACAATAGTTTTGGATAGGACAAGGTGTAAGATAGACGTAGGTGAGGCTGATTAAATCCCCAGACGATATGATAGGATGCACTTATAGGAAACTAATCAGAATAATAACAAGAGTAATAATTAGGTTAGCACTATCTCTCTCTTATTGATTTTCTTCTATTTTATTTACTTGTCTTGTTATTTACTTTTATTAGTTTAATTAATCTTTCAACTCAAAACTCCTTTTAAACGTGACATGAAACTTAGATAATTTTCATACACTTAGCTCTTGGGACGACCTCGGCTTTACCAACTAGCTATACCACACACGACCGGGTACACTGCCCGTTAGTGCATTAGGTAGACCTTAGGTAAATGAGGCTATTATAAATATTAAAACTTGGTCAGTAAAAACTGCATCATACATTTAATGAGCTTTTAGAAGCTGACACACATGGCAGAGATTATGACACAAAAGGGTGCCAAGCTGGACAATTCAAGCATTTCTATTGGAGGATACACCTCATCCATATGATCCAAAGGCTGAGAGTGATGAATTGATGAATGGGAAATGATCAAGGGCTGATGTTTGATGATCCAGATGCTTCCAAACCATAGCTTCCTCTCACTTGATGCCTATAAAAGGACCCCTTCACAAGTCATTGAGGCGGGTAGAAATAGAGTCTAGCTTATGGTAATCTTAGCTTTTAGCTTATTGTTTTCAGCTTAATTGTAATCTCCATTTCAGTATTGTAACAAGTTTCTAGCTTTTACATTTATGGTTGATTAAGCTTTCGTAAGCTCTTACTATTGTTCCAATAAGCTTATATAAGCTCCTTACAACTTTTTGTAAGCTTATTATAGTTAATTCTATTTTAATTCCAAAAATTCAAAAAAAGTCAAAGAAAACGTCAAATAAGTTAAAATGGATGATAAGCTAGATTTGGAAGGGCTTATGTGGGGTGCTAGAGCTTGTAGATTTATAATACAACCCTGTTTTAAGCAAGGGTTTAAGTATGTTTTCATTTAAATTCTAATTTAGCTTAATTTCTGCTTATTACTTATTTTTATACTTATTTGCTTGATATTCAGTTTATTTGTGCTTATTGTTGCTTTTTTATGCTTTCTAGTTGATCATATTTTGTTTGTGCTTGGTAATTAAATTTTCATTTAAAATCATAAAAAAATCCAAAAATATTAGCTATTTAGTATTAAGCTTATTATATTGCTTATTTTATGTTTAAATTTGCTCAAAAGTCCCGAATATAGTTTGTTAAACATTTATCTTTCCTTATCTCAGCTTTGTTTGGTCTAAAAACTTGAAAATACAAAATCAGCCTCACTTAAGGGGTGTTTGGCATTGGCTCATTTTTCATATTTTGATCATTTTAGTTCTATAAGTCAAATTGATTAAGCTTTATTTGAGTCTAAATAGTAGTTTTGGAGTCAATTTTAGTAGTTTTATCTAGTTTAGGAGCTTTTGAGTTGATTTTCCAAATTTCATGGTCTTAACATTTTTAAAATAGTTTATAGCGCATTTTATGGATTAAGACCTTTTTAGTTGTTATTTTTGAGTCTAATACAGTCCTTATAGTGTGTTTCATAGGTTTGAGTTATTAGTTGAAACTTTACAAGTCATTTGTGTCACACCCAGCTAAGAGCGGAAACACAAGGTGCAACGAAATGTAACATCGCATAAGATAGTGGAATAACACCATACTTGATTTAAGAAATAAGTATACAATGTTACATAAATATTTTTATACAAAACTAAATTAATGAAAATCATAAGTCTTAAATAAATTTAATATCTTTAGAAAATGTCTTGGCCAGGTTAACTCGGTCTTTGGAATGAGAACAAAGTATAACTTCTACATGCAAGTGCCTTCAAAATATCACTAACGATCACCTGAAAATAATACTCGAAAACGTCAACATAATGTTTGTGAGCTTGTAGGTTAAAAAGTATTTATGACTCAATTGTTGTGCATAGAAATATAAGTAGGACATAAGTAAATCAGTTTTCCTGTGCAATGCAAAATATGAAGGACATATGTGTAAATAATAGTGCAGTGCAAGTAGTACAAAAGAAATCCACATCATGTAGTCCAACCACCTCATGGTCATAATAGTAATCATAGTCATGTATCCAAACACCTCATGGCATGTTATGTTCTAGTCATATAATCCAAACACCTCGTGGCATGTTATGTTCTAGCCATATAATCCGACCACCACGTGGTCCTGTGCACAATAGATATCCAACTAGTCATTATCGCTAACCAGCTGGAGCTAAACTGTTGGCTAATAGGAATCATCATAATCATAGTATCATAGACATTTACGAACTACTACAAGCACCCATCCACACAATTATAAACACACATATGTCCAAAAGGTATAATAGGGATTTAGCATAGCTAGTGAAATCATGTAATTGAAATAAGAATTTAACACAGCAAATGAAATAATGTATTTGCAATAATGGTTGAGTTTAAGAAATAATGAAATCAAAATGGATGTTGAGTATTATCTTCCCCCGAGAAAATATAAGTAGAAATGGGGCTACGAGTACTCACCTTGAAGAGCATGAGACAAGATGATAAGTCTAAACAAGAAATCAGTTAGAAATGCAATGAATCACCAGCAAATCCTCCATCAAGAAATCTACATGAATTAATATCCACTTAACTCATAAGATTTCATCTATTAAGTCCACTGATGACCATAATTGTTTCTTAAATACTTATAGTTATTCGTTAATGTGATTAGGTTCTCAATAATGAAATTAGGTTAACAAATTATTAAAAGTATTCCGTATTAATGTTTCAAAGTGATTTAGGTAAAAACACATTAAATGGTGTTAGGATTAACCAAAACCCTAACTTATGTTACATTTCAGATTTTAACACATTCTGGTCTATTTATTTATGAATTTAAAGCCATACTTAAATGTTTATTTGAGGGGCTCAAATATTTAACATAGATACTTACACATGTTAGGTAATTATTTTAATTTTTCCAGATTTTATTTCAAAGTGCAAGTACCCAAACAAAAATCGTATTTTAAACGTGTCCCAGAAAGTGCACTGCAGGTATACCCGAAAGTTTGCATTTAACTTACCCATTTAAACCTTTTAGAAAAATCCACAAAAATTCTAGGAAGTCACATACATATTAAAAATCATCCTGTAAAAGTATAGCTCTCAACACCTCATGGTTTGAAAACAAAAAATCAAAAACACGAACTGATTTTCAGACATCCAAAATACAGTTTTGACATTTAATCTCCCAAAAATCAAAAGACTACTTTCCCGACCTCCAATGACCATTAAATTTGATATTCAGGTAGTTTACTTTTTGAACTTAGTTTTAGACTCAAAAATCATAGAAATATATGTTGTTATCAAAAACTTACACCCTTGCAATACGACCCAATTTTTGGACAACATACTAGTGAGACAGAAAACAAGTTCTCAACCCATTCTTTTAATCCTTTTTAAGTACACAATTTTAAACAAGTCTTGATATGATTTGACACATGATGTACACACACAAACAGAGACACCAACCTCAGATTTCATGACACCACAAGGATTAACGAGGCATCAAGAATGAATTTCAAAGTATGCATACAATCACATAAATCATAAAACCAAACCCTAAACCCCTTGTTAATTTATATACTCCCCTTGTTAAGCTGTTTCTAGGGTTTCCTCTTTTACTAGTTTTATTAATTGTGTTGTTAATGATCACGAGAGGTTTTAAATAACAACCAAGGGCTGGAATTAGGGCTACGACGACATGAAAAAAAAAGAAAAAGATAACCAGGTTCAACAAAATCTGTAAACAGCTTCTTATAGAGTTTTATGTGGCATTTAATCTTTTACAAAAGTGATTATATATAACGAGCATAGGGGCAAAGTAACATGATCAAGATTTGTTAGGTTTTGTGTCATATTAATCGTGCACTGATTAGTGTAAAATAAGGATGATAACAATTACCTTGGAATTGAATTAACGAGGATCAAACAGGAAGAAGATGGCACTCGAATCAATCCCCAACTCTACCACAAGACTGCTACAATACCCGACCATCAAAGCTGCAAAAACCCTAACTAACGACCACCAAGACCTACTACAATGGGACACCAAGGCAGCAACTTTCGTCCCTTGATCTTGGCAGAGAGAAAACAATTTCAGAATAGTTTAAAGTTTTATTTTGCTTAGTTTAGAGAGAAAAGAATGACATGAACTATGGGTGTTTATTGTTGGATATTGTATGAAGAGAAAAGAGGGAGAAAAAAAAGGCCAATTTATAGCAAAAGAAAAAAAGGGGAGAGCGTATATCTATAATACTATAAGATTCAGTCCTCTAACTTAAGGTGGAGTAATGAAGATGTACATAAGGGGATCGAGTATCCATACAAAAAGATGCAGGGATTCTACAAATAAGTGTTGAATTTGGGACCTAAGTATATACGAGATGAGACTGTTAGTCGATGGATCACCCGTGGACACTTGGGTGTTAATGAAGCAAAATAGGTGCTGAAGATGAGTCTAACTTGAAGACTCTGGAATAAAGAGAAGTGCTCACCGGGAGACAACCCGGATTATCTTTTTCTGTTTTTGTTTATCGAGTCTGTCAAACCTGCACTTGATGCAGCGCATCGCCTTCAATGGATGCGGCGTATCAACTATATAGGTCATATATATCATTTATTTTTCTACAATTTATTTTTCTGAACTATAAACTTTCTGTCAGTTTCTTTAATGCGGCGTATCTCTGGTTAAAGATACGACGCAGCTAATTTTCTGACTCGCATTAATTCCAGGCTCGATACGGCGCATCCCTTTCCATGGATGCGGCGTATCGACTGACCTAATGAAATTTCTAGATTTTTACTTTTCAATTTTTAGGTTATATTTTCACTAACAACCAATAAATTTTGCACAAGCTTTAACTTTCTTAACACATGTGTTTAAGAATAGTGGTACTTATATATTTTTGTATTTTCTGTGGAGACGTCATTCATAGAGGGTTGATGTAATAACCTGAAACTTTCATAAAGGTTATCTATGCTTATGATATCTATCTAGCTCTTTTTCTAAGTTAAATTTTTGCCCTAACAATCCCTACTATGCCTTAGCACATCCCCACTATGCCTTAATCACATCCTCACTATACCTTAGCACATCCCCACTATGCCTTAGCACATTTCCCCACTATGCCTTAGCACGTATTCCCACTATGCCTTATTACATTTCCCCCTAAGTATCATTACACTCACCTACTATGTAAAGTAACTTACATAGCCCCCTAGACGACTCACGCAACCACTATTGCCAAATATCATCAAGGTTATGCCTTGTAAACCTCCTAGTATGTCAAGCCTAAGTTCTAAACATCATTTCAATAAGTATTCTATCACTCTAGTATACTATAGCTATCACAAACCCTAAACAAGCCCTATGTGTTTACAGTTACCTCTAAAACCCTAATTTCTCATCCAAGCTAGTTTAAAAGTGATACGTGGGAATCGCACCAGGTTTTACCTCTCGAGGAATCTCGAGAAGCTTACAACCCCCACCAGGCAGTGTAACTGATCGTTGTAGTATAGTATAGTGACAAGTACCGGGGGATTGATCGTTCAACTCAGGAATAGTGTCGCTAGGATTAGAAAGCCTAAGAACTAGGTCTAGAGGTTAGGGATGATTCTTTTTGTATTTTTATATTTTATAAAAGCAATTAAAAATCTCGGGTTTTAGAAGAGTGGGAGGAATTAGTTGCTAGTCAACTAACCCAATGTAACTAAGATGCAATCAAAATAAAATAACAAAAATGAAAATAAATCTAATTACTAATGTGGTGTGAACAATAATAGGGAGAGTTGTGTTTACTTAGGTTTCATTACTCCCTAGATATCTTTTACAGGTTGATAATTTGTTACAATTGCATGGATGATGGGTCGTATTCCTTAATACTAGTCGTAGGGCCGTGTACAATATTCACTAACTCTATAGGATCCTACTTCACTCCTATGTCGAGCCGTTAGAAGCTCCTAACATGGGATCATTAGAATTCTCCTACGCATTAAATACAACCAAAAATCATAGTACACCTCTGATCATGTTTCTTAAGACGTTCAAGCATGTCACCAATGGAAGTCTGCCAGTTTTCTTAAGCCTAACATCGAATACAATCATCTGTAACAACTATAAACAAACAATCAACCCATAATTAACATCAAGGTTTCACTACATCTAAGCAAACACACAAGAGATCTAGCCAATCATGTTAAATTCAAGACAAGTGTAAGATATATTCAGACAACACATAGACATATTGAATGAATTGAAAGAGTACTTATCTCAATTGAACATGAAAGGTTTCAAAGGGTAAAAACCCTTGAAAAAGCTGTAAAATTCGGACTAGGGTTTCTCTCCAAAGTTACACCCTAATTATTACTCTCTAATGAATGAAAATTGCAAAACTATATATAGATTTTACAGGGTGACGGCGTCAAGAAGGAAATTCTGACGCCATCAACTCGCCGCCCATAATGAAATTGGATTGCCTAGATCCACTTTTGAAGCCGTCATGTGTAATTCTACTCTGGGCCGTCACTAACATTTGGACCATGACGGCCTATGGTGACGCCGTCATCTCTATAGTGCAAAACTCTTCTGGATCGTCACGGACTTTATCCACTTCCACCTCTTGTATTGCTCTTGACGCCCTCATTAAGAAACTTGTGACACCGTCAGGTACTGTTCCCAGCAAGGAAAATTAAGACTTTGCCGTTTTCGTCACTTTTATGCTTAAAAAACGTCCAAAATGCTTCCTTTTCCAGAATTCACTCCAAAAGTACCTAAAATGACAAAAGAAACGATTTAGGGCAATATTTGATCAAATAAATTCAATTCCGAGCTTAAATGACCCCCTAAAAACAGTTCATTTTTCGCCTCATCAAATACCCTTACACTTGAGATTTGCTTGTCCTCAAGCAAATGCGCTTTTATTCTAATGAAAATATAAGTTAGGGGTCATTTAACACTAATATAAAAGTAATTACAACAAATAATCGTTCCACTAAAGACCAAAGACAAGCACGGAGGTCATACACTAGCACCTCACAAATAGTGTTTAGATACTCACATCTCTCGGGTGTAATAAAGTATATATCACAATATGGAAATGGAAAACATCTCTCACTACCTGTCATAACAAAATAGATTACCATAGGCTTTGGAAAGGATCAAACCTCCACCGCATGGCGTAAGCACCTAGGATAAACTATCAAAGAGGTCTTTTAAATGGTTATAATGTTAGGTGTAGGGATATGGAATACACGGTTTTGTTGGATAAAGGCAATCTTTACTGGTGGCGAGTTAATCATCTTGGTTAATTACATGTATAATGTGGCGTTGCTAAGCCAAGACTAGACTCGACTTAAGCTAATAAATCAAAAAATAACGAAAACATAAAACAAACATAGAATGAAACGGGATGGTAGTCGGGGTTTTTTTTTTTTTTTTTTTTTTTTTTTTTTTTTTTTTTTTTTTGCATACACTCTTACCCTACCATCCAAAATAATACATCATAGGGAATGAACATTCCCCTTACACTTGAATTTTTACATACTTTACAATAAACTAATCTAATGACTCAAATTAAGATAATCAAAACACTTGGAGTTCTTTTAAGATTAACGCACATATGGGGGTAATAATATGATTTTCTTCCACATTACTCCATAACACAAATACTTTACCCATGAGTCCCAATCGTCCCAAAACAATATGTACAAGATATGACTCGACTTAGCAACCATGTAATCAATTAGATAATTAACTAAGGGTTTAAACATGTAACAATAATGCACTAAAGATGAGTGCATACACGGAAGGCTAAGGCGATTTGGGTGTACATTTAAGTGGGTTGTAACAAATTCTTCTTTTAAGTAAGATGCTTAAAGTTAGAAACGAAAAGATAGGCTCGGAGGGGTGCACTAGGGGTTTCGTGTACTAAAAATGAGTACAACGCTAAGGTGTGGAAAAAATTAGTTGACTTTGCCAGCCAAGTAATATGACTTAAATGGTCAAGTAATTATGATACGGGTTTAACACAAGGGTGATCCTAATGCCTCTTATCATGTAGTAAATCCTACTACACAAATGTAATCTCACTAGCGGTCTCGGGATGCATCACTAACGCAAGTTCTAGAATCTAAATGCTACCGGTACACTTATAAGCACTAATAGTAAATGCTTTTCCTATCAAATCTAAAGGCGAACCTCACATATTTCGGTGGAAAATTTTTCTAAATAGTACGGTTTTGTGCTAGTCATACGACTCCTATCCATGAGACGCATGCTATGGCTTAAGTTTCACTCCTAAATGTTGTAAAAAATTTAAAATTTGGCGCTAAAATTACACTAACAAGCATTTCTCTTAGTTTTATTACACACCTACCATCAAACAAACAAACTCAAGTGCAATTTTATCGTATAAGGTATCATCATTTACCCTCCCCTTACACTTAGGATGAACATTGTCCCCAATGTTCAATTAAATAATGTTAAATTGAAATAGGTAAAAGAATGAAATCAAATACTCCCCGGATTCGTTCGGTGTAGATAGTGTGGTAACAAGGTTAGATCTTCCTCCAAGAAAATGAACAATCAAAGCTTCCCTTCCAGAAAAATAAATCATCTTCTTGTCATACATAGCCTGTTAAACCTGAGAAAACAAACAAGGTAACCTCGCGTAAAATCGGCAGCAATCTATATATACTAACAAGTCATAGAAAACAATTTAAGATATAATGCTTGTGGAATGAATGTTTGCAGATTTCCTGGAGTTTATAAAACTAAAGAATTAACAAAAACTTTAAGACTCCGTTAGAAAAACAAAACTAGCAAAATTTCCAGAATTTTACACAAGATGCCGTCAGGAATTAATTCTTGACGCCGTCAGAAGTGACCTGCAGAAATCTTTACGTTAAGTTTCCGGAAAATTTCTGGAAAAACTTATGTCCTACTTCCTGGAAAATCCTACAAAATATCATTATGACTCGATACAAGCATTTGACTCTAACAAATACTAATACACATGTCCACTTAAAATTGTGGAGAATCATGATCAATTTCGTTCTTAAAAATAAATTTAGGGTTTCCCCTTACACTTATCTTTTGCGAAATACCTTTGTATGAAGTTAAGACGAAGTTAAACAATAAAATAAAGCATTTTCACAATTTGGTTTTGAAACATGATCTACCAACAATAAAAATAAAGCATGCATACGAAAACAAATAACAATCAAACAAATAAAAATCACACAAAACATGGGTTGCCTCCCAAGAAGCGCTTTTCTTTATTTATGAGTCTTGTAGCTAGACTCAAGGTCATGGGCAATTACGTGACCTCATCGTTGGTCTCATTCTCTAGGTCATCTCCAATCTTAGTTTTGTATTCTGGACCCGATTGTAAATGTTCTTTATAAAGACCAACCACCTTTTTCTCAATTGCTCCCATAATCCTATTGGCAAATTCCTTATCAACTTTATATTTCGGTCCTAGAGTCAAGCAATCTTTATAGAAATGGCTCTTCTTCTCCCATACATAGTCCATGCCCTTTTTCTTATCCTCTTCATTGATGTCCTCAAAAGCACCAATGTTATCCATGTCAAATCGAGACACAAAACGAAATTCTTTCATTCTATTAGGCATCCTATACGTGATCCAATCGGTTTCACTAGCAAATCAGATTGTCCCTTCTATCTCATCATATTCTAACATGGATTCTTCAACAAATGGTTTACCAAACACAACATGGGATAAACGACAATCAATAACACTAGCCAGGTCTACAACAACAATAAAATCAGTGACATAAGTGAAGTTCCTAACAAAGACATGTAGACCTTTAATTCTCCCGACAAAGTTACAAACTCCGCCGGGGTATTTAGGATCTCTTCTAGGTCCAAGTCTTGTTTCCACTATATCATTATAAAGACTTGAGGACATAATATTGATTGGGGATTTAAAATCAATGTAAGCATTGTCAATGTGTTTATACCCAATCATACATGGTATCTTTGCACTCTTAGGATAGCCTCTCTTTATCTTAGGTTCAATTCTAGTGAAAGGAGGTCAAGGATTATCAATATGATTATTATAGTACGCAATCTCCTCCTTAGTGGGGGTATAGATTGAAATAATCATCTAGCTTTGGATCTATCTCCCCTTCCTCAAATTCCTCAACCACATCCTCAAAATCATTAGGTCCTAGGTCCTTATTCGAATACAAGGCGGTCGCTAGGTCACTAAATGCATGATCGAGCTCAACATTAATTAACCCATTAAGCTCCCTAAGTTCCCTGATCTCATTCTCAATTTGTTCACGCAACAAAGCCACTTCACTAGGGGAAAGGGGCGGATTCGCGTTTTCCATAATGGTAAACGGAATAGTCAATGAATTTATTTACTAACAAAGGCACGAAGAAAAAGATAGACTAAAGAAAACCTAAAAATAAAAATAAAATCTTACTAGAAAGGAATCTAGCAAGTAGACCTAATAAAAAGAAATCCTAACCTAGACAATAACTATTCCCCAGGCTCCGGCGCCAAAAACTTGATACGTGGGAATCGCACCAGGTTTTACCTCTCGAGGGATCTCGAGAAGCTTACAACCCCCACCAGGCAGTGTACCTGATCGTTGTAGTATAGTATAGTGACAAGTACCGGGGGATTGATCGTTCAACTCAGGAATAGTGTCGCTAGGATTAGAAAGCCTACGAACTAGGTCTAGAGGTGAGGGATGATTCTTTTTGTATTTTTATATTTTATAAAAGCAATTAAAAATCTCAGGTTTTGGAAGAGTGGGCGGAATTAGTTGCTAGTCAACTAACCCAATGTAACTATGATGCAATCAAAATAAAATAGCAAAAATGAAAATAAATCTAATTACTAATGTGGTGTGAACAATAATAGGGAGAGTTGTGTTTACTTAGGTTTCATTACTCCCTAGATATCTTTTACAGGTTGATAATTTGTTACAATTGCATGGATGACGGGTCGTATTCCTTAATACTAGTCGTAGGGTCGTGTACAATATTCACTAACTCTATAGGATCCTACTTCACTCCTATGTCGAGCCGTTAGAAGCTCCTAACATGGGATCATTAGAATTCTCCTACGCATTAAATACAACCAAAAATCATAGTACACCTCTGATCATGTTTCTTAAGACGTTCAAGCATGTAACCAATGGAAGTCTGCCAGTTTTCTTAAGCCTAACATCGAATACAATCATCCGTAACAACTATAAACAAACAATCAACCCATAATTAACATCTAGGGTTCACTATATCTAAGCAAACACACAAGAGATCTAGCCAAGCATGTTAAATTCAATACAAGTGTAAGATATATTCAAACAACACATAGACATATTGAATGAATTGAAAGAGTACTTATCTCAATTGAACATGAAAGGTTTCAAAGGGTAAAACCCCTTGAAAAAGCTGTAAAATTCAGACTAGGGTTTCTCTCCAAAGTTACACCCTAATTGTTACTCTCTAATGAATGAAAATTGCAAAACTATATATAGATTTTACAGGGTGACGGCGTCAAGAAGGAAATTCTGACGCCGTCAACTCGCCGCCCATAATGAAATCGGATTGCCTAGATCCACTTTTGACGTTGTCATATGTAATTCTACTATGGGCCGTCACTAACATTTGGACCATGACGGCCTATGGTGACGCCGTCATCTCCATAGTGCAAAACTCTTCTGGATCGTCACAGACTTTATCCACTTCCACCTCTTGTATTGCTCTTGACGCCGTCATTAAGAAACTTGTGACGCCGTCAGGTACTGTTCCCAGCAAGGAAAATTAAAACTTTGCCGTTTTCTTCACTTTTATACTCCAAAAACGTCCAAAATGCTTCCTTTTTCCATAATTCACTCCAAAGTACCTAAAATGACAAAAGAAACAATTTAGGGCAATATTTGATCAAATAAATTCAAATCCGGGCTAAAATGACCCCCTAAAAATGGTTCATTTTTTGCCTCATCGGAAAGTGTTCAAGGCTTATGTATAGGTTATCTTAGCTACATTACCTTGATAAAACCCTAGCACAACTAGTCATAGCTCATAATACAAGTCCCTTAAGCACAAAACCTTAATTAGGTCATTTAGGCCGCGAAACTAGGTCTAAACCTTCCCGATTCTTTTGTACAAGCTACCACCACCTAGGAAATGATCTCTAAACCTTAATCCTAGCCACTAATAACTCTTAGGACCCTAATTTAAGTACTAATCTTGAATCTAAAACCCTAATCCTAAACTTAACCCTAAACCTAGATTAATCTTAAAACTAAGACTAAACTAGCACCTTAAGCACCTCAAGAACCTCAAGCTACCACCCTAGCAGCTTATGCAGGTCCTTATCACCCTAAGCAAGCACCATATCACCACACAAGTAGCTTACACTCCTACTTGTCACCACCTTAAAAATTCTATGGCTACCATACAAACACCCATACCCCTCGTCACCTCCTTTGTAAACCGAACCTCCACCACCATTTTCCACCACTCCTAGCCTTCCTTAACCCCTAATCTACCTGTACTTGCTCACTACTCCAAGATATAAACCTTAGGCACCAAGTTTTCTTAGCATAGGGGGTTAACGAGGCCTATAAATAGGCGTATACCCTTTCCTTTTCAAAACCTTCCCACACCACTTCTTCACCTCACCTCACTTAGTTATAGCAGTAGCATAAGGTCTCTAAGAGTCCATAGTAAGCTAAGAAGTCAAGAGAATCAAGCCTAGAAGCCCTGTCAAATTTATTTCTAGTCGAGAAACCCTAAACACCCCTAACGACCCACTTTAGGTCACGTAAGCCTCTACTACACTTGTTCAATACACTCACTTACTGTCCTAGCATAGTTATAAGACGTATTAGATCCCATAGGAACCCTTGCATGAGCCTTGATCCTTAAAACTTGTTAGTTTTCATTTATTAACCCCAATTTTGCACTTTCATAATATTTCATGCTATAAGCCCTTTTCATAAGCTATAATCTGATATAGGTTACTTGATTAAGCTTATATTAGTTAGTCATAAGCTTAGAAAACTTTTTGTTTCATACAAATATAGTTTGCATGGAAAAAGGACTAGTTTTGGAAAGTTTTCCATGCATAGGGGTATATATTATAACTTTCTGAAACTATTAGGTCTAAGGGCTGTTTTTGCCATTTCTTGGAATTTATAAGTATAAGGACCTATTATGTGAAGTCTTAGAGTCTAGGGATAAGTATATATATAGTTATTAACATTAATGACTAGTTTCGTAAAAGTTTATAACCTAAGGGTAAATAATATCAACTTATAAAACTTAAGGGTTTAAGTGAAGTACGTATTTACCTAATAAATAAAAGTACTATCCTTTTCATATAGTGTATCACAATAGTAGAGAGCTTCATGTGAGGGGTTTCATTTGTATATTCGTTTTGACGAGTTTGCTGGGTTTACGAATTAAAGTGCCCTGACTCCTCAAACGTTTACTACAATATGACCTCTGAATTATGATGGCCCGAACGGTGATACGTTATATTTAAATCTAGTACTTAATAACTTAACACAATACTAGGGAGCTTCATGTGAGGGGTTTCATACCTCTGAATTATGATGGCCCGAACGATGTTATGTTATATCTAAAATCTAATAACAACATGACACAATAGTAAGGAGCTTCGTGTGAGGAGTTATACTTCTAAATTATGATGGCCCGAACGGTATTGTGTTATAAACAACATAGTACAATAGTAAGGAGATTCATGTGAGGAGTTATATACTTCTGAATTATGATGGCCCGAACGGTGTTATGTTATATCTAAATCTAGTAAACCCTAAGAATAGTTACTTAGGAAAACAGAGTGTTGAAAACATAGACAAACCCATTCAGACTTGACATACACACTACACCAGGTTGCGTGAGTAGGCCGTCTAATATCACAACACACTTCCCTAATCCCAGGTGAGTTCATAGCCTCATTTTTTAAATGCTTTATAAACCCTGTGAGGGGGATATAGGCTTTAAACCGAATACAAGTCTTTTTCTTTGATTATTGTACGAGTATTTCCTATGCCACCATTACGTAACAAAATTCATACACCATAATCACTTGCGAGTGAACGCGAGTATAGTGAATAGATCTATTTGGAGTTGACAACTCCCGTTGGTTTGCCCCTGCCGGGTACCAATAAGCACTATGCTAATACAAATATCGTCCGAAAAACGTTATTTATATTTTACGATCTTTGCCATATTTTGTTAACTACAAAATATAAAGTTTATTTTAGCAACAAGTATAAATATAGTTAAGTCTTTTACATATAATGTCACAAGACCTTTTTAAACATCACTTAGTTAACATTTGGATTTTACACTAGCTTAAAAATAAATAGAAAGTTGTTATTACATCATGTGTTGCATCATGATCTTTGAAAGATTGTATGATCTTTGGAAGATATGCTAAAGATATTGTTTAGATTGCTACTCAATGAATCAAGGAAAGATATGGCAAGATCTTGGTTAGATTTGAAAGAAAAATTAGAGGATTTAGTGTCAGAGTTTGGCGGAACCAAACTCATACACGGACGGAACCCATGATTTGGTTCCGTCCAATCCATGACCTTCTAACTTAGTTTTTCTATAAATAGCAGGCCATCCCAAGTTGTTTCTTCATCACTTGCAATCATATATTATCATACAAACTCTCATTACTTATATCTAACTCATTCATCTTTCATTTTAGTGAGATTCTCTTGTAGCAAGAAGATCACAAACTCATATCAAAGACATACAAGCTTCAACGCAAAATTGCAATACTTGTTTGTTTAAGTAGTGTGTGAACTTGTGTTTTTCATACTTTCATCGATTGTATCTATTCATTAGTGATCAGTTAGTATTTTAGTCCTCAAAATACATAGTGCGACGGGAGTGGTTGTGCCCTTGTAAAAGAACTCGACATCTAGCTTTGTGTCGGTAATCTTGTGTAAGCGACGTGTAAGGTTTCTCCACCGGTGAAAGGAGCTTGTTGACTAGTAAGAGTAACTCTCGAGTTGGATACTCGGGGCGTGGAGTAGGGCAAGGAAAAAGAGTCCTTGTAGCCGAACCACGATAAACATTCGTGTTGTGGTTTGATTGTTTCTTACTCTTTGCTTGCACATTACTTATTGATTGTTAGTATCGATTGTTGATTACACGTAAAGTTTTCTAAAGCAATTAAATTAAAAACTGATAAACTATCCAACCCCCCTTCTAGTTTTCTACACACTATATTTGAGAACTAAAAGGGTTAACCTTGGCAAGTTAATCCTTATTACGCCCCGTCGTGGTTTGGTCTGCAGTGCCCCATGACCTGGACTTGTTAACGTGGGGTGTCATGAGCTTAGTGCAATAATACTATTTCCCCGTGATAATTGTAAATGCATTGCAATTATCACAAACACTACATTTTCCTTGATGGGTGTAACAACTGAACCTAGTGGAACTTGTATTCACCCACTACACACTAAAACCTATGAATTCACTCAACCTTTGTGTTGACCCCTTTAAGCATATATCCTAGGTTATTGAGCAACTTAGGGCACAGAGTGGCACTGGACTGGAAGGACTTTCAAACCTGTTATCATTCAAACTCTATGTTTCACATAGATTTTGGGACCTCATTTTATAAAATTCTGATATTTTAAATGAATGGTAATATTATTTTCCAAAACGTCTCTTTTTGAGTCATTTTCTATTACTGTGACTATGTTTCCATTAGGTAATACCCCGGATCTAGCATCCACTACTATTTGTGAAAATGGGGGTGTTACAGTTGAATGCTTTCCCCACACATAAAATAAAAAGTTGCTCACAAACGCATAATGGAGGATCATACCGAGCAAATCTCAGGGAATTTTTCCATTCTATTCTATTTCCTGTTTTTAATTTCATATTCAAACAACGAGGATGTTGTTTAACTTAAGTGGGGGGATGGAGAATTAGAACGTTACTTGCCCTTAATTCTTCAAAAATATGTGTTAATCTATGCTTAATATGCTTAAATTTAAAAATTTTCTAGCATGTTTTTGTTAAGCCTAAGTTGCATAGCTGCAGATATAACCACTATTATATAAAATTGTGACAATTGAGCGTATCCGTTTCCTAATATTTACCAAAATTCCACAAACATATGAGTATGCCGGTGACTTGTAAACTTTAGAATTTGGCTTGTATGCTACTCGAGACCACAATAATAAGTATTATTTATATAATGGGAGTGACTTGTCTAACTAGGTAAATTTCTAGGATTACACCCAAAAAGTCTATATATGTTATGTGTTATTAACTAACTACATTGGTTAGTTAACCCTCGTATAAACCCTTTTGTTACTCTCATTTTTAGAGTAAGATACGCCTAAAAAAACCCTTAGAGCCATTCCTTTCATTTCTTACACCAATTTAAATGTTTTGTTACACCTTTACGCCTTAGCCTACCCTGTAGATTTAAGTCCGTGGTTAGTTGCTTTTGGTAAAAGTGTGTTTCTCTGCATTTCATGTGGTCGTGTGTGTAAATTGTAACAATTCACAATTTCAGGTTAACTTTTATTCCCGAAAATTTCACTATTCACTTTTTACTATTCACTTTTCACTATTCATCTCAGAAATTTTTATTTCATATTCTCGTAAGTTAAACTATTTTAACGATAATCTGAGAGTTTGACGCTCGTCGGATCATTTCTGCAAAAATCATAAAGCCGTGTCCGAGATTTACTTTTAGGTTTAAACGTCCTTCCAGCATCCCGATATACCCATAAAACATTATAAACAATAGAAATATGATTTTCTTTCATTTTAGGACAATTCCAAAAGTTTCGGAATTTTACGTTTTTCAGTTCAGCGTTTTACGCGAATTGCGCGTTTTAGACCCGTGTTTCCAGTTTTTAGCAGGGTTTTAGCACCCGATAGAACCTACCACTCATTTTATATTTTATTATGGACTATATTGACATGTTTAACAATACTTTCAAATTTCATATTTTTACGATACCCGGTTTTACGTTTTGAGGCTTAATCATTTACGGTTAGCGATTTACGGAGTCAAAACTAGCTACATACTTAGGATAATACCATCAAAAGTCCACACCTTGTTCTCCAAGTTCATGAACCGCCACTAGGGGGGGGGGATTCACACTTGTGGCATTATCTCATGACTTTAGCCATTAGATCATTTTTAATTACAACTTTGTCTCCAAGTTTATGTAGTTTCCTAGCCACCTTCCTAACCTCCTCATTCATAGTATAAATACAAGCTCATTCTTCTTCCTTTCTTCACCACAAAAACGCCACACCCTTATATCATAGCACCATGATCCTTTGATCTTCAATATACAAGTTACACTACAAAGTTCAAGGTCTTAGTATTCTCTACCTAGTTCTCAAGTTTGTTTGGTGATTCCATGGTTGAATTAGGAGCTACACAAGGTTACTAGGGCTGAAGTTAAATGGTTTTCACAAGGGTTAGATCAAGGCTAGCAAGGGTTACAAGAGTTATGGTGAAGGGTTTGCAAGCATAGGTTTAGTGTCCTAGTTCATACTTGACTTCCTTTCTTAAGAGAAAGCCAAAAGTTGTAAGCAAACCCTTATACACTTTCTTGCTCAATATCATTTCATGCTTATTATGTTTCTTTCATGCTATATATGGTCTTTGTATTGTGTTCATGATGTTTAAAAATGGATAAAACAAGTATTGGTATACATATGTTAACTTATGACAAGTAAACAAGCAAACTAGTGATTTTTATGGAGAACCACGACCACAATAGTATAACTTTGATATTTGACACTTACTTACTGTTAAAGAGGACTTAACAAGGAAAACATAGCAATTTGAATCACCCAAAACGAGTACACGAGTCAAAAGTTATGACCATTTGAAGTTAGCGAAACCAAAACGGCAAAACTGCCTAAATTGCATTCTGATCAAATTATGATTTTGAAAGTCCCACTTCTGGTCCGATTCATCAAAAAGTTAAAACATGAAAGTTGTACGGAACGACGTTTTCGTTCAGGAATAAAGAAGCTCGAGCCCTGAAAACGCTTTCTGAGTGATAAATTTCTTCAAATTCTTAACAGCCCATTTTTAGACCAAAGTCACTATATTATAGTTATGAATTACTAAGACCAAGAGGTCTAATGACCTAAAGCCAAGACCACAACCATGGCTAAAGCCAAGGTTGAGTCTCAAGACCATGGTAACATGACCAAAGTCACGGCAAAGCCACGGCTAAAGACCATATAACTTTTAAAGATCAAAACTTATATATATGTTATCAAATACTACAATAGTAGGGAGCCTCATGTGAGGAGTTCATTGAGTAAGCCGTCGAGACGAGTTGTGGATTTACGAGTTAAAGTGTCCTGGCTCCTCGAACATTTACTCCATGACTTCTGAATTATGTCGGCCCGAACGGTAGTAAGAGATGTACAACCTATACATGTTTCATAAACGATTTATATTCAAAGACTTACACTATATACTAAGTACTACATCATGAACATTATGCAAGACATATATAGGCAATTCTTCGTATTCTTAGACGTTACTCCAAACCTAAGTCGCAACGTTCTATTATAGGCTGCTCTTAGATACTTTCGCGATTCGACTACCACTTTCATTTCTCATTACATAAGCTTAAGGTGAGTTATAGCCCCTACTCTTTTCATACTTGTTTTAACTCTTGGGTGGGATACATGCTCAACTACTTGCTTACTTGTACAAATACTTGATCGCATTATACTTGATTGTTCTATACTTGATTGTCTTATACTTGATCGCATTATACTTGATTTCATACATACATGATTGTGTTATACTTAACTGCGTTATACTTGATTGTGTTACTGCCGGTGGCTCCAGATTAAGTTGCTGGATGACCATTGAGACTTCCGGTGGCTCCAAATTAAGACCTTGGATGACCATTGAGGCTATTGATACATCCTAACATTTGCGAATGTTGGATACATCATAAACGTGAGGTCTTCAGAGATGAAGAGTAGACTCACGACTAATTGCTTAATTGTTTTGATGAACTTATACATGTCTTAATCATATTGTATTGTAGCAGTGGGTTGTGAACACACAGGTTACAAGTCTCTTATGGCGGGACTTGTAACTGAGTGGATTCTCAATGCCTTTGCTGTGTGAACATTCTTTAAGGCTTTTCAACTGTTTTAAGACAAACTCTATGAACTCACCAACCATTGTGTTGACACTTTAGCATGTTTATCTCAGGTTAGTAAGGCGATAGCTAGTGCGTGGAACTTAGAGTCAAGCTGCATATTCTGAAGACTTACGCTTTTATCATTTACCATTCAAAACACTTTGTATACATTTATGTATCATACTTTGGAATCTCATGTTTGTAACTTTGAATTCATTAATCGAATGGTAACTTTTCAAAACGTCTCATTTAGAGTTCGTTTTCTATAACTTGTACTTTGTATTATGAAGTAGCACCCCTATGACACAGTCTTCCGCTGCGGTATTTTGGGGGTGTTACAGATTGGTACCAGAGCCTTGGTTATAGAGAACTAGGTTGCATTTAGTGCCTAGACTATAACTGCTATATACGTTGGGACCTTCCTCTTTATTCGCCTTACACACAATACATACACATATGCTTTTTGGTTAGAGGTTTGCTTAGTTCCACGCTATTAGATGATGTGACTTTAGTATTATAAGGAGCCCCAGAGATTAGTCGAGTCATTAAAAACATGGAGCTCAGTAATAACTAATTAGTTAACTTGATCTTGTGACAGTTCTTGTTTGATTAGACACAAGATTTGAGTTGAATAATATTATTGCTTAGCTTTAGGGATTTGATGGCTTGATTATCTTACTATCGGCCTCAGAAGGCGGATTTTGTGTCGGAAATTCTTATGTAGGATGATTTAGAATCTCCTTATTTAAATGGATTGGGACGCCTCTTCAGTTAAATAAAGAAATTGTAAATCACCGAACCATAAGTTTATGAGACCTTACTTACATAAATTTGGACGCTTCTTTATGTAAGTAATGTGTTATAAATAAGTGGGCTTAATTGTAGCCGATACGACTCCTTCACCAGAACCTTAGACGAATCAGAGTGAACACCACTATATTAGAGATCCCGAATTCTCTTAGACACACCGTAAGTAGTTAACATCAACAGAACTTCGGGGCGAAGTTCTCCTTAAGGGGTATAGACTGTAACAATTCGCAATTTCAGGTTAACTTTTATTCCCGAAAATTTCACTATTCACTTTTTACTATTCACTTTTCACTATTCATCTCAGAAATTTTTATTTCATATTCTCGTAAGTTAAACTATTTTAACGATAATCCGAGAGTTTGACGCTCGTCGGATCATTTCTGCAAAAATCACAAAGCCGTGTCCGAGATTTACTTTTAGGTTTAAACGTCCTTCCAGCATCCCGATATACCCATAAAACATTATAAACAATAGAAATATGATTTTCTTTCATTTTAGGACAATTCCAAAAGTTTCGGAATTTTACGTTTTTCAGTTCAGCGTTTTACGCGAATTGCGCGTTTTAGACCCGTGTTTCCAGTTTTTAGCAGGGTTTTAGCACCCGATAGAACCTACCACTCATTTTATATTTTATTATGGACTATATTGACATGTTTAACAATACTTTCAAATTTCATATTTTTACGATACCCGGTTTTACGTTTTGAGGCTTAATCATTTACGGTTAGCGATTTACGGAGTCAAAACTAGCTACATACTTAGGATAATACCATCAAAAGTCCACACCTTGTTCTCCAAGTTCATGAACCGCCACTAGGGGGGGGGGGCATTCACACTTGTGGCATCATCTCATGACTTTAGCCATTAGATCATTTTTAATTACAACTTTGTCTCCAAGTTTATGTAGTTTCCTAGCCACCTTCCTAACCTCCTCATTCATAGTATAAATACAAGCTCATTCTTCTTCCTTTCTTCACCACAAAAACGCCACACCCTTATATCATAGCACCATGATCCTTTGATCTTCAATATACAAGTTACACTACAAAGTTCAAGGTCTTAGTATTCTCTACCTAGTTCTCAAGTTTGTTTGGTGATTCCATGGTTGAATTAGGAGCTACACAAGGTTACTAGGGCTGAAGTTAAATGGTTTTCACAAGGGTTAGATCAAGGCTAGCAAGGGTTACAAGAGTTATGGTGAAGGGTTTGCAAGCATAGGTTTAGTGTCCTAGTTCATACTTGACTTCCTTTCTTAAGAGAAAGCCAAAAGTTGTAAGCAAACCCTTATACACTTTCTTGCTCAATATCATTTCATGCTTATTATGTTTCTTTCATGCTATATATGGTCTTTGTATTGTGTTCATGATGTTTAAAAATGGATAAAACAAGTATTGGTATACATATGTTAACTTATGACAAGTAAACAAGCAAACTAGTGATTTTTATGGAGAACCACGACCACAATAGTATAACTTTGATATTTGACACTTACTTACTGTTAAAGAGGACTTAACAAGGAAAACATAGCAATTTGAATCACCCAAAACGAGTACACGAGTCAAAAGTTATGACCATTTGAAGTTAGCGAAACCAAAACGGCAAAACTGCCTAAATTGCATTCTGATCAAATTATGATTTTGAAAGTCCCACTTCTGGTCCGATTCATCAAAAAGTTAAAACATGAAAGTTGTACGGAACGACGTTTTCGTTCAGGAACAAAGAAGCTCGAGCCCTGAAAACGCTTTCTGAGTGATAAATTTCTTCAAATTCTTAACAGCCCATTTTTAGACCAAAGTCACTATATTATAGTTATGAATTACTAAGACCAAGAGGTCTAATGACCTAAAGCCAAGACCACAACCATGGCTAAAGCCAAGGTTGAGTCTCAAGACCATGGTAACATGACCAAAGTCACGGCTAAAGACCATATAACTTTTAAAGATCAAAACTTATATATATGTTATCAAATACTACAATAGTAGGGAGCCTCATGTGAGGAGTTCATTGAGTAAGCCGTCGAGACGAGTTGTGGATTTACGAGTTAAAGTGTCCTGGCTCCTCGAACGTTTACTCCATGACTTCTGAATTATGTCGGCCCGAATAGTAGTAAGAGATGTACAACCTATACATGTTTCATAAACGATTTATATTCAAAGACTTACACTATATACTAAGTACTACATCATGAACATTATGCAAGACATATATAGGCAATTCTTCGTATTCTTAGACATTACTCCAAACCTAAGTCGCAACGTTCTATTATAGGCTGCTCTTAGAGACTTTCGCGATTCGACTACCACTTTCATTTCTCATTACATAAGCTTAAGGTGAGTCATAGCCCCTACTCTTTTCATACTTGTTTTAACTCTTGGGGGGGATACATGCTCAACTACTTGCTTACTTGTACAAATACTTGATCGCATTATACTTGATTGTTCTATACTTGATTGTCTTATACTTGATCGCATTATACTTGATTTCATACATACATGATTGTGTTATACTTAACTGCGTTATACTTGATTGTGTTACTGCCGGTGGCTCCAGATTAAGTTGCTGGATGACCATTGAGACTTCCGGTGGCTCCAAATTAAGACCTTGGATGATCATTGAGGCTATTGATACATCCTAACATTTGCGAATGTTGGATACATCATAAACGTGAGGTCTTCGGAGATGAAGAGTAGACTCACGACTAATTGCTTAATTGTTTTGATGAACTTATACATGTCTTAATCATATTGTATTGTAGCAGTGGGTTGTGAACACACAGGTTACAAGTCTCTTATGGCGGGACTTGTAACTGAGTGGATTCTCAATGCCTTTGCTGTGTGAACATTCTTTAAGGCTTTTCAACTGTTTTAAGACAAACTCTATGAACTCACCAACCATTGTGTTGACACTTTAGCATGTTTATCTCAGGTTAGTAAGGCGATAGCTAGTGCGTGGAACTTAGAGTCAAGCTGCATATTCTGAAGACTTACGCTTTTATCATTTACCATTCAAAACACTTTGTATACATTTATGTATCATACTTTGGAATCTCATGTTTGTAACTTTGAATTCATTAATCGAATGGTAACTTTTCAAAACGTCTCATTTAGAGTTCGTTTTCTATAACTTGTACTTTGTATTATGAAGTAGCACCCCTATGACACAGTCTTCCGCTGCGGTATTTTGGGGGTGTTACATAAATTATTATCTTTGGTTAGGCCGGGAATTACACAATGCAATGCGAAGTGAAAGTAGATATTGTATTTTTGATTTTCATGTGTTTACTACTTTCACTATTACCTTTATATCTGAAGTTATGAAAAATATGGGAAAATTATCCAGATCTATTATGATGGTGAAGTGTTGAAATTTTACACCATTAGTTAGTTTTATTTGATGTTTAAAAAAAGTTAGAAAAGATCAAAAAAAATGAGAAAAGAAAAAGAAAGAAAAAGTTGGAAGTTTGAAATACCAACGATGTAAAGTTTTGTATAAGTGGTTGATATCGCCACTATTTATTGTATTATATTTATGGATTACAAGGGATTTGGCCGTTATGAGAATGTCAACTAAGGTTTATTCTTTGATTAAGATATTGTTTGAGTCTGATTCATGTCTACCTAAAGCGCGAGTTTCCGTGTTAAAGCGTGAGTTAGTCAATGATATGTGTCTTATTCATGGGATGGTTGGGAAAGTAATTAACCACACATTAGGACTTAATCTATTTGTTTTGTTTATTTTTGTTTTACACCAATTTATGTATTTCCCAAATATTATCCATACCCTATATCATTCTTCATCCAAACCTTTGATTAATTGAGATTTGGGATTCGAGCAATCATGAGTATCGTAGTCGTCGTTATGATTATGTATTTATGATTTTGTCGCCCTTTTTGATATAATATTATTGGTGAAGATTACTTGGTCCTATCTTTAGCCTATTCGAGTTAAGGAATTGAGCAATTACGAGTATCGTGGTCATCGTTACGATCATGTGTTCGTGATTTTGTCGCCTTTTCTGAAATATGAAATCAGTGGAGATTAAAAAGAATGATCAACCCCTAAGCCATATCAACCCTTTTTACCGCTTTAGACTCGTTACTCCTTAGATTTAGTGGGGGAGATGTGTATACTTGCCAAGCCTATGATAGAATATTCGTCACAACCGAGCAATTGAGCAAATTAGATTAGTTGAGAGATTAAGAGATTGAGAGATATATTTTATTTCTAGTTTGTTAAATGTCTAGTTGTGCAATTATGATAAAACGAATAAGTGCTTAATTATAAAAACACATCCTAATATCTTTTATGATACACTTTCATAAGTTTAATCTAAGGTTTACTTGGAGACAAGTAAACTTCAAGTGGGGGGATATTTGATGACATCAAATAAGTACATATTATTGTCATCATTTGTCCTGTATATTTTACTTGTTTTATATTATTATCTGTGAGAATTGATACTTAATCGTTTACTTTTGCAATTCTCAGTTATAACAAGCATTTGGTGAAAGTTAGTGATTTTGGACGAAATATGGAGCTAAATGATCAAGATGGAAAAAGTCTATTGAACTAAAGAAGATATGCCGTATCATTCTAGACAGATACGCCGTATGACTATACTTAAATGATTTCAAAGACCATTGCCCGACTTTGAAGAATGCGTCGCATGTAAATATCCCATGCGCAACATATGAAACTTTAGTCAACAAAGAAGAACCAACTTGTTCTACTCTAGATACGCCGCATTACATTCATTACATATGGCACATCACTCTCAAGACTTCACCAATGATAATCCAAGATACTGAAGGACATGCACCGCATAGATATCCAAGTTACACCGCATCTGAAGACGGCGTATGAATATTCTAGGATATAATAATCTTGGAACCCACGCGAAGTTAAGTCAATGCGCCCCATCTACTTAGTTGATGTGCCGCATCGAACCCTTTGACAGAAACTATAAATACCCCAAGAGATAGCCGAATTTCGTGTGCAGAAAAGAACCAAAAGTTACAGAAACCCTTAGGAGAATAATAGCAACAAAGAGGTAACACAAGACACACCCAATTGAAGATCTCAAGAGCAGTAAGAAGGTCCTTCTTGTATTTTAATTCTATTAACTAGTTTTGTTTTATTGTAATAGTACAATTTAATCCATCAGGATTGATGAGCTTGTGACCGCCATATTGCTCCCCTAAAAATTGATTTCCCATCGATTAAAGTTTATTTGATAACCTCTGTGTTTAGCTGTGGCTTGCTTGGGTTGCCATACCCCTCCCACGATTACTTCACTAGAATTATAAATTAGTGTAAGCCCTTAAAAATGTTAAATAATATAGACATAAGTAATCATTAAGAGTTTACTCGCCTATAATTAAGATACCAATGAGAGAAGAGTTTACGACACTCATCATATAAAACTAGCAATAAAACAAGTGACAAGCTATTTAATCATTCGTCAGGCCTTTTACCTGTATCTTTTATCTATCTGTGTACGTGTTCGCCATTCGTTGTATTCTGTCTCATTAGTTTTATAGTTTTATTAATCAACTCAAATCGTGCCAGTCTCTCAGACGGAACCCCCTCTCGTTAGATAGGGTTGTAAAACTAACTTAGGAATTAAAATACTGATAGACATTTTAGGTGTTATTGTTCCACTCTTAGTGATCGACACTCTACTTACCAACTAGCTACATTGATCGGGTACACTGCTCGTTAGTGTATGTTATAGGATAAGTCGGTTAAATATAAATTTTAAACTTGATAAAGAATAATCCTATTCTACAATGATATACGCACACATCAATAAGTCATTTATGAAATCTATTAAGTTTAGTAAAATATCGAGCTTGGGAACTAAGCCAAACGAGTAAAAGTTTTGAAAAATGAATCTGGGCAATCAGACCCCTTCTAGCCGTGCGCCTGTGATACGTGGGAATCACACCAGGCTTTACCTCTCGAGGGATCTCGAGAAGCTTACAACCCCCACCAGGCAGTGTACCTAATCGTTGTAGTATAGTATAGTGACAAGTACCGGGGGATTGATCGTTCAACTCAGAAATAGTGTCGCTAGGATTAGAAAGCCTAAAAACTAGGTCTAGAGGTGAGGGATGATTCTTTTTGTATTTTTATATTTTTATGAAAGCAATTAAAATCTCGGGTTTTTGGAAGAGTGGGCGGAATTAGTTGCTAGTCAACTAACCCAATAACTAAGATGCAATCAAAATAAAATAACATAAATGAAAATAAAGCTAATTAAACTAGTGGTGTGAACAATAATGGGGAGATTTGTGTTTACTTATGTTTCATTACTCCCTAGATATCTTTTACAGGTTGATAGTTTGTTACAATTGCGTAGATGACATGTTATATTCCTTAATACCATTCGTGGGGTGGCGTACATACTTCCCCAACTCTATAAGCTCCTACTTCACTCCTATGTCGAGCCTGCAAGAAGCTCCTAACATGGAATCATTAGAATTCGCCCACACATTAAATACAACCATAATAACCTAGTACGCATTGGTTCATGTTTCTTAAGATGTTCAAGCATGTTACCCTATGTAAGTCTGCCAGTTTTCATAAGCCTAACATCGAAATCATTCATCCGTAACAACTATAAACAAACAATCAACCCATAATCAACATCTAGGTTTCACTACATCTAAGCAAACACACAAGAGATCTAGCCTAGCATGTTAAATTCAAGACAAGCGTAAGATACATTCAAACAACACATACACATATTGAATGAATTGAAAGGATACTTATCTCAATTGAACATGAAAGGTTTCAAAGGGTAAAAACCCTTGAAAGCGCAGTAAAATTCGTGCTAGGGTTTCTCCAAAGTTACCCCCTCTTAAGTTACACATAATGAACGAAAATTGCAAAAATATATATAGATTTTACAAGGTGACGGCGTCAAGAAGAAATGTCTGACGCCGTCAACTCGCTGCCCATAATGAGATCGGATTGCCTAGATCCATGTTTGACGCCGTCATGTGTAATTTAGTTGTAGGTCGTCACCATATCATGAACCATGACGGCCATACGTGACGCCGTCACGTTTTCTCTGGACCGTCACAACTTCCAACTCTTGACGCCGTCATATGAAGCCTCTTGACGCCGTCAGGTACTGTTCCCAGCAAGGAAAATTAAGACTTTGCTGTTTTCTTCACTTTTATGCTCCAAAAACGTCTAAAATGCTTCCTTTTCCAGAATTCACTTCACAAGTACCTAAAATCACAAAAGGAATGATTTAGGGCAATATTTGATCAAATAAATTCAATTCCGAGCTTAAATGACCCCCTAAAAACGGTTCATTTTTCGCCTCATCATATACCCTTACACTTGAGATTTGCTTGTCCTCAAGCAAATGCGCTTTTATTCTAATCAAAATACAAGTTAGGGGTCATTTAACACTAATATAAAAGTAATTACAACAAATAATCATTCCACTAAAGACCAAAGACAAGCACGTAGGTCATACAATAGCACCTCACAAATAGTGTTTAGATACTCACATCTCTCGGGTGTAATGAAGTATATATCACAATATGGAAATGGGAAACATCTCTCACTACCTGTCATAACAAAATAGATTACCATAGGCTTGGGAAAGGATCAAACCTCCACCACATGGCGTTAGCACCTAGGATAAACTATCAAAGAGGTCTTTTAAAGGGTTATGACATTAGGTGTAGGGATATGTAATACACGGTTTTGTTGGATATAGGCAATCTTTACTGGTGGCGAGTTAATCATCTTGGTTAATTACATGTACAATATGGCGTTGCTAAGCCAAGACTAGACTCGACTTAAGCTAATGAATGAAAAATAACAAAAACATAAAATAAACATAGAATGAAACGCGATGATAGTCCGTATGTTTTTTTTTTCTTTTCTTTTTATATTATTATTATTTTTTATTTTTATTTTTTTTTTCTCTTGCATACACTCTTACCCTACCATCCAAAATATTACATCATAGGGAATGTACATTCCCCTTACACTTGAATTTTTACATACTTTACAATAAACTAATCTAATGACTCGAATCAAGATAATCAAAACACTTTGAGTACTTTTAAGATTAACGCACATATGGGGGTAATAAATGATGTTCTTCCCCATTACTCCATAACATAAGTACTTTACCCATGAGTCCCAATCGTCCCAAAATAATATGTACAAGGATATGACTCGACTTGGCAACCATGTAATCAATTAGATAATTAACTAAGGGTTTAAACATGTAACAATAATGCACTAAAGATGAGTGCATACACGGAAGGCTAAGGCGATTTGGGTGTACATTTAAGTGGGTTGTAACAAATTCTTCCTTTAAGTAAGATGCTTAAATTTAGAAACGAAAAGATAGGCTCAGAGGGGTGTACTAGGGGTTTCGTGTACTAAAAATGAGTACAACGCTAAGGTGTGGGAAAAATTAATTGACTTTACTAGCCAAGTAATATGACTTAAATGGTCAAGTAATTAAGATACAGGTTTAACACAAGGGTGATCCTAATGCCTCTTATCATGTAGTAAATCCTACCACACGAATGTAGTCTCACTAGCGGTCTCGGGATGTATCACTAATGCAAGTTCTAGAATCTAAATGCTACCGGTACACTCATAAGCACTAATAGTAAATGCTTTTCCTATCAAATCTAAAGGCGAACCTCACATATTTGAGTGGAAAATTTTTCTGAATGATACGGTTTTGTGCTAGTCATACGGCTCCTATCCATGAGACGCTTGCTAAGGCTAAAGTTTCACTCCTAAATGTTGTAAAAAAAATTAATTTGGCGCTAAAATTACACTAACAAGTATTTCTCTTAGTTTTATTACACACTTACCATCAAACAAACAAACTCAAGTGCAAGTGTATCCTATAAGGTATCATCATTTACCCTCCCCTTACACTTAGGATGAACATTGTCCTCAATGTTCAATTAAAGAATGTAAAAATGAAATAGGCAAAAGAATGAAATCAAATACTCCCCTGATTCGTTCGGTGTGGATAGTGCGGTAACAAGGTTAGATCTTCCTTCAAGAAAATGAACAATCAAAGCTTCCCTTCCAGAAATATAAATCATCTTCTTGTCATGCATAACCTGTTAAACCTGAGAAAACAAACAGGCCAACCTTGCGTAAAATCGGCGGCAATCTATATATATTAACAAATCCTAGAAAACAATGTAAGATATAATGCTTGTGGAATGAATGTTTGCAGATTTCCTGGAGTTTGTAAAACTAAAGAATTAACAAAAACTTCAAGACTCCGTTAGAAAAACAAAACTAGCAAAATTTCCAGAATTTTACACATGACGCCATCAGGAGTTAACTCATGACGCCGTCAGAAGTGACCTGCAGAAAAACTTATGCCCTACTTCCTGGAAAATCCTGCAAAACATCATTATGACTCGATACAAGCATTTGACTCTAACAAATACTAATACACATGTTCATTTATTATTGTGGAGAATCATGATCAATCTCGTTTCTTAAAAACATATTTGGGGTTTCCCTTTGCACTTATCTTTTGCGAAATTATGAAGTTAAGACGAAGTTAAACAACAAAATAAAGCATTTTCACAATTTACTTTGAAACATGATTTACCAACAATAAAAATAATACACGCATACGGAAACAAATGAAATCAAACGAACAAACAAACAAGCAATTAAAATAAATAAAACGGGCTTGGGTTGCTTCCCAAGAAGCGCTTGTTTTTGTTCGAGTCACGAACCTGACTCTACCCTTATTTAACGGAAATAGGGGAGGTTTTCCCTACACTTAGGATTAAGTGCGGGTGGAAGTAGCGATACACACCCTTAGGGTGGAAATATGCCTCATGAGGAAAGTGTGGTGGATGAATTATATGCTCAAAGGAGTGTGCTCTTATCATAATAATCTTACCAAATTCAATCGGGTTAATGGGTGGATTAAGATTTTCTCTTAGAAAGTGATCATTTTCTATCAACTTCAAGAGACTACAAGTTGGGGATCCATCTTGACCTAATAAACCCGGTTTAAACCCATAATGTTTCTTGTGATCAATCATAAATGGGTGATGTAAGCATGTAAGGTCATTTTCCATTCCTATATTGGCTTCCTCTCTACAAGGCTTAGAGTCCACTACCTTTATCCTAAGACTACCCGGACTACATGGATTGATGGGTGGGTCGGTTCCTCTTTTGTCTCCTAGATGTATATCTAAGGATGGAAAGTTGTGTGAAGATTGAGGTTCTAGTTCATCAACACTAGGTAATTCCCTAGAACTAAGAGTAAGGTTATCACTACAAGTATTCAAACCTATATCCTCTAGTGGTGTTTGGTACAAGGGTTCTACCTCTATTGGGGCTCCTATAGTCTCTTCTACTTCTTCCGGGTAAGTCACAGGTGGTGTGTATTCCTCAAGTGATGGTGGGAGTTGTGGGGTACTTTGTAGGTTTGTGTTATTTACCTCATCCTTCCTTATCTCAACATCACCTATATCCTCATCACGTGTTTTAGTAGAATCTAACCTAAACATGTTCCTAAGTATCTCAAATCCTTCTCTAGCCATTTCAAGTTCTAAGTCTGATTCATAAGAACCTTCCTCAATAACTTGATTACAATGTTCAATTTGCCTAAAGGATTCATCTTTTTGCTCAATATCGTCATATCCGGCTAAATCCTCCTTAATTGTTTCCTCAAGTTGTGATGTATACAAACTCATCAATTCATTGAACTCATGGTTTACGGTTAGGAGGCTTTCCTCAAAAATTTTCCAAAGGGTCTTACTAAAAGGAATTGATCCTAACAATTATTGTTTAATATAGGCCACACATACGCATAACTCATCAAACCAATCAAACTTTACACCCATCTCCTCTTGTATATAGCTAAGATCACTTAAAAATTCATTGGAACAACAGGAAGCAAATCTATCTGAGTAAACTAGTTGTTCCTCTATTGTTAATGATCTAAATGGAATCTCATCTGCTATGAAGACAAATGAAAATGGTTTTACAAACAAAGGTGATACGTGGGAATCGCACCAGGCTTTACCTCTCAAGGGATCTTGAGAAGCTTACAACCCCCACCAGGCAGTGTACCTGATTGTTGTAGTATAGTATAGTGACAAGTACCAGGGGATTGATCGTTCAGCTAGGAATAGTGTCGCTAGGAATAGAAAACCTAAATACTAGTTCTAAAGATGAGGGAAGGTTCTTTTTGTATTTTTATATTTTATGAAAAGCAAGTTAAAATCTCGGGTTTGAAGGATTTGGGCGGAATTAGTTGCTAATCAACTAACCCAATACTAAGATGCAATCAAAATAAAATACTAAAAATGAAGATAAACTAATTTATACTAAAGTTATGAGCAGTAATTGGAGAAAATGTGTTTACTTAGATTTCACTACTCCCTAGACATCTTTTACACGTTAATTACTTGTTATAATTGCATGGATGACGGATCGTATTCCTTAATACCATTCATGGGGTGGCACACTTAACTCCCCAATTCTATGAGCTCTTATCTCCTCCTACACCATGCCCAGCACAACTATAGGGATTGTAAACAGTGGTTCATGCATTAAATACAACCAATAAAGACCTAGTGCGCGTCGGTTCATGTTTCTTAAGACGTTCAAGCATGTTACCAATTGGAGATCTGCCAGTTTTCTTAAGCCTAACATATAAATAATTCATCCAAGACAAGAATAAACAAGTAATCAACACATAATCAACATCTAAGTTTCATTAGATCTAAGCAAATACAAGATAGATCTAGCCTAGCATGATGGAATTAAGATAAGAACAAGATATAGACAACCAACACATAGACATATTGATTGAATTAAAAGAACACTTATCTTGATTAAACATGCAAGGTATCAAGGGGTTGGAACCCTTGAAAAACCTGTAAAGTTACACCAAAATCGTACTTAGGGTTTCTCCCAAAACTTCTCTCTAAATGTGAAAAATTAGAAAACTATATATAGAAAAATGGGTCTGACGGCGTCAAGACCAATTTGGTGACGCCGTCACCTCGCCGCCAAAACTCTTCTCGGACTGCTTTGATCTACATTTGAAGCCGTCAAGTATTAATCATTTCCAGGCCGTCATGACTTTTTACTCTTGACGCCCTACCTTCAAGACGCCGTCAAATCTCTACTGGACCGTCATGGAATTTTGCTCCTGACGCCGTCAAGGAGTTGCTCTTGACGCCGTCACCTACTGTTCCCAGCATGAAAAATTAAGACTTTGGCGTTTTCTTCACTTTTATGCTCCAAAAACGTCCGAATTGCTTCCTTTTCCAGATTTGACTCCCAAAGTACCTAAAATCACAAAAGGAACGATTTAGGGCAATATTTGATCAAATAAATTCGGATTCGGGCTTAAATGACCCCCTAAAAACGGATCATTTTCGCCTAATCAAAAGGGTACAAATAAAAAGATAGCCTAAAGGAATCCTATAAAAATAAAAATAAAAATCTCACTAGAAAGGATTCTAGTAAGTAGACCTAATAAAAAGAAATCCTAACCTAGACAATAACTATTTCCCCGGGCTGCGGCGCCAAAAACTTGATACGTGGGAATCGCACCAGGCTTTACCTCTCGAGGGATCTCGAGAAGCTTACAACCCCCACCAGGCAGTGTACCTGATCGTTGTAGTATAGTATAGTGACAAGTACCGGGGGATTGATCGTTCAACTCATAAATAGTGTCGCTAGGATTAGAAAGCCTAAAAACTAGGTCTAGAGGTGAGGGATGATTCTTTTCGTATTTTTATATTTTTATGAAAGCAATTAAAATCTCGGGTTTTTGGAAGAGTGGGCGGAATTAGTTGCTAGTCAACTAACCCAATAACTAAGATGCAATCAAAATAAAATAACAGAAATGAAAATAAAGCTAATTAAACTAGTGGTGTGAACAATAATTGGGAGAGTTGTGTTTACTTAGGTTTCATTACTCCCTAGATATCTTTTACAGGTTGATAGTTTGTTACAATTGCGTGGATGACTGGTTATATTCCTTAATACCATTCGTGGGGTGGCGTACGTACTTCCCCAACTCTATAAGCTCCTACTTCACTCCTATGTCGAGCCTGCAAGAAGCTCCTAACATGGGATCATTAGAATTCGCTCATGCATTAAATACAACCATAATAACCTAGTACGCATTGGTTCATTTTTCTTAAGACGTTCAAGCATGTTACCTTATGGAAGTCTGCCAGTTTTCTTAAGCCTAACATCGAAATCATTCATCCATAACAACTATAAACAAACAATCAACCCATAATCAACATCTAGGTTTCACTACATCTAAGGAAACACACAAGAGATCTAGCCTAGCATGTTAAATTCAAGACAAGCGTAAGATATATTCAAACAACACATCGACATATTGAATGAATTGAAAGGATACTTATCTCATAGGGTAAAAACCCGTGAAAGAGAAGTAAAATTTGTGCTAGGGTTTCTCCAAAGTTACCCCCTCTTAAGTTACACATAATGAATGAAAATTGCAAAACTATATATAGATTTTACAAGGTGACGGCGTCAAGAAGAAATGTCTGACGCCATCAACTCGCCGCCCATAATGAGATCGGATTGCCTAGATCCAAGTTTGATGCCGTCATGTGTAATTTAGTTGTAGGCCGTCACCATATCATGAACCATGACGGCCATACGTGACGCTGTCACGTTTTCTCTGGACCGTCACCACTTCCAACTCTTGACGTCGTCATATCAAGCCTCTTGACGTCGTCAGGTACTTTTCCCAGCAAGAAAAATTAAGACTTTGCCGTTTTCTTCACTTTTATGCTCCAAAAGGTCCAAAATGCTTCCTTTTTGCAGAATTCACTCAACAAGTATCTAAAATCACAAAAGGAACAATTTAGGGCAATATTTGATCAAATAAATTCAATCCCGGGCTTAAATGACCCCCTAAAAACGGTTCATTTTTCGCCTCATCAGCCTGTGTTTCACAGCCGGTGGCTGTGGTTGTCTTTGTGGTTTTAGCCTTGGCCACAACCTACGGCTATAGCAAACAGCCTTGGGATGAACCTTTCAGCCATGAGGGTGAAAAGGTTAGCCTATGGCTATATGGCCTTGGTGATGGTTTTGTGAAGGTCGTAAGGCTTTTAGCCTGTGGTTGTGGATCTTATCCTGTGGGTGAGGACTTAGCCGTGGGCTGAAAACCTCAGTCGTGCAGCTAAATGCCTTATGTGGTACCAAGTTCTTTGTAACTTTTGACAATCTTATACTTGTCGTATCTTTCAAACCATGAGTCCGTTTAATATGATTCCAAATACCATATTCAAGTCTTAACTTCCTCTACAACTTTCTTATGTTTGCATAAGTCCAAGATGCATGATTTCATGTCAAATTGGTACAAATCTCTTGTTTCACTCTAGTTTATTAACTAATGTTCTAAACAAGTTTTTACTTGTGCTTTAACTATGTACAACTCATAATCAATTCATAATAACTTGTACAACTTATACAAGGTATAAAATACCAAAATGAAAGGAAACATGAAATCTAAACATAATCCTTACAATGATTTGGTTGCAAAATCACAAGAATCACAACAAAAATCAATCCTAATCACCTCCTGTCTTCAACAATTCTCTTGAAACCTTTTAACCACTTGATTATAACCTTGTGCAAGCCTTCTAAGAACTCTTTAAACTCAGTCTCTAAACTCTTGTATATCTTCAATTTCATCCATGGAATCACCAAACAAGCTTAAGAACTAGGTAAAGATCATTAACATCTTCATCTTTTTAGTACTACTTGTGTCTTGAATCAAGAATGATGATGATGAATATTAAAGGTGAAGGTGTACGGTGGGAGAGGGAGACAAGGAGGATATATTTGTGTGCTATATTCTAAATGAAAATATATGTGAAAGGTTATATCTCAAGTTGGTGACTATGTGGCTTTTCTTAATAGCAAAGTAAGCTCATTAAGAGCCATGTGGCCTTGGTGAGTAACATATGAATGTCACCTCATGAATATGAGGTGGTTATAGTTACTTCATTGTGAAGAATTTTACTTTATGGGGTATAGTTTAGTCCCGGTAATTACTAATGTCAAGCCCTTAAACCTCAAAACTTAAAACTGGGTAACATAGGAATATAATACTTATGAAAATGTCTAAACTCATCAACATACCCTAACTAGGCATATTAAAAGTGGGATAAGTCTAACGAAGTGTGTTTATGCTGTTAAAACCTAACAACGCAAGTTTGAGTACGTGTATTACGTAAAGGGAAAAAAATGTTTACGTAAAAATGACAAGATGACAATAGTTCATATAATTTATTATTATTAGTGAATTTTGAGTATGTTGAATACATAGACTTATCCTAGTCTTGTGTTGGTCGCGAGGAAAGTTCACACGATTAAACTTTCGTAATTAATAAAGTAATAACAATAAATAATAAAAGTAATATTATTTAATATAAAAGTAATAATAATTAACATTAAATAGTTAAATATAGACACATGCGAATGAAAACGTTCAGAGTGTAATAATTTGAATTAGAGTAAATTATTTAACTTGGGAAGTTACCGCCGATTACAGTATTTGCTTTTATGTTACGGTAAAAGTCAAATAGTCAAAAGTTAAAGTCAACTTTAAAATTCAAAGGGTAAAATAGTCATTTTACCTTATGAAAATTTACATGTTGCTATATTACTCCTTTACTAGAAGCATCAAATTTGCTATACACACACTTGTCAACTTGGTTTAAAGAAAAACCATTTGTTAGCATTAGAAGTGTTGATCATTTATATAATCAAAGGGAGATCTCAATGATCGTCCCTTAGGGGGAGATTGTTAGCATTAAAAGTGACGATCATTATTGAGTCGATAAGTATTGTAATAGGTTAACGTTTAATAGTTAGTCATAGTGCTAGTCCAAGTATTTAATGTAAAGCCTTAAAGGCTCAACCCATTAAGGGCCCATTGTAAGCCCATCCATCTCATGTGATGGAAGTATAAAGGCACACCAAGGCTCATTTGTAAGGTGTGCTTGTGTGTGTTTTGTATGTGCATCTCTTTAATAAAAGCTCTCTTCATCTTATTACTCTTTCTCATATAATCTAACGCCATACATACTATTCCAAGTCATCATCTTTACTTCATCTAGTTCTTATATTTGTGTAAAAGTTGATAGATCTAAGGTCCTACAAGTGGTATCAATCGCCTAACAATGATTTAGGAGTGTGTGGAAATCATTTTCATCAAACTTTCTCTTTAAAAGTTTCATTTTTTATGTAAAAAACGTGTACTTTTCATTAAAAAGTTTTGATTTTTACGTGTTTTAGTGTTAAAGTTGTTGTTTTTATTGAAGTTTTAGTGATTCTAAGTGTTTTGGGAAAGATTTGATCATTAGAAACAAGTGAAAAAGGAGTTTTTGGGTGAAAAAATCGTATTTTTGAAGTTTTCTGGTCATCCTACGCGTAACTTGGATGAATAGTACAAGAAACAGCTGTCTACAGTACTTCCTACGCATAACTTGTGGTCAAAACCCTTTTCCTACGCGTAACTCTGGTCAAAACCCTTTTCTTACGCATAACTTTGGTTTTCTACGCGTTAGATTGAGATCCTACGCTTAACATTGATTTTCTACGCGTAAGTTGAAGTCTACGCATAAATTCTTACGCGTAAGTTTCAGAAATCTACGCATAAGTTTCTTCTAAGGTCTTCTCTTCGTGCTACGGTGACTCAGTACTTCCCTGACTTGGATAAGTTTGTGGAATACTTCGACACGGGATATCTTTCAAGCTTGGATAAGTTTGAGAGATCAATTTGGTTGAAAAAACCTTACGCGTAACATTCTTACGCATAAACTCTAAGTTTACGCGTAACATCAAAGTCTACGCATAAACAATATTGTTTACGCATAACTTAGATCTTACGCATAACTTAAAGGTTACGCATAACATCTTACGCGTAAGATTATTCAAAGTTTACGCGTAAGATTCAAGGTTTACGCGTAAGTTTTTGACTTTTGACTACAAAACTTCAAACGGCCATAACTTTTGAACCGTAACTCCGTTTTCGACGAATCAGCTGTCAAAACGACCGCGAGACCGAGAAGAAGGACACGTTGAATCATCTAAAGATCATTCAAGCCCAGCTTCGAGGCCCAAATCCACTCCGAACGGAAGTTATTGAGGTTTTAAGGTTTTAGATCAAATTTTTCACCATAAAAACTTGCATCAACTTACACTAAACACAACTCCTACTTCGTTGGAACGATCCAAGATCAACTTTATCACACATCAGAACCTAATGGAAATGAAAATGCAAATCAAAGAGAGAGATTCAAAGAAAGTGTTTACAGTGTTCAAGTCATATGTAGAGAAGATCATCAATATTTATGGCTTAGAAGTAAGTTTCGATGAGGCATTTGAATACTACGTCAGAGACCGATTTCATTATTTCAAAGAAGAACTCATCCAAAACCTGAATCAACTTGAAAAGCTTCTTAATGAAGAAGAACTTCATACGCATAACTGCAAAGAATCTCTTAAAGTCATCCAAACTCAGTTTCAGAGAATATTTAACCCTTGGATAATGAACCAGACAGTGTTTATCGATGCGTTTTATAGAAAATTTTGGGTAAGCTATTCTACCTTCAGAACTCAATGCATAAATCAAATAGATGAACTCGAAAAGATATTTGATGCTGAGGAAGCTGAGTTAAATGAAATTGAGAAGCTGAAACGGGAAAGAGAGCAGATTGAAAAGGATATGCAGTTAAAAGAAAGAGAGCTAATTGAAAGAGAGATGCAGTTAAAGGAAACAGAGGTGATTGAGAAAGAGACAAAGAAAGATTTTCAAACAGAAGAGGAAACGGTCAATGAGGGTGATGCATCAGATGATAGTTTGGTTTTCACGGGAAGTGATTCATCTTCAGAACAGCAGATTGAAAGCAGCAGTCCTAACTATGATTCAGATACTGATGGTACACAAAGGAATGAAGCTGTTTGGGACACTGAAGATGATCATATCAGACCTTCATCAGACACAGAGATATTGGCTATGGTACAACATTCACATGCTCATGATAATGTTGATATATTTGAGAATATGTTTGTTCATGATCAGACACATCCTGCGCATACTGAGTCTATTAGTGACACTTATATGGTGCAACAAAATGATAGTAATATCACTTTTGATACTCCAGATATGGATCCTAATAGAGGTGAGCCTGCCCAAGATGGATCTTCTTATGAACAAGATCGTGCCTTATTTGCTTCATTAATCAATAATTTCAAACAAGAACTTGAGAAGTGCAAAACGACAATCGTGAAGCTAAGCAAGCGAATGTCTTTTTAAACAAAGAGCTTGAGAGATTATAAGAAATGGAAAAACGTTTTGAAAATGCAACAACAAGAAATGCTGAACTTGAAATTGAAATCTCAAACCTTAAATCTTACGCTCAAAAGTTTGAAATGTATGGAGAGTCTGTTAAACCACTTTTAAAAAGAAATGAAGAACTTGAAGTTGGTTATAGAGAAGCTGTTCTTCGTGAAAAACGTTCCATTCAAAATCTGGATGCTCAAATGGTTGTTAACAACAGAAAGGTTCAAGCGCTTTTAAAAGAGAACAATGATTTAAAAAGTGAAAATTCAAAGCTTCAGAAAACCACATCAAATTTTGAGATTGTAAACACAAAACTTGAGAATGAAAACCAAGAGTTTTTGAAACGAACAAATGATCTTGAAAACAAACTACGAAAATTGGGACAGACTTCTTAGACTATCAACATGCTGCCTACTAAAGATGAGGAGGTTGAGAAACAAACCTCTGGAATTGGTTTTGAAAATAGTGCTCAGTTGGAAAATGGAAAACCGTGTTTTTTAAACAAAGTGAAAAAGCTGACACCTATTTTGTACAACGCTGAAGATATGGGAAAAGAATTGTTAGATGATCTTTTGTTTGAGTCTCAAGATATTTTAAAATCTGAAGAGGAAAAACGCTTGAAAGTAAAACAAACAAAAAACCCACTCTCGTACCACGGCTTTGTGTATGGTTGTCTACAATTGACAGATATACCAAAAGAACCTTTCAAAAGAAAAGACACAAATGTGAAAAGATTTTTCAAAGAAGCTCAACTTGCTACCTATGATGCTAAGTTATGGCAAAATAGAGCAAGGAAACAATTTTGTAATCTTAAACATCACATTGAGCAAACGTTAAAAGTCATTTGGTTTAAGCAAGAAAACATCACAAACAACGTTTTCTCTAATCCTCTTTCATCAGATGTACGCCTTAACTTAGAAGTCAAAAAGATTTTGAAAGATGAGATTGAACCTCGTGTGAAAGATATCAATTTATGTTTTGAGTACTTTGAAAAATATCTTGTAACTGAAATGAGAGATGATCTAAAGTACGTTCACTCTCTTGAAGACGAATTTGATGAAAAATGCTTAATACTGGACATTCAAAAAGAATTTTTCACAAATCAAATAGAGTCGTTCAAGTCAGTATTTGTTAGCCATGAGTATGAGAATGTGCATTTTGAACAAACATCTTTCTTGAAATCTGAAAATCTTTGTCTCAAAAAGAAAATCACCGAGCTTTCAAAAGAAGCAGCTGATGTCAAAGAAGAACTGTCAAGAAGAACTGCTCAGTTTGAGAAACATCTTGCAATACTCGAAGCACAAAATATTTCTTTCCAACTTAAACTGCAAGAGAAGAATGAGAAAAAGTCTTCTGAAAACTCTTTGTCATCAGTGCCTAAAGAGAAGGAAAATATTTTTGAAGTAAAATGTGATGATACCAATATCAAGTTTGATTTTGACGAACTTGATACAAAAAATCTTGAATTGGAACATGCTGTGGCATCATTACAAAAAGAAAATGAGCATTTGAAACAGACTTACAAAAACTTGTTTGATTCAATCAAGAGGTCAAGAGTTCAGAACCAAACTTCAATCAAATCTGACTCTCTGATCACACAAAATCATCTTTTTGAAAAAGAAAAGTCAGTGCTTCAAAAGAAAATTGTTGAATTGGAAAAAATGATTTCAAAACAAACCAAGGATTTTGGTGATGCCAAAAATGATTTTTCAATCGAAACAGACAAATATGAAAAATATTTTGCACATCTTGAAAATCAAAATGCTTCTTTGCAAGAAAAACTAGCATCATCAGATCATCTTTCTCTTCAAAAAGAATACAATGATTTGAGAACCTCATACAATGCCTTAAAAGCAAAGTTTGATGTTCTTAACCGGTCAAAAGGAAAATCTCAAGTTTCAAACGAGTCTAAACCACAAGTAAGTGTTTCAGAGAGGGTTTACACGGGTGAATCTTCAAAACCATTTTCAAAAAAGGTTTCTCAGTTTACAACCTATTCTTTGCAAAAAGGAAGGAAGTTTTCAAAGAGACCTAATTTTTCTGAAACATTTACTCCTCAAAAGGTTTCAAATGCAAGTGCTCATAAAGAAAAGAATCAAGGTTTTAAAACTCCATACTCTCGTTTTACTCCGGTAAAGCCAGTGTGGAAACCAAAGCAAAGCCGTTCAAAACATTTGAAATATTCATACTTTGAAATGCTTCCGCTAAAACAAAGGAATGGCTATGCTTTGAAAAATCCTAATTCTGGAAGGTTTCCATTCATCTCAAAAATGAATTTTCGAAATGAAACACCAAGTTTCAACAATGGATGGAAAACTTCTTCTTCAAGTTTTAAAACTCCAAGAGAGACACCGAGTTTCTCAAACAACTTTCAAAAGCATAAGAGTTTTAAATTACCGTTGATTCCACGAGCTTTATTTCAAAATGAAACACCGGTTTTCAGTCCTCGTTGGAATTCAACTTCTTTGTCTCGGATTGACACAACTTTCAAATGGATTTCAAAATATGGTAAACTCATTGGCGCCGTGCTTAAATGGGTTCCAAAAGTTGTTGTCTAATCCAAAAACATAATGACTTCTTAGTATTTCAGCTAAGGACTCGTTCTTCAAAGAAAGGAAAGTGCTTAATCATTCAAAGGTTTTAAATATCTTTTGAGCACTTATCCTAAAAACATTACGGCTTATGCACACATAACAGTGTATAACCCGCGATTTTCAAAGAAAGGACCCTGTTGTACATTTCTGTGCGACAATCCTAAAAGATAAGAAGACTTCTCACCAAAAAGCTTATCAAAGTCTTCTTAATTTTTTTAGCAAAACTTTGAAAAATGTTTCAAAAGGTTTTCAAAACTTTTCATGATGTTGCTCAAGATATTACTCCCTCAAATCCTTAAATCGTTTAATTTAATCAAAATGTTCTATTTTTGAGGGGGAGTAATATAAAGTTGTTCCAAAAAGATCATGCTTAAAGGAAACAAATACGGAATTAACAAACATCCGTTTCTCCCATAAGCTATCCAAAAAGAAAAGGTTTTAATCTATTGGTATCAAAAATACCATGGATATGCTATTTTTGAGGGGGAGCAGACGTGATTAAAATGTGATCGTCTTGAATCTCAAAAGAGCTCGACTCAGAATTAACCCAAGAATTGACGAAACAACAAAAATTAGTAATCGAAAAGACGTATCATCGACGGGTAATAACATCAAGTTAATTACTAGAGCTAGTTGTCACCTAAAAGCTGACAATGGAACTCTTTAACTAGCCACGTAAGCGTGTCTCGAAAAGGATTTGTCGTAGTAGAAATGTACCGTTTCGATAAACTTTCTGTGGACTTGACCAGGCCGGGTAATAACTTCAAGCTAGTCTAACTAGTGATGTAAGCGTGTCTCGAATCGGTTATGTTCATTGAAAGTGGATCAATTCAAAAGTGCAAACTCCTCCCGCATGTGCAAATTTCCTAAAATATACATGAGCACATGTGAAGGGGGAGTCCTTCAAATGAAATGCAAAACTCTCAAAGTCGTAACAACAATGTGTTTTATTATCATAAACACTTTGAGAGATTTTTCACAAAAAGGTTTATTGGCATGTGATCAATTATAGGATAGTCATGGAGTTATAAGGTGACTAAGGTTAGGAAAAACCGTCCTATGATCCGCCAGAGCCGGAGGGATCTACCCAAGGACAATTCCAATAGATTAGAATTAGAAGTCCTTAGGTATGATTGAAAAAAGGAGAAAATAAGAAAGGAGAAAGAAGGGGTTGAAGAATTAAAAAGAAAAGTTATGAAAAAGGGTGAAAAGAAATAGCCCTCCAAATGTTCAACCTTAGGGCAGACACCGGGTTCAATTCATATGCTACTGGTTGTTACCAAGGTGACACTGGTATTGAAGATAAAGACGTCATGGACCCAGTGACGCACTGCACTTAACCTTCTAGCCACTCGAGTATCTCTCAAAAGGTACTTGTTTCATTCTCACGAGGAACTGATGTAATCTATCAACTTATCTCTTAGAGATGGTTGATATTGAAGCAGGAGACCCCTCCCTAGTCTCCGCATAGGAAACCAAATTATGCACTTATCGAGTCTAGAGCCATGAGATACATCAAAAGATCTCTTAGGATACACATTCCTATGAATACACTTGTGTTCACCAAAAAGGACACAAGTTGTAAGAGTCTTTATGAGATCTACGGATCTTGCCTTATCTATCATGATGGTTACTATGTTTCAAACGGTCTACAGTCGTGGAGTGATCCCCAGCGACTCACCCAGTCATTGAGCTACTAAGTAGGTCTTGTAAGCTCTCTCGAGAGTATCTGATATGGGAACGGCCTTGGTAAGGGTTAGAAGGAGTCTTCACACTATGCTGTTGACGATCTCTAATTCTTATCTGTAAGTACCGGATGTTTTATTGCTAACTGTTTTATGCAGGTACTCATGAATGTTCCTTGGAGAAAGACCGTTACCATCACTCAAAAGTCCACATGCTCATACCCTGCAAAGCTCTCTTCAAAGATCAAAGCAAAGCAAAGTTCAGAACGTTTCTAAGTCAAAGTCAAAGAATCTTCAAACTAAAGAAACAAAGATTAAAGTCAAAGAGAAGAGAACTTCATAAAGATTCAAAGCCAAACAAAGTATGAGCATGTTGGAAAAGACGTAAAGACAACAGAGTAAAGATATTGATCAAAGGCAAGAAAGATCACAAAGCATGATTGGAACAAAGAAACTAGCAAAACTATTACACAAGGACTCAAAGTTCAAGAAAACAAGCTTCAAAGATCAAAGATCAAAGTCACAAAAGAGAGATCTCAATGATCACCCTTAGGGGGAGATTGTTAGCATTAGAAGTGTTGATCATTTATGTAATCAAAGGGAGATCTCAATGATCGTCCCTTAGGGGGAGATTGTTAGCATTAAAAGTGACGATCATTATTGAGTCGATAAGTATTGTAATAGGTTAACGTTTAATAGTTAGTCATAGTGCTAGTCCAAGTATTTAATGTAAAGCCTTAAAGGCTCAACCCATTAAGGGCCCACTGTAAGCCCATCCATCTCATGTGATGGAAGTATAAAAGGCACACCAAGGCTCATTTGTAAGGTGTGCTTGTGTGTGGATTGTGTGTGTTTTTAATAAAAGTTCTCTTCATCTTATTACTCTTTCTCATATAATCTAACGCCACACATACTATTCCAAGTCACCATCTTTACTTCATCTAGCTCTTGTATTTGTGTTAAAGTTGATATATCTAAGGTCCTACACCATTAGACAAGACCACATCATGAAACTTTTTATGCCATAATTTTGGTGCTTGTTTCAGACCATGCAATGATTTCTTCAATTTACATACCTTGCTTTCATGTCCAGTGATGAGTGCTCAAACACTCATCATTTTTGGTCAATCTGAACTGCAAAAACATTTAAAAACACTCATAAATGCATCAAAATACTGAAAATATTTCAAAGATTGTGTTTTATATGTTTCAGATGCAAAATGAGTAAAAACAGATGAAAAACGAACAAAGTTTGCATAATTGGCAGTTTCAGTCCCTCAAGTTTCATAAATTGACAAAACTAGTCCCTAAAAGTTTAAAATAAATAAAAAGTCAACTTTGATCCTTGGATAATAAAACTTGTTCAAAATTAATCCCTGGATGAAAGTTTTAACAAACTGGCAACTTTTACCCCTCAAAATCCAAAATTGATATAAAAGGTCCGTGAACTTTCAAAAATTGTCAAAATTAGTCCCTGGTCAAATTAATTCAAAGAAAAGTCAACTTAAGTCCTTGGGAATTTAAAAAGGTTTAATATTGGTCCTTAGATAAAAGTTTCACAAATTGGCAAAACAGGCCCCTCAACTTTGAAAATTGACACATTTGGTCCCCGGATTTAAATTTTGGAAAATACCATTATTGGTCATTGATGAGGCGAAAAATGATCCGTTTTTAGGGGGTCATTTAAGCCCGAATTCGAATTTATTTGATCAAATATTGCCCTAAATCGTTCCTTTTGTGATTTTAGGTACTTTGGGAGAGAAATCTGGAAAAGGAAGCAATTCGGACATTTTTGGAGCATAAAAGTGAAGAAAACGCCAAAGTCTTAATTTTCCATGCTGGGAACAGTAGGTGACGGCGTCAAGAGTAATTTCCTGACGGCGTCAAGAGCAAAATTCCATGACGATCCAGAAGAGATTTGACGGCGTCATGAAGGTAGGGCGTCAAGAGTAAAAGTCATGACGGCCTGGAAATGATTTAGTCTTGACGGCGTCAAATGTAGATCAAGGCAGTCCGAGAATAGTTTTGGCGGCGAGGTGACGGCGTCACAAGATTTGTATTGACGCCGTCAGACCCCTTTTCCTATATATAGTTTTCTAATTTTTCACATAAAGATAGAGAAGTTTTGGGAGAAACCCTAGTACGATTTTGGTGCAAACTTTACAGGTTTTTCAAGGGTTCCAAGCCCTTGATACCTTGCATGTGTAATCAAGATAAGTGTTCTTTTAATTCAATCAATATGTCTATGTGTTGGTTGTCTATATCTTGTTCTTGTCTTAATTCCATCATGCTAGGCTAGATCTATCTTGTGTTTGCCTAGATCTAATGAAACCTAGATGTTAATTATGTGTTGATTACTTGTTTATACTTGTTTTGGATGAATGATTTATATGTTAGGCTTAAGAAAACTGGCAGATCTCCAATTGGTAACATGCTTGAACGTCTTAAGAAACATGAACCGACGCGCACTAGGTCTTTATTGGTTATATTTAATGCATGAGCCACTGTTTACAATCCCTATAGTTGTGCTGGGAATGGTGTAGGAGGAGATAAGAGCTCATAGAATTAGGGAGTTATGTGTGCCACCCCATGAATGGTATTAAGGAATACGATCCTTCATCCATGCATTTATAACAAGTAATTAACGTGTAAAAGATGTCTAGGGAATAGTGAAATCTAAGTAAACACATTTTCTCCAATTACTGCTCACAACTTTAGTATAATTTAGTTTCTTTTCATTTCTAGTATTTTATTTTGATTGCATCTTAGTATTGGGTTAGTTGAATAGCAACTAATTCCGCCCAAATCCTTCAAACCCGAGATTTTAACTTGCTTTTTATAAAATATAAAAATACAAAAAGAATCTTCCCTCACCTTTAGAACTAGTATTTAGGCTTTCTAATCCTAGCGACACTATTCCTAGCTGAACGATCAATCCCCCGGTACTTGTCACTATACTATACTACAACGATCAGGTACACTGCCTGGTGGGGGTTGTAAGCTTCTCGAGAGGTAAAGCCTGTTGTGATTCCCACGCATCAAGTTTTTGGCGCCGCTGCCTGGGGAATAGTTATTGTCTAGGTTAGAATTTCTTTGTATTAGGTCTACTTGCTAGATTCCTTTCTAGTAAGATTTTATTTTTATTTTTAAGTTTTCTTTAGTCTATCTTATTTCTTTGTGCCTTTGTTCGTAACCACCCAACATCATGGACAACGGGAACATCTTTGAACCCGTCATCCCACCACAACAAAACCCACCACTAGAACCCCTTAGGCCCCGAACCTTAGGAGAGTATTCCCGACCTAGCCACCAAGGCTACCAAAACACCATTGAGCTCACCGGAGCCAATGTGACCCCCTTACGATCCGACACCATCCGGTTGGTGCAAAGCGGATGTACATTCCATGGACTTCGTTCCGAAGATCCAAACCAACATCTTAAGGACTTTCTCAAAATCGTAGATTCCATAGACCTAGGTGTTGAAACTAGAGAGACTACCCGTTTACGCCTATTCTAATTCTCTCTACGGGATCAAGCTAGTCAATGGCTTGAGCGTTTACCTGCGGGATCCATCACCACATGGGATGATCTCACCACTCGTTTCCTTGCTCAATTTTTCCCACCGGGGAGAACTACTAAGCTTAGAAATGACATCTTGATGTTCCAACAACGTCAAAATGAATCTCTTTATGAAGCATGGACTCGTTTTAAGGACTTACTCCAAAAAGTCACTCATCATGGCATAGATCTTTGGCTCCAAGTCCAAATTTTTTATGACCATATCGACATCTCCACAAGGCGAGCCATTGACCAATCGGCCGGTGGTAAGCTACGTGATCTTAGTGCGGAACAATCATGGGAACTCATAGAAGATCTTGCTCTCTATGACAACGAAAGTTGGAATGATCCCCGTGATTTGAACAAAACGGTCAAGGCAATATCTTTGCCTTCGAACAACTCTATCACTCCCGACCGTAGGATCATGGAACTTGAGGATCAAGTCAAGTTTCTCATGAAATCTTACGAAGCTCCTAAGCCTTCAAGCCAAGTGAACAAAATCACTTCTTCATGCGAATTATGTAGTGGTCCCCATGACACTCGTGATTGTGTGGAACTCCCCGGATAAGCTTTTGCGGACTACGCATCCACGCGTACTGACGAAGCGGGAGATAAGTGGTACACTTTCAAGCCCGAGCCAAACCCTTACGGTGATTCATACAACCCCTCTTGGAAAAATCACCCAAACCTTCTGTGGAAGCAAAATCAACCCAATTCTTCCAATCCGCCTAATCGTTACCAACCAAACGGTCCACCCACCAACCGTACTTTCAATAACAATCCTTCTAACAACTTTGGTGGTACCAACAATCTTGAAGGATTGATGTCTAAGTTCATGGCATCTCAAGAAGCTCGCATATCTAAGTTTGAAGCCGATTTCAAACAAAAGCAAAGCGAGATGACCACTCGAATTGACGCATTGTTGAAGGTTCTCAATGACCAAGAAATGGGAGCACTCCCAAGCGACACAATCAAGAATCCGAAACTAAACATTAATTCCATATCTTCAGTTTCATCACCCACTTCGTGTCCACAATACTACTCGGTCAAATCCACGAGCACGTGTTTCAAACAAAACCAAGTTCTCCAAAAGGACCAATCAAATAAAACGACCACTATAGAGCCGGTCAAAAGCATAGTTGAAAAACCTCTTACGCAAGACCTTGACGATGAATTCAAAGAACTTCATCTTGAACGCCCCGTCATTGATGTCTTAGCGCGTGCTCCTTACTATAGTGCCCTCCTAGAAAAATATGAGAAGTATAAGCTAGGTAAAAATAGGACCGCCTTCGTTCAAAACAAGTTGCCTAAAAAGCTTGATGATCCGGGTATATTTGTTTTGCCTTGTAAGATAGGAAGATCCGAAGCTCTCGACACACTAGCCGATTTAGGGTCAAGCCTCAACTTGATTCCCTTATCCTTATTCACCGCTCTTAAGCTAGGAAAGTTAGAGGAAACGGAGGTATTGATAGGGCTAGCGGATGGGAGTATTGCCCACCCAGTTGGAATGATTAAGGATGTAGTTGTTCACGTAGGAAAGTTAACTATATTAGCGGATTTTCACGTCCTAGACATGGTTAGTGACACTACATGTCCATTATTGGTAGGAAGAGGATTTTTAGCAACCGCTAGCGCCATGATAGATTGTAAGGAGTCTAAGATAGCGGTAGGTGAAGGCGATACTTGGTCGGTGTACGATGTTAAGAAGCATAGTTATGATTGTGATGATGAACCGATACCGCATTGGGTAGAGATGAATAGGAGACCGTCTAGATATGGACCTTGGATAGAAAAGAACTTTATAGGACCTCAATGCCCATTCTATCTAGAAAAAGATTTCATCGAAAAGACACATTCGGTAGAACAACTCATAGCTAGAGATGAAGAGCTAGACCCCTTTGAGGACCCCTTAGTCTTTAGGAAGATGATTGAGTTCTTAAGCGTAATGCCCATCAACATAGAAAGGAATAAATGGAAAAGAGAGGGAGACAAGTGTAAATGGAGGTGGGACAAGCCACCTAAAGAAGGTGACGGATCATGGCATATGAGAATGACTTTGTATGATCCGGATGGAGAAAAGTTTGAAAGGTCATACCATACTAAGGAAACCGATAGGAAGTTGAAACCTAAGTTTGATCCCAAAGATGTCCTCAATGAGGAGCTCACCCGTATCATGTAGTAACCCATGACCTTGAGTCTAGCTACAAGACTCGTAAATAAAGAAAAGCGCTTCTTGGGAGGCAACCCATGTTTTGTGTGATTTTATTTGTTTGTTTGTTATTTGCTTCCGTATGCATGTTTTATTTTTATTGTTGGTAGATCATGTTTCTAAACTAAATAGTGGAAATACTTTACTTTGTTGTTTTGGCCTAGTCTTAACTCCACCTAAAGGTATTTTTGCAAAAGATAAGTGTAAGGGAAACCCCAAATATGTTTTTAAGAAACAAACCGATCATGATTCTCCACAATATTAAATGAACATGTATATTCGTATTTGTTAGAGTCAAATGCTTGTATTGAGTTATGATGAAGTTTTGCAGGATTTTCTAGGAAGTAGGACCAAGTTTTTCGAGAAATTTTCCGGAAACTTAACATAAGAATTTCTGCAGGTCAATTCTGACGGCGTCAGTAGTTTACTCTTGACGGCGTCAGGTGTAAAAATCTGGAAATTTTACCAGTTTTGTTTTTCTAACGGAGTCTTATGGTTTTTGTGAATTATTAAGTTTTATAATCTCCAGGAGATCTGCAAACTTCATTCCACAAGCATTATATCTTATCTTGTTTTCTAGGATTTAGTAAATTATATAGGATGCCGCCGATTTTACGCGAGGTTGTCTTGTCTATTTTGTCAGGTTTTACAGGTTACGTATGACAAGAAGATGATTTATATTCTGGAAGGGAAGCTTTGATTGTTCATTTTCTTGGAGGAAGATTTAACCTGGCCACCTTATTATCCATACCGAGCGAATCAGGGGAGTATTTGATTTCATTCTCTTTACTTTTTCACTTTTACATTCTTTACTTGAACATTGGGGACAATGTTCATCTTAAGTGTAAGGGGATGGTAAAAAGATGATACCTTACATATGCACTTTCGCTTGAGTTTGTTTTGTTTGATGGTAGATGTGTAATAAAACTATGAGAAATACTTGTTAGTGCAATTTTAGCGCCAAATTTAAAATTTTTTACAACATTTAGGAGTGAAACTTTAGCCATAGCAAGCGTCTCATGGATAGGAGATTGTATGACTAGCACATTACCGTATATTCAGAAAAATTTTCCACCCAAATACGTGAGGTTCGCCTTTAGATTTGATAGGAAAAGCATTTACTATTAGTGCTTATGAGTGTACCGGTAGCATTTAGATTCTAGAACTTGTGGTGGAGGTTTGATCCTTTCCCAAGCCTATGGTAATCTATTTTGCTATGACAGGTAGTGAGAGATATCTTCCGTTTCCATATTGTAATTTACACTTTATTACACCCGAGAGATGTGAGTATCAAAACACTATTTGTGAGGTGCTAGTGTATGACCTCCGTGCATGTCTATTGGTCTTTAGTGGAACGATTATTTGTTGTAATTACTTTTATATTAGTGTTAAATGACCCCTAACTTGTCTTTTGAGTAGAATAAAAGCGCATTTGCTTGAGGACAAGCAAATCTCAAGTGTAAGGGTATATGATGAGGCGAAAAATGATCCATTTTTAGGGGGTCATTTAAGCCCGAATTCGAATTTATTTGATCAAATATTGCCCTAAATCGTTCCTTTTGTGATTTTAGGTACTTTGGGAGAGAAATCTGGAAAAGGAAGCAATTCGAACGTTTTTGGAGCATAAAAGTGAAGAAAACGCCAAAGTCTTAATTTTCCATGCTGGGAACAGTAGGTGACGGCGTCAAGAGTAATTTCCTGACGGCGTCAAGAGCAAAATTCCATGACGATCCAGAAGAGATTTGACGGCGTCATGAAGGTAGGGCGTCAAGAGTAAAAGTCATGACGGCCTGGAAATGATTTAGTCTTGACGGCGTCAAATGTAGATCAAGGCAGTCTGAGAATAGTTTTGGCGGCAAGGTGATGGCGTCACAAGATTTGTCTTGACGCTGTCAGACCCCTTTTCCTATATATAGTTTTCTAATTTTTCACATAAAGAGAGAGAAGTTTTGGGAGAAACCCTAGTACGATTTTGGTGCAAACTTTACAGGTTTTTCAAGGGTTCCAAGCCCTTGATACCTTGCATGTGTAATCAAGATAAGTGTTCTTTTAATTCAATCAATATGTCTATGTGTTGGTTGTCTATATCTTGTTCTTGTCTTAATTCCATCATGCTAGGCTAGATCTATCTTGTGTTTGCCTAGATCTAATGAAACCTAGATGTTAATTATGTGTTGATTACTTGTTTATACTTGTTTTGGATGAATGATTTGTATGTTAGGCTTAAAAAAACTGGCAGATCTCCAATTGGTAACATGCTTGAACGTCTTAAGAAACATGAACCGACGCGCACTAGGTCTTTATTGGTTGTATTTAATGCATGAGCCACTGTTTACAATCCCTATAGTTGTGCTGGGCATGGTGTAGGAGGAGATAAGAGCTCATAGAATTGGGGAGTTATGTGTGCCACCCCATGAATGGTATTAAGGAATACGATCCGTCATCCATGCATTTATAACAAGTAACTAACGTGTAAAAGATGTCTAGGGAGTAGTGAAATCTAAGTAAACACATTTTCTCCAATTACTGCTCACAACTTTAGTATAATTTAGTTTATTTTCATTTCTAGTATTTTATTTTGATTGCATCTTAGTATTGGGTTAGTTGAATAGCAACTAATTCCGCCCAAATCCTTCAAACCCGAGATTTTAACTTGCTTTTTATAAAATATAAAAATACAAAAAGAATCTTCCCTCACCTTTAGAACTAGTATTTAGGCTTTCTAATCCTAGCGACACTATTCCTAGCTGAACGATCAATCCCCCGGTACTTGTCACTATACTATACTACAACGATCAGGTACACTGCCTGGTGGGGGTTGTAAGCTTCTCGAGATCCCTCGAGAGGTAAAGCCTGTTGCGATTCCCACGCATCAGTCATTGTGTTATTTGGCAAGAAAGGTCCCTTGAACAAACTTTGGCAGGTTGGCAGAATTTACCTTTCAAATTCAGATAAATACATAATTGGTCCTTATGGTTTTATTAGCTAACACAAACAAACAAAACCCATCCAAAACCATAATCCAATCCAGCAAACCATTTGGCCCAATACCCCTTCCCAGCCCACTATACAAACAAACCCACCCCGTTTTTTATTACCCCTGGTCAAAATACCAGTCTACCCATCCCAAAACCACCATCACCTTCCCTCCAAAACCACCCCAACTCTGCAAAACCACTCCCACCATCTCCACTTGCTCCACCGCCCACTCCACCACTTCCAAACACTAAAAACCAACTGCAATTAATGCCACCCCCCCTAGTGATTGCCACAGGTACCAATTGGGTGTGACACTTTTGGCGCCAAATGGCAATTTTAAACGGCTAGGATGATTGCAGAAGATCCAATGGTTGGAAATTGGTGGGAAAATCTTAGAAGCCACCTGTGAACCCTAATTGTCAAATATAAAAGAAGGAAGACAGAGAATGAAGGGAGTTAGTTAGTTAATTAGTTAGAGTAGTTTAGTTTAAATTTGGTATTAATGTAATTTCATCATTCCAGTGTATCTTTTAGTTTTGAATTCAGTTTATGCAATTTAAATTTTCAAAAATCTCATATTAGCTTAATTGTAGTTTCTGGTTATTTTTTGGACTTATTGAGATCACATAAGCTCCTGGAAAGCTTCTTAAAGCTTTTAGAAACTTTAAAAGTGAATGTAGGATCATAAACCAAAAATACAAAAAAATTAGAAATAAAATCAAGAAAAAAAAAAAAAAAAAAAAAAAAAAAAAAAAAAAAAAAAAAAAAGGAGACAAGAAGATGCAGAGTTGATTCTGAGCTTGGATTGGGTAATAGTGCTCTAAGGGGAGCTATAGGGTTGTAAATTTTGGTTCTTGGTTCATCAGTTTAAGCATGGATCCATTGTAAGCCTTTGTTTCACTTTTTGGCATCTGTTATGTAGATTATTTTTTAAATGTTTAAGTGTGATGTTTTATATTTAATTGATGGTTCAGAGTTATAATAATGCTTAAAGTATCATGCTTATTCCATTGGATCATTGGGTACCAAATCTTTCATGTTAACTGTCATAAATATCTTATATAGGATTCTTGAGTTCTAGTTGTTGTTAGGGTTATTTATATGTTCATCTCATCTTAGTATATTATATTGTAGCCTTAGGAATCTATAGCATGGCCTGAATCAGTGGAATTTGTTGAAAATCTCATAATCATCCATTTAAATGGGTGTTTGGATCAGTGGGTTCCAAGGTTTTCTAGTGTGTTTTAGATGATGTTTGTTGTTTCTACATGTCACTTTAGGTCATATTAGATCATTTAAATCTTAAAAACCAGTGTTTAGGAGTAGAAAGTCAGAATTCCATTTTAAATTTCCTCACAGTTTTACTGTGTAGTTTTTAGGAATCATACTCATTCATTTTAGTTTAAAAACTGTTGTAGTTGCATAATCTAGCCTTATTTTAGCATCTAGTATCATAATTAGTAATCTAGGTCCATTAGAAATCCAACTTAGTCAAACTTTCATCACAAATCAAAAAGTCAAAATTAAAAGTCTATGCAGAAAACTAAAAATTGCATGAATTATTATGATTTTTGTGTTAGGTTTTAGAACTTGTGCTTTTCAGGGAATATAGTCTCCCACCTCATCTTCAAAGTTCCATTGTTCCTCTATTTTTGTGATTTTTCTGGTGGGTCCCACAGACCTTTAAACACGGCTGCAGGGGAAGGTGTATCCCCTGTGCAGCAGATCACCCAGCCACCACCACCACTTTGGTGGTTGTTTCTGGCCACCACAGTGGGTCCCACAACCCCACCTTGGGTTCTTTCAACCCCCCTCCTGTCCATCTTCTTATTCTGACCAAGCTTGTGACCTCAGACCCTGTGGACCCCACCTGAATTCACCTCTCAAGTTTGTCCCATTCTCAGTGTTCAAATAAGAAACTAAGTGCTTAAGTGAGTGCTTATTGGCTTATCTGTGGTCCTTTTGTTGTTTTTAGCTTACACCAGTCCATTTTACTTATTTGAACCTTTTTCCACCTCTGTGGGCCCCACAGAGGTTAATTTCCTATAAAAGTCAACTAAGTAAGCTTTTAGTGTCTAAACTGCTTATTTTTAAGTTAGAAAAAAGTTGTTTTTGTAAAATTTGTTTGTTTTTAGGTATAAAATAGTTTTGTAAAAGAAAATTCCAGAAAAACCAAATTTAAAATAAGTGACAGTTTCTATTTAATGTAATTTAACTTTTTAATTTTCATTTTTAGATTTTTATTAAGTACTTGGTAATTTTATATGTTTCTTAATTTTGTTTTATATTAAAGTAATTTTAGAAAATTTTCCAGAATTTTATATTGTTTTTGGTATTTATTAGATTTAATATTAGTTTTATTAATAATTAAGCATTAAATAGCATAATTAGTTTTTATAAAGTAACACCTAGTTTTTATATTGTTTCTAGCTTTTATATAATATAACATAATTTTAGGAATTTTTCTAGAATTTCTACTGTTCATCTTCTAGTTTTTATAATTTAAATAGTTTAATTAGTAATTAATTAATATTTAGAATAATAATTAGTAAAATAGTCTAAAAATAATTTTTAGAAACTTTTTATAATTTTTTAGGATTTCTATGATGGTTAATTAGTTTTATAATTTTTTTTCATAATTTTCTAAGTCATTTAAGTAATATTAGTAATTTAAAATAGTTTAAATAGTTTAATTAATATAATTAGTAATTAATTAATAGAAAACCCATAAAAAGACAAAAATATTTCTTTTTAATTTTTATACTTTCTTCAAGTTCAATTAGAGGTTTAGAAAATATTTTTGCAAGTTTTTAGTTTAATTTGTAACCTTTAACATTTTTAGTTTAATTTAAATTAGATTTAAAATAGTTTTAATTAATTAATTAGTGTTTAAATATTAAAATAATCAAGTTAATAACTTCATTTTCATTTTAAATTTTCTTTTTATTTTAAGTTTGTAAAAGTTTCATTTTCACCCCCTGTAGTTATTTTTCCTTAAAACTCACCTTTTTCTCAGCACGCAATCGTGTCTAATTTTAATTTGGCTTAAGTTTATACATTTCTGTGTACCGTAATTGTTAATACTGTTATTCCTAATCATTCCAGTAGTGTAAACAAATCCAAATCTTTACCTGGTTACTTCCCATTCAATTCACCCGATCACAAACCTGTTTTTATACCATCACACCTCGTCGGGACATAACGACCCGGGGAAACCCTATACTTCCACGGAGCATTGAGCCTAAGGATTTTGACTATATTGACCACATCCGTGGTTGACTTTAGTTGACTGCTTTTGCCTCAATCATCCAGGCATCACAAACCCTTCAGGTTGTTTTATGTAAATTTTCTCATCCAAATCACCATTTAAGAATGCAGTTTTCACATCCATTTGGTGAATAACTACATCATGTATAGCTGCAAGAGCTAACAACAATCTAATAGTGGAAATCCTAGCAACAAGAGCATAAGTATTAAAGAAGTCAATTCCCTCCTTTTGTCTAAACCCTTGGATAACCAATCTGGCTTTATATTTATCTATGCTTCCATCCACTTTAATCTTCCTTTTAAGGATCCATTTACATCCTAATGTTTTGTATCCAGGAGGTAAATCATTTAATTCCCAAGTATTATTATGCATGATGGGATCAATCTCACTTTGAACTGCTACTTTCCAAAAAGCAACATCCCTAGAAGTCATTGCTTCACTCAAGGTCGTTGGATCCTCCTCAATAATGAAACAATATTCACGTTGAGATGAAGTCTTATCTCTTGTTCCTCAACTAAATAAAGTTGAAAATCAGACCCAAAAGATTTAGCTTTTCTTGTTCTAGTGCTTTTACTAGGAACAGATAGACCAGGTACATCATCAGTACCTTCAACCTCATCTTCAGCTATCTTACTAGAAGATGGCGGAATCATACCTCTTGGTCTAGGTATAGACGTAAATCATTCTTCATCAAATATAGCATCTCTTGACTCTATTATATAGTTCACCAACACATAATCATTAGGTTCTATAACATAAAACCTATAACACTTGGAATGCTCAGCATACCCAATGAAGATACAATCTATACCTTTCTCACCCAGACAGTTAGTCTTACAACCGCTCTACATCCCCAAACCCTCAAATAAGTCAAATTTGGTACCTTTTTGGATCAAATTTCATAAAGGGGTTGTTTACTATTTTTGTTTGGAGTTTTATTCAAAATATAACAGGCTGTCAACATAGCCTCACCCCAAAACGCTTCACTTAGTCCAGAATAGGATAATATGGAATTCACCATTTCCTTTAATTCATATTCTTCCTTTCAGCCACCCCATTCTATTGTGGTGTGTAAGGAGCCATGGTTTGATGTATTATACTAGTTGATTGGAAATAAACTGGATCATAATACTCACCACCTCTATCAGTACGCAATACTTTTATTAAATCTTGTCTTTGAAGTTCTACTTCTTGTTTATAAATTTTAAATTTATCTAGAACTTCATATTTAGCATGTAGTATATAGACATAACAATATCTAGAAGCATCATCAATAAAAGTAATGACATACTTATTATGACCTAGTGAAGGATTGGCATGAAAATCACACAAATCACTATGTATGAGATCTAATACTTTGCTTTCTTGGTTAACACCCTTAAATGGATGTCTAGTGATCTTTGTTAACATACAAGTCTTGCAACTTTCACGTGTCATGTTAAAAGCAGGTATTAAACTCATTTTAGACATATCTCTCATTCTCTTGTAATGAACATGTCCTAGTCTGGCATGGCATAATTCAGATTTGCTTAAACTATTGCTATGAATAGACTAATCATACAAGTAGAAACATTAAACAAAGGATAATTCAAATTTAATCTAATCATACCATTACATACATAACCATATCCAACAAATGAACCATGTCTTGACAAGATATACTTGTCACTTTCCAACACTTGTTTGTAGCCACACTTATTCAACACAATTTCAGAAACAAGATTCTTTCGGTACATACAATACATTATCTAAACATAAAGTTTTTCCAGAAGTGAAAGTCAATAAAACACGCCCTATTCCTTTTATTGGTTCAGTTGCAACATTTCCCATCTTCACAAATGTTCCATCTTCAATCGATTTACATACTTGAAACCAACGAAGATCCTTGCAAACATTACTTGCTGCACCCGAATCAACCCACCAAGCAACTTCATCATTCTGAACATAGAATGCATCAGAAATTACAGAAACATAATGTAAAACATTATCAAAATTCTTCATAAAATCATAATTATAACCTTGCTGCTTTTCAAGATCCTTAGACCCCTTTGAACCAGCGCCATTATTGCCCTTACGAGAGCGACAATCCTTCTTCATATGACCAGTCTTGTTACATTTCTAAAAAGTCATTGTACCATTCTTGTTGGCAAATTTATCATCACCACTTTTGAACTTTGTTTTGTTCTTATTGTTGTTGGAATTTTTGGCTCCATCTCCTTCAACCATGTTGACAGAAGATGATCCAATTTGGTTCTTTCCTTTAGGATTATTATCAAGTTCCTGATTTCTGAATCCTTCCTTAGTTCGTAGATGGCTACCGAGTTGAACCAAATTTAACTCTTCCCTTTTATGTTTCAAACCATGTTTGAATTCTTTCCAGGAAGGGGGTAGTTTATAATTGATAACTGCAACCGAGATGGCCTCATCCATCATCAAATTGTGTTGGGTATACTGTCCCAGAATCCTTAACATTTCATGATATTGCTCCATGACAGGCCTGGTATCAACCATCTTGTAATTCATAAAATTACTCACAAGAAACTTCTTTCCAAAAGCATCTTCTACCATGTATTTAGATTCTAGGGACTCCCATAGTGTTTTTGCAGATTCAACGTTTTGATAGATATCAAATAGGGAATCAGACATACCGTTTAGAATGTGACAACGGCATATGTATTCGTCGTTCTCCCACTTCATCCTCTTCTTAATCGTATCCAAAGTTTCATTCTGGGACCATTCAGGACTGGGTGTACTCAGAACGTACACAACTTTAAGGGTGGTAAGAATAAAGTGCATCTTCTTTTGCTAGCAACGAAATTCAGGACTGGGTGTACTCAGAACGTACACAACTTTAAGGGTGGTAAGAATAAAGTGCATCTTCTTTTGCTAGCAACGAAATTCCTGCCCTTCAAACTTTGCCAACTTATCGAACTTGCTCGTCATATCCTTCACAGATACTCTGTTCGTCATGATCACAGATACTTCAATCTTTGTTGTAAATTTATTGAAGATAAAATTCTTGAAATTATGGACTTGAATTTTGCCCTTTGATTTAACTGATTCGGTAGTTAAATAACTGCTATGGCAGTTACAACCGATATTCAGTTACAACCGGTTTTCATAACAACAACAACAAAAAAAACATATTCTCGATTCTTAATATGAGTTTTATCCGATTTGAGATTTCGATAGAACCTTCGAAATACTTCAATATGAAAGTGTTTACACGACTCTCAGATTTCTGTGATCATAAATTTACAACAAAGATTGAAGTATCTGTAATCATGACGAACAGATCAGATATATACGGCGTATATACAGGATTGTGTATACGGCGTATAGAAGTCCTGCAACTGAAAAAATGGAGAGGAAAATGTGGTTGAACCACATGTCATTTGTGATACCAAATGTGATGGACCTCCTAAAACGGATAAACGGGAATTTATTTCTTCTTATGTTGGTTTCTTTTTGCTTTTAAACAATGTTTTTGTGGAAAAGGAGAAAGTTTGTGTAAACCTATTCATAATGCTTTTCATATTATAAAACACAACAAACATTTTAAAAAAATATATATTAGAAAATAGTGTAGGCTGTATACTTTTTAGAGATTTTAGACATTTTCATTCCACCTATGATTAAAATGGTTGCGCAATTTACAAATCTATAAACCTTTTCAAAAATTCTTAAACGTATTTATAAAGCATCATAGTGAATGCTTTAAGTAGGTGCTTTTATTTTTATTTTTATTTTTATTTTTTTCGTTTAAAACGAGTGACTAAAATTTGTCCCTCAATCTCAAAAAATAAAAGATGATGTAAAGTAAAGTGAAGAAAAATAAAATAGTTCTAAACGCCAAATTCTACAAAGTGTAGGGGTCTAAAGCATAACTTTATTTCTATTTATTTAACCTACGGAGACTTGTACTAGTGGAAGAGGCGGCCTAAAAAATTCACCCAAGCATGGACCCCAAAAAAGAGGTTGAAAGGCATTATGGAAGAAGGTCGAAAAATATGTTCATTACCAGATTCAATACTTAGTATAGGTGGCAAAACGGGAGGCCCCGGCGGGCACAGGTCAAACGGGCTACGGGTTAAACGGGCGCGGGTTGAACGGGTACAGGCCAAATTGGCGCATGCTATACGAATCATTTTAGAAAATATCTAAAACGACGAAATAAATTCCTCAAACTTAACACCTCATTTATATTTTAAAAGTTAAATATATTATATCTACAATTTTTTCTTTAAAAACAATTTAAATGTTATCAAATTGAGAGAAAATATGCGCTCATTTAACTTTTAAATGTGCAATATATGCCCATTTAAAAAATAATAATAAAAAAATAAAATAAAAAAAAAGGGAGACCAAATGTGCCCAAATCTTTTAAAAGTCACCCATTTAGCATATTTTTTTGATTTTGGGCATAAATTGACACATCTATCTACAAAAGAAGCAATTCGAACAAACATACTCTCCAAACGATGGCAATATCTTTGGCCTTCAGTTTCGAATCTCATATTCACACATGATTATTCGAAACATAAGTATATCTTTAATTTCGTAGCAAAAACTGACCAAGTTCTAAATCAATGTGGTACCCATTTCAACCTTAACAAATTCCAAATGAAAACCCATTTCGTTGGAATCTATAACTTCGAAATCAATGAATACATTCATTATGTTGTTAGTCGTAACGTTCAAGACCTTTGTTTGAGTTTATGGCATGCAGATCATTCAAAATTGTTTGAGTTTGAGTTAGATGAGTCATTTTTTACGGTTTCTTGTTTTACTAAACTCAAATTGTCGGGGGTTTAGTTAATACGACTTGTGCTATTAGTTGGAAAACCTTAGGAGTTTGTGTATTTCGCGCATGAAATTAGATGAGGGTTTGGTTCAAAGTATATTAACGGGATGGAAATTTTGGAGTTGAAAAAAGGGCAAATTAAAAAAAAAAAAAAAAAAAAAAAAAGTATCATACTTTTTATGGTTTCGTCTTCAGGGTAGCGAACAAACTTTTTTTACTTTTGAGGGTAATTTTCTTTCAAATTCATCATCTTTAAGGTATTATGTGACTTTTTGCCCTTTGGGGAAAACAATTCTATTAGCTAAGAAGGGCAAAAATGTACAGAAATTTCGCAAAATACCCTAAAGATGATGAATATGAAAAAAAAATACCTTAAAAAAAATAAAAATAAAAATTGTTTGCTACCCTAAAGACGAAACCATGGCAAGTATAATTTTTTTTTTTTTTTTTTTTTTTTAATAATTTGCCCTTGAAAAAATGCTATGGTTATAAGCGGCTTGATGTTACTTCAAAAAGTGTTAAAAACATGGTGTTGTCTGGATACGATCGATACTACGAGTATCGTGAAGCAGGCTTTTATTGCCGGAATGATAATATTATCTATACTACATTATAAAGCATTTGAGACTTACTACAAAAGGAAGTCTTAAAATTTTAAGACCAAAAACATTACTATTAAAGGAAAAGTAGAAAATTAATGTAAAATATGAAAATTTAAGTCTAATTTAAACCATATGTAACCCCCTCCAATAATGATACATTTTAATGAAAGTGTTTATAAGAAAAACTCACTATTAACCATCAATTTAATGCTAATATTTAAAAAATATAAGTGTTAACCATTTACACTATTAATAATTTAGACGTTCTACTTTTTAAAAACATATTTCTAATACTTTATACTATTTGGGACATGCTAGATAAGGAAATTTAAAATGAAAAACATTTGCTCGCCAAAAAATAGTCACAGGGTACCCGCCGCCGCATTGCGCGGGTACCCTTCTAGTTGAAATCAATGCTCCGTATATAGTGTCACTTACGTTTCGAAAGTGTTTGATTTTATGGAAGGTTATTTTGCTAAACGTGTCTTCGCTAGTCAAAACTAACTTAAATTATAAGAAGAGGGGGTATTATGATAAGATAACAAGAAAAGAAGCGGAAGAAGATATGCTCAAAGGACTTATACAAAGCCTTAGCCATGTCAAGGACCTTACCATTGGGGCTTTTAGTTTCAAGGTAAGATTCCATGTTTATTTTTTTTAGAAATTTGTATCTTTGTGTAGCTTATTGATTGTTTTCTTTAGTAGTACTTACTGTTATTCTATAAAAGCCTTTTTATTGTATAGTTGATCAAAGTTATGTATTTGTACTAAGGCAGTGGATATACGTTCCAAAATTGATTATTGGTACTTGATGATGTATACTTGGATTATCAGCTATTTCAAGCAAGGGATACACATATTATTAACCTTAATATATATTTAATTCTCATCTGATTATTTTAACGCGAGTAGTAATCACGCTACCTGAACAAACTGTAATGATTGTGCTCCTTCAAACTGTAATGATTTTGTGGAAGGTTATTTTTCTAAACGTGTCTTCGCTAGTAAAAACTAACTTAAATTATAAGAAGAGGGGGTATTATGATCAGATAACAAGAAAAGAAGAAGAAGAAGATATCCTTAAAGGATTTATACTAAGCCTTCACTGTGTCAAGGACGTTACAATTCGGATTTCTAGTTTTAAGGTTAAATTCCCTATTTATTGTTTGAAATTTATATGTAGTGACATTAATTTTCTAATAATAGGTTGAACATTGTAAAGAAAATATGTATGTTTATAAGTTGATAAACAAATTAATTAATAAGTTTGTTTTATAAGTTTGATTAAACAACTTTGAATTAATGTGAATTATGTGAGAATAAAGAGTGTGGTAGGGGTAAGCTAGTGATACATGCATGTTATAACGTCTATATACAAGTCTTTCATGTTTGCTTGACTTGTTCAAAGTAGTGGGTTATAGCATGTTTAACTAGTCTACTGATATCACGAATAAGAAGGGATGTGAGAGTATTTTTTGGAAGAGAATCATGGGAAAAAACAGTTAGATTGAACGTGGGTTTAAACCTGTTTTCTCCTTCTATAAATAGGGAAGCAAGACTCTATTATAGACACACCAAAAATCACTATCTCTTTAATCTTTGTTGCTCTACATAATCTTGAAGAATATTTTCTTACTCTACAAACCGATTGTGCATTACGGGTTATTGTTTTCGCTTACAATAAACCGTTAAGAGACTGCATCAATCCTGGGGTGTACGGTACGTAGGCTCGAAGCGGTCAAACGGGCTCCGTAGAAACCTTAAAAGGACAAAGAAGTTCTTCTTGTGCAGTTTTCTGTTTGCTGTCCTTTAGGGTGTTTGTTTGCTGTTATTCAGAGGCTGTTTTGGGTCATTTCGGGCTGTTCTGTTACTCTATCTTAGTGCTGTTGTGTTTACTGGTGTTGGTTCGTATTTATACAACAATTTGTTATATTGTATCTTTTTGTAAGAATTATTGATCACTTGCTTTATAGTAGTACTTATTGATTATTCTTTAGTAGACGTTTTCTAGTACTGTTGATTAAAGTTACCTGTCAGTACTTACTCGGAGTTGGAATTGGAATTTGGGTTTCTAAAGTACATATTAGCTATTTAAGAAAGGGATACACTAATAGTTAATGATTGTGAAGATTATCAAACCATACACATGTACATTTAGAAGAAGCTATGAACCCATGTAAGCATATCTTGTCACCGACATGAGTGCGTGATTTCTTGATGTTAATTTTTGTTGTAGACTTGTAGATGCTTCTTTGGTATGAATGTATTTGTTTCTTCGTCTTTGGTTTTTGTCATTTGTCTATGTGTCTTTACACTTAAGGGGTGTGATCCCAAGTTATAATTTCGGTTTGCCCTGATCATAGTTACTTTATACACATATTGTGTTATTCTGATATTGTTCTATATATTTGCATTGCTATTTTCTTCTTGTTAGGTTTTCACTCGTTTGAAAGCTCAAGGTTTCACTCCTCCATCAAACGTGAAGTTCTAGATGTTAAATCATCTTTATTATCTGATAATGATTTGCCGGAGCTACGTGATTGGTCTGATAGTGAGTCGGATGAAAGTGGAGATTCAGCTGAACTATCGGTTGATCATGATTGATGGCACTTTAAGTTCATGCTTGTCTACACACTTTTGATGTATTTCAAATGCATATAAATATGTGATTTCTAGGTGACTTTGATTGGGAAGGTTCTGAATTATGTTTATTATTATTCAGAGAAACTATTGCTTGATCATGGTCGTGTAGGTGAAGAGGTTAATTATGACACTTTGAACTTCGTGTTTGTCTAGGCAGTTTTGATGCAATTCCAATACACATAATTATGTTATTCCCATGTAATTTTTTCTGGGTAGGTTTTGAATTATGTTTGATATTATTCATTGTTTGTAAGCGTCAAATATATATGAGCAATGCTACAACCACATACAATTTACAAAAAAATAACCACACAATGACATGACACTTCTTGATTGGTGCATTTCCTCAAAGTTTCTCTCTCTTCTCTCTTATTAAACCAATCATTTCCTTACACATCATTGCCATATCATTGTGTGGTTATTTTTTTGTAAAGTGTATGTGGTTGTAGCATTGCTCAATATATATTGGGTATTATGTATCTGGTCCATGGTTATCTTTTTGGATGATACAATGTTTGATGTATGATGTTTTCTTCTTTGTTTGTGTTTTTACTTTCTTTTACTTTTGGTTATCATAATTCCAGTCCCATAATCATCTACAGGTTTTGTGTTTTAATTCTTCGAGTTGTATCCGCTCCACTTTTACTCATAACTTGATAACTTGTTGGATGTCAAGGCAGGTGTGGTAGATGATGCCTTCCATAGTGACCAATTTTTTGTCTGTACAAAATTACAACCATTATTTAATCTGGTCATATAAGCTAGGATTGTTGTTGAAACGTGAGAAATATCTGGTGGGTGTGTAGAGGGTTTAATCTTTAGGGAGTGTTTGTCTAATCTTATTGTTTGGGTTAAAATAAACAGCTTAATTATTACTTATGATGAATAAGCTATTATATGCTTTTGATGTTTTGGAGGAGAAGCTAAGGTATTTGGATTAGCTTATGATAGTAAATTGACAAAAAAAAATAAATAATAAAAAATAAAAAATAAATAAAAAAAGAGAGTGAGAGTGAGAGTGAGAGTGAGAGAAGAAGAAGAATAAGCTTAATTAGCAAACAAATAATTTTGAGCCCCCAAAATAAATTAGATACTAGAGCTTATTGAAACCCCAATTCAGCTGATGGTTAAATGACAAAAGGTAAAATGTTCATCTATTTTTTTTGGCAATTTGTGTTTTCATGGGTATTATTAATCTTCAGCAATAGTACATATAATTTGGAAAAAGAAATATATAATGTTGTTGTTTGAAGTTAAAGGGTATGCCTTTTCAAGATGATTAATATTTAGTTGGTAGAAAAAGTTTGTAAAGGGGCCAATAAGTAGTTAGTATAAAGTGTAGCGGTATTAGCAAAAAGATTTATTTTTAGGTATAGCAGGGTACTCACGTGTTGCGGAGGTGGATACCCTGTAATAAAATAATTTGTGATAAACTGTTTTTCGTTTTATGTTTCCGTTACAATAATATTATAGATTTCGAGAATATTTTTTATTAAGTTTAAGTAATATTAAGCTCTAGAGTGCTCGTCGATGCGGATTCAATATAAAGACAATAATAGTGATAATTAGTTACATTTATTGTTCAATAGACATAACAATCATTCTTTATGGTTCAGAAATATATATATATATATATATATATATATATATATATATATATATATATATATATATATATATATATATATATATATATATATATATATATATATGGGAAAACATAGCTACATTACAATGTAGCCAATTGGCTACATTTTCTTTGAAAAAAAGGGTGGGGACAGGGGGAAAATATGTGTCAGGGACTTACCGCAGGGACTGAACTGTACATTATTAAAACTTTTTTCAAAAAAAATGTAGCCAATTGGCTACATTTGTAATGTAGCTATGTTTTTCCCATATATATATATATATATATATATATATATATATATATATATATATATATATATATATATTATTACAAGATTTGGACCTTAGTATTATTTATTTTGTTGATTGTTAATGTAGAGTAAAGTTATTTTGCAGTACTTGAATAAGAAAAATAATTTACAACTTTAGTAATTGTATTATATTAAAATTATTTATTGTGGGGAAAAGTAAATGTCACATGCTTTAATTGTATTACTTAAATTTCGATTAAAGTTTTGGTTTTTATGTTGACTCCAAAAAGATGTTGACTATGGCTTGGAAGAGAACTTTTTGTGCTAAATTTGTTTGTACAACAAGCTTATTGATTTGTATTGCTTAAACTTAAGGCGCGTTTGGTTTGAAAGTTTAAGATTTTTATTTAGGAATTATACCCAAAAATATTGTTTGGGATGCGTTTGGTTATTGGGTTTCCTCGTCAACTTTTGACTTAAAGGACAAAACTGCTATTTTGAACAAAAAGGTAAACTCATGGATTAGTGATAAAACCTTAAAATTTGGTATACATGAAAAGTGGGCCACATTTGTAACTATGCAGTTATTTTTTTTAAATAGTGGGCCACATTTCTATCTCAACCACATGTTCTATTTTTATTGTTTTTTTAGTAATAAATTTTAATTTCAAACAATCTATCGAATTATAAATAATTATCTATAGATTTTATAATTTATTTTTCCTCTTCTACATGAAATTCAAATCTTAATCCTAATCCAAATCCTAATCATAAACCCAACTACAAATCAAACGGAACCTTGGTAACTATTTGTGGGCCCAAAAATGGAGATGGGTAACTAATATCAGCTTTGGACAAATCTTGAGTAGTTCGCCTACTTTTATCAATTCTTTTCATTTTATGTGAGCCCTTTTATAACCTCCTCCACTTATAACCTTCTTGTTCTATTTATAAAATAGTAATATTTATTAATTTATAAATTATATTCATTTAAATTTAATAATATATTATTTAATTGTATTTTTTTCTCTCATCATTTATCAAAATCCAAATTCTTTTGGTTCGTAAAAGGGTTTGTAATTGGATTTCGATTTGGTGTTGGTATGATAGAAATTGAGGATAGAGAAAATAAATAATAATTTGAAATATTGTTTTATTTTAGTAAAAAATATATACCGTACAAACTTGTTTATATATTTTAAATTCATATGAATAATTAAATAATAATAAAAGAAAGAGAATATGGTATCTGAGATTTGTATATGTGGTGTAAGTTTAGAAAGAGATTATGATATGTTAAAGTTGTTAGGAAAGTGCCTCAAGAGTCACAGATTTATTGAGGAATGAAAATTTGGGTTTAGATTGATTGATTATTTGATTGTAATCAATACAAGATACCAAACAATTCTTTTAGTATTCATTCTACATCAAGACAGCCACACCCCCCAAACAAACACATCCTACAAAATCCTAAAACCATCTACAGTACATACAAAACGGGCACTTAATTTAGGTTAAATATATACGCCTCTTTGTTATCACTTTTTCATTGAGGAGAATCGACTAAACCCTTTTTTGTCGCCATGGAAATTGAGGAAAAAGGCCGTCGAAATCAACCTAAAATCACAACAAATCGAATCAGTGATTTACAAGATTGGTTAATTGTCGAAATCCTGTCTCGTTTACCTTCCACAAAAGAGGCCATTAGAACAAGTATACTCTCAAAACGATGGAAACATATTTGGACTCAACTTCCTACTCTTATTTTCAAACAAATCGACGCTGATAAGGATCCATATTATGTCAGTCAAGAGTTGCTCTCCGTTTTCTTTTTGTCTGTCGACAAAATTCTTACTCAACGCGGTGAATTGAATATCTACAAATTCCAACTTGATACACATTATGATAATGAGCGTTTATTACTAGTCAGCAACTGGATTCGTTATGCTGTGAATTGTAATGTTCAAAAGCTATATTTATCATTACTGAATATGGACAATCCGGCATCTTACTTTGTATTGTCTGATGAATTGTTTTTCACCAGTTCATGTTTTACTCATCTCGAATTGTCAAGCTGCATGCTTAATCCTACTGGTGCCATTGATTGGAAGAAACTTAAGAGTATGTCTATTTTTGGTGGGACATTAGATGAAGATTTGATTCAAAATATATTATCCGGAAGTCCCCTTTTGGAGATATTGAAGTTGGAATATTGCAATGGTTATAGGCGGCTCAATATTATTTCCAAGAGTGTTAAGAAGTTAGTGTTCTCTGGATACCACGATCTCGGATGTCGTTTTCATGATCACATTATTAAAATCAATGCTCCTTATATTTTGTCACTAACAATCCAAAAAGCTTTCTTCTTGCGGAAGCTGTTATTGCAAAATGTGTCTTCTTTAGTTGAAGCTAAATTAGATTAAAAGATGTTTAAGCATTATAATACAGCACTTGAAGAATCGGAAGAAGATATCCTTTATAGGTTTGTACGAAACCTTCACCATGTCAAGGAGCTTACAATTGGTGATGCATGTCGTGAGGTACAATTAATTTATCATTAGCATTGTAAAGTTGTTAATACTTATACTGATTACTTTTTGTTAAACTTGCTTACTTGATCAAACTAAAAGATATGCACTTATGGCTCTGTTTTTTGTAATTGATTATCCTGATTTTAAGAATTAAGGTAGGTAAAATTTTCTTTCAAAATGAATCACATGCTTATTCATTCTATTGATTGACCCTAAATCATCAAAATCACTTAAGAAAAACAATTAAAGTTGATAATAGTCAGTATAATTGCACGTTCCAAAAGTATACTGATGATGTATTCTTAGATTCTTAGATATTTCCAGCAAGGGATACACAATTAAGTAACCTTTGCATATGATCAATTTTCATCTGATTATTTTGACCCGAGTAGTAATCACGCTACCTAAACATACTTTGGCGATTGTGGCCTTTGGAAGTAGCAATAGTTTAATCACATATCCATGTGTCCCTTTGAACTAGCAACACACACCTCAACAGTTGTGAAGATTATCAAATTAAACCATACATGTACATAAAAAAGAAACTATGAACCCATCGGAGAATATCTTGTCACCAACATAAGTGCGTGATTTCTTAATGTTAATCTTTGTTGTAGGTGTTTCTTCAGTATGAATGTTTTTGTTTCTTCGTCTTGGGTTTTTTGTCAATTTGTGTATGTGTAGTTGTTCTTAAGGGGTGTGATCAAAAGTCATATTTTCGGTTTGCCCTGATCATAGTTACTTCATACACACACTGCACTGTTTTGATATTGTTCTATTTTCATTGTTGTTTTCTTTTGGTAGGTTTTCTCTCGTTTGAAAGCTCGATGCTTCACTCCTCCATCAAATGTGAGGTTCTAGATGTTACATCACGTACCATTGTACTCTTATAGCGATTTGAATGCAAGTGGTGATTTGGAGGAATATCTTCTTCATCATGGTCCTGAAGAGGTTAACTCATTGATGGCACTTTAAGTTAATGCTTGTCTTCACACTTATAATGTCTTTTGAATTCTTATAAATATGTTATTCCCAAGTGACTTTGATTGGGTAGGTTCTGAATTATGTTAGTTTTGATTCGTTGTTCGTAAGTGTATCAAATATGTTGGGTATCATGTCTCTCATCTATTGTTCTCGTTTTAGATGATAAAGTTGTCTGATGTATTATATTTTCATTTTTGTTTTTGTTCTTATTATATATATATATATATATATATATATATATATATATATATATATATATATATATATATATATATATATATATATATATAGTGTTGTATTCCATGCCGTACCAATATTAGATGCAGTACTTTACAGTACCATTTAAATGAATCTGGACCATTAGATAAGTTTAATCAAAGGTTAAGATTAAAAGTGCCAAAATTGCAATTAAACAAATGATAAAGGTTTCTTTTTCAATTAAAAAAAAGTTTGAAAAGGTATTATCGGTACTCCACTATAATTCTCCATAAATTGTCCCCAAAATATATGGATCTGGAAATTTTCATTTTTTTATCGGTTTCTTCCCACCGAAACCCTCACCTCCACTGGACCATCATGTCTCTCATTAAACCTAGCCGTCATCTATCTTGTAAAAAAAAAAAAAAAAAAAAAAAAAAAAAGTCTCTATCATCGATGAAGTTCGTCACAAATTAAACAGTTGCGTAGTCTTGTGATTTGGTTGTAATTAAAGAGGTGTGTGGTTTTGATTATTTTTTTTCAATTTGTTTCTTCATTAAATAATATCTTCAAGTGAAAAAGTAGGCTCGATTTGTTTCGATTTCTATTCAAAGGTTTATTATGTTGTCGTTATTAAAAAAAGAGTTGCATTGACATTGAATTACTAATCTGCTAATGAATTTTCTTGTGGGTTTATGATGGTAATGGTGGCATGGATTAGTATGTCGTTTTGATATTTTTAACATTGATTTTGATTGTTACTGATGGTGTTTTTAATTTTATTTTTTTTTTACACTTATTTGATTTGTTTGTTACCAATTACAACAAATGGTGTATGTTTTATTTGATTTCTAGAGATCACGTGTTGGATTATTGTGCAAAAGGGGTTTTGGGATAAGCTTATTCAAGTGTTTGCTGCTTATTGTACTTTTTAATGGTCTCGTGATAAGCTAGTTTGTAGGTGTAGGTAGATTGCGTCAAATGGAGCTCACAGAAAATAAATATGTTTCTTGGCTATTGAGTTTATTACATGATTCTTTTATGTCATGTGGTTAGATCCAAATACGTTTTCGTCATATAATAAGAAATCTGAAGGTTTGTATCATGTGGTTAGATCTGAAACAGGTAAACATAAAAGAATAATTAAAACATGTATGTTCAAAACATATATGGGAGGCTTTCTTAAAACATGTATGTTCAAAACATACATGTTCAAAACATACATGTTTAAAACATATATGTTTAAAACATATATGTTTTAATTAATGGGATCTAACTAATGAAAACCATATATGTGTTGAGAACATGATTTTTTAAACATATATTCAAAACATGTATGTTTTAAAAAAATGCCTATAAACATGTATGCTTAAAACATGTATGTTTTAAAAATATGATTAAAAAGTTCATTTCCTATTTAGTTGAGGTTTAATCGTTTTATAGTACGTTTGTATCAGATTAATGAAGAAGGCAATAGCAATGAAGACTAGAAGTGGATACACATATAGATACATGATGATAATATGCAGCATTTGAAGAAATACGATTATTGAAGGCGCGCATATATGTTCGACTTTTAAAAATGTTGATAACAATGAGTTGCACATATGTCCGTTTGCGTTAAATATTATTAGTGCATACATGTATAGATCGATTAGATTCAAGTATTTTTTTTTTCTTATTAGAAATTTGTATTTTAATTGTATTTCAATCGATATCGACTTTTGTGTTTAACATATATGTTTTTATGTGCAATTATCATTTTAAACAAAATAGGTTTGACAAAACACATATGCACTTTAAGAAAATATGTCTGTTGAAAAAATTTAAAAAAAAAAAAAAAAAAAAAAGTAAAAAAAAAAATTGTATTTTTTAATTCCAAAAATTAAGGGGTTTATAAAGACGTTTTTTAATTAAAAAATACAAAAAAAAGTAAAAATGTGTTTTACTATTTTACCCTTTTGAATTAATTAAAAAAATTTAATAATACTTAATTCTTATTGTTCCAAATTGGTACTGTAAAGTACTGCATCTAATATTGGTACTGCATAGAACGCGCCCCTATATATATATATATATATATATATATATATATATATATATATATATATATATATTGTGTTTTTTAATCCTTTGAACTATATCCGCTCCACTTTTACTCATAACTTGTTGAACGTCGAGCTCGTTTTGGATGAGAAAGTTGTTTGATGTATTATTTTTTTATTTTTTTTTTATTTGGTTATCAAAATTCCACTCCAATTATCATCTACAGGTTTCTCATTGTGTTTTAATCCTTTGAACTGTATCCGCTCCACTTTTACTCATAACTTGTTGAGCGTCGAGGCACGTGGTGGTACCAGGATGCTTGACATAGTGACCATTTTTTCCTGGTACAAATCACAACGAGCTAATTTGGTCATAGTTCAGGATTTTGTTGTAATCTCAAAAAAAAAAAAAAAAAAAAAAAAAAAAAAAAAAAAAAATGGTAATTGTTTAGAGGTTTTAAGGGGTGTTTGTCTAATCTTATTGCTTGGCTTAAAATAAGCAGCTTATTACTTATGATGAATAAACTTGTACACTTTTGTTGTGTTTGGAGGAAAAGCTAAGGTGTTTGGATTAGCTTATGATGGTCAAATGACAAAAAATAAAGAAAGAAGCTTAGCAAATAAATAAGCTTAAGCCCCCATAATAAACTACAAAAAGAGCTTATCAAAATCACGGAGTCAGCCATGAGCTTTCCCTAAATTCAAATACTACAATACTTTTTCTTTAGAGACTTAACCCTAAGCTAAGGGTTATCTGTCGTATAATCTTCTTAATTATCCTTTATGACAACTTGTTTTTCTATGAGTATTATTGATCATTAGCTTTAATATAGTTGTTAATACAATTATAGCCGCTCATAAAAAAGAAAGTTGTAAAGCATAGTATTGAGAAAAATTTGTTGGAGAAGAGGTCGGAAATCAAGTGGACAATGCAGCTCAAACAAACAAGAAGTTATCTCATGATCAGATGTATACGGCGTATACAAGTCCTGCAACAGAGAAAATGGAGAGGAAAATGTGGTTGAACCACATGTCATTTGTGATACCAAATGTGATGGACCTCCTGAAACAGTTAAACGGGAATTTATTTCTTCTTATGTTGGTTTCTTTTTGCTTTCAAACAATGTTTTTGTGGAAAAGGAGAAAGTTTGTGTAAAACTATTCATAATGCTTTTCATATTATAAAACAAACAAACATTTTCAAAAAAATATATATTAGAAAATAGTGTAGGCTCTAGACTTTTTAAAGATCTTAGATATTTTCATTCCACTCATGATTAAAATAGTTGCGCAATTTACAAATCTATAAACTTTTTCAAAAATTCTTAGACCTATTTATAAAGCATCATAGTGAATGCTTTAAGTAGGTGCCTTTTTTTTTTTTTTTTTTTTTTTTCCATTTAAAACGAGCGACTAAAATTTATCCCTCAATCTCGAAAAATAAAAGATGATGTAAAGTAAATTGAAGAAAAATAAAATAGTTCTAAACGCCAAATTCTACAAAGTGAAGGGGTCTAAAGCATAACTTTATTTCTATCTATTTAATCCACCGAGACTTGTACTGGTGGAAGAGGCGGCCTAAAATTCACCCAAGCATGAACCCCCCAAAAAAAAGATTGAAAGAAATTGTGGAAGAAGGTCGAAAAATATGTTCGTTACCAGATTCAATACTTGTTGATATCATATCTCGTTTAGACTCCACAGAAGAAGCAATTAGAACAAGTATACTCTCTAAAGTCTAAACGATGGCAATATCTTTGGCCTTCAGTTTCTAATCTCATATTCACACATGATTACTTGTACTTGTTTGACGCAAAAGTTGATCTCTTATCATTCATTGACCAAACTCTAATTCAATGTGATACCCATTTGAACCTTAACAAATTCCAACTGAAAACTAATTTCATTGAAATCTATAAACCCCAGATCAGTGAATACATTCGTTATGCTGTTAGTCGTAACGTTCAAGACCTTGCTTTGAAATTAAGGCATGTAAATGATCCAAAATTGTTTGCGTTGGAGTTAGATGAGTCCTTTTTTACTGTTTCTTGTTTTACTAAACTCAAATTGTCGGGGGTTTTAGTTAATACGACTTGTGCTATTAGTTGGAAAAACCTTAGGAGTTTGTGTATTTCGCGCATGAAATTAGATGAGGGTTTGGTTCAAAGTATATTAACAGGATGTCCGGTGTTGGAAATTTTGGAGTTGAAAAAATGCTGTGGTTATAAGCGGCTTGATGTTACTTCAAAAAGTGTTAAAAACCTGGTGTTGTCTGGATACAACGGATTCTACACGTATATTGATGCAGGCTGCTCTGTGCGTTTAGGCTGCACTTTGTATTCAGACTGGTATGCGTGGGAAGCTGATATTATTGAAATCAATGCTCCTTATATAGTGTCACTTACGTTCCGAAAGCGTTTGATTTTGTGGAAGGTTATTTTGCTAAACGTGTCTTCCTTAGTTAATGCTAAATTAGATTATAAGAAGAGGGGGCATTATGACGATTGTGAGGAAACAAAAGAAGAAGCGGAAGAACATATGCTCAAAGGACTTATACAAAGCCTTAGCCATGTCAAGGACCTTACCGTTGGGTCTTTTAGTTTAAAGGTAAGATTCCGTGTTTATTTTTTGGCAATTTGTATCTTTGTGTATAGCTTATTGATCGTTTGCTTTAGTAGTACTTAATGTTATTCTCTAGAAGCCTTTTTTATTGTATAGTTGATCAAAGTCACATATTTTGTACTATAACGATTGTGCCCCTTCAAAGTCAATTATTAGTTTAATCACACATCCATGTGTCCGTTTGAACTCGTAACACATACTGCAATGATTATGAAGATTATCAAACCATACATGTGTACATTTAGAAGAAACTATAAACCCATCGGAGCATATCTTGTCACCAACAGAAGTGTGTGATTTGATGTTAAAATTACTTACTTGGTCATTAGTGTTGTTAGTACTAGACTGATTACGTTTTTTAAACTTACTTACTTGGTCAAACTTAAAGATACGCAATTAACTCTGTTTGCATCTGTGTTTTGGGATTGTTTACCCTGACTTTAAGTATTAAATTAGATAAAGTTTTCTTTCAAACTTCATGAAATGCTTATTCGTATTAGATTATTTGACCCTAAATAATCAGAATCACTTAACCGAAACAATCAAAATTGATAATAGTCAGTATAATTGACAACACAAACTCAAACAATTGTGAGGATCATTAAACTATAGTGTTGAAGAAACCTCAACATTATTTCTCACAAACACGTATCAGTTTTACTTTCACGTTTTCGTTGGTAGGTTTTCTCTCCTTTATAAGCTAAAGGTAACTGTTGGTAAACTGTAACTGTTTGCTGTATAACAAACACAAGTGTGTGTTTTCTTTTAGCACAACTTTGTTGTAGGTTCCTCAATTGAATTCTTAGAATTCATCCATATGTTGTGAATGTATTTGTTTCTTTCTCTTGGGCATGTCTCTTTTGTTCTTAACACGTGTGATGACATGTTATATTTTCAGTTGGCCCTGATCATAGTTAAGTCATACTCACACTGTTCTGTTCTAATGTAGTACTCTTTGCATTGACAGGTTTTCTATCGTTTAAAAGCTAAAGGTTTCATTTTTCCATCGAACTTGAAGGTAGTTGATAGTGATTCGATGGAGTCTGTTAGTGAGTCAGATGAGGTACTATGGTCAGATGAGGAAATATGGCCTGATGATCGATGGTAGTGATTCAGATGAAAGTGGAGATTCGGAGGGACTATGGCCTGATGATGGTAGTGAAGGTGATGAGGTTAACTGATTGACGACACTTTGAGTTCATGTTTGGTGTATTTCAAATGCATCTAAATTTGTTACTCCCAAGTGATTTTGAGTAAACATATTCTAAATAATGATTTGCTTTAACCTCAAAAAAGCTAATTGTTGGAATTTTTTTGATTTAATCTTCTTGGATTATAAGCTTATTAAATATAGGTCTCGTGTCTAATTGGTCTGTGGTTCCTTTTCTTGAGTGATAATTAAGGTTTTAAACCGTTCTAGCTATATTTACTCCACTTTCACTCGAAACTTATTGGATGTCAACATGGCCCGGATGGTGGCGTGAGATGTTGTGAGCGTGCCAAATTTATCATTTCGTAAAACTATAAGATTGAAATACTAGACTCGATGTCAAATTTTAACATGAGAAAGTTTATTACACACTAACTGAGTTGAACCGGTGACTCGACCGGGTTGATTAAAAACGTGGTTTTCAAAACATTGTATACAACTTGGATTATATGTTGGATTTCGATTTAAATGTACTTTCCTATGTATTTAATATGACATTGTATTACGATTATAACTTGGATATTATTGATTTTTTTTATATATTTATTTATACATATTTTTATCATTATGCCATTTATAGCTGAATTGATAACCCCGTAACCTTCTTCGCTGCTTAACCTATTTACTTAAAATGTTAAACGGATGACAAAAGGGATATACGTATAATGCAGGTTTGAGTTAAGGTTGAATTGTTTGACACGATTAATAAACAACTCATGTTTGAGTAGAGGCTATACCAACCCGCGAATCCAAATAAGTCAACTCGAACATGACTTGATTGTCACCCCTAGTTCACCTCACTTCAACATGATAAAACATGAGAGGCAAATATTAGAAGATCTCAATCCTACTTTTTATTTGCGAAAAATGTTGTATAACCCACACAATTAATATTGATGAAACATATTTAGCCATTTTCTTTTTTATTCTTTGTAAAGGCTCTAAAAATAAGGAACAAGATAAAAACTTAAGTTATGTTTGTTTGTCATATATAAAAATAAAAATAAAAAAACTTTTATTAAAAGATGAACAGGGCCTTTTGCAAAGCCTTTCGAAATAGTTACATTTGCCAAAGGTTTACTTTATTGCCGACATGCAAATTGCACCAAAACGAATCAAAGTTGAAAACGAAGAAGAAGATCATATAAGCGTGTTACCAGAAGGCTTACTTCTTGAGATCATCTCTCGTTTACTGACAACAAAAGAGGCCATTAAAACATCTACACTATCTAAACGATGGGAAAATCTTTGGACTTTAGTACCTTATCTTATTTTTCGATATGATGATGATGTTGTTATTGACCATGAAGACGACATTGGTTATGATTTTCTCAAAGATTATGTTTCATTCGTTGATAAAACATTAACTCAATGTCGTCAGTTGAAGCTCAACAAATTTAAACTAGATACCAAATACGATAGTGAGTATAAGACGTCACAAGTCAAGAAGTGGATACATTATGCTATAAAGTGTAACGTTGAAGAGCTTGCTTGATTTATCTCTGTGGGGTATGAATTTGAAATATGGTAGTGGGATTGCGTTAGATGAGTTGTTTTTCTCGAGTTCATGTTTTACTAATCTGAAATTGGCAGGCTGCGTACTTAATTCGATCGGTGTTATTAGTTGGGATAAACTTAAAAGTTTGTCTATTTCCAACGGAAATTAAATGAAGATTTGATTTGGAATATATTATTCGGAAGTCCTGTATTGGAAACTTTGAACATGTACAACTGCTACGGTTACAGGCGGCTTGATATTACTTCAAAGAGCGTTAAGAACTTGGTGTTTTGGGGTTACAGGGACTGAGGGACCCTAACACCGAATCTAAGCATTATCCAAACATTATTAAAATCAATGCTCCCAATATTATGTCATTAGCGATCAAAGGTGAATTAAATTTGGGGAATATTTTGTTGCTCGACGTGTCTTCTTTAGTCAACGCTCAACTAAACTATAAAGGGTTAATGGCATGTAATAGCAACATACATTCCCATTTGTGCCATTATCAGATACGAACCCAAAATATTACAGATATCAGATACGAACTTTCAAATTTTTTTTTCATTATCAGATACGAACTTTAATACGAACTTTCAAATTTTTGTTTCATTATCAGCAACGTACTTTTTCATTTGTTTCATTATCAGCAATTTTTATTTTTAAAGTTTTTCTTATATTTGAACAAAGGAGAAAAGTACGTTGCTGATAATGAAACAAAAATTTGAAAGTTCGTATCTGATATCTGATATTTTAAAGTTCGTATCTGATAATGAAAAAAAATATGAAAGTTCGTATCTGATATCTGTAATATTTTGGGTTCGTATCTGATAATGGCACAAATGGGAAAGTACGTTGCTATTACATGCCATTAACCCAACTATAAAATGCCGGGGGTTTATGGGAGAAAGCAAGAGGAGGCCATAATGCTCAAAGAATTTATACTAAACCTCCACCATATCAAGGAGCTTGAAATTGAGTCTTTCTGCTTTAAGGTAAAATTTATATCTTTGTTTAAATTGTATTGATTATTCTTGGGCAAAATTCATTAACTTTGTTTCAAGTATGTTGGGTAAAATCTAGAGATATGTACTTAGGAGGTGTTTGGGGTGCGTTTTGGAAGTGACTATTACGAGACTTGAAGAATTAGTATCAGTTTCTTAGAATTTAACCATGCAGTATAACTATCTTTGCTTCTTCCTCTTGAGTATCTCTCTTGGTTTTTAGGGTGTGATTACTTATCATTTTGGTCTGATCAATTTTAATGTATACAGCGAAACATTTCATTGTTCTTATATTTGGTCTCTATTCATTGGTGCATTGCTATCCTTTTGTTGCCAGGTTCTCGCTAATTCGGAGGCTATAGGTTTTGTTTGCCCATCAAACATGGTCATTTCACCTATATACTATCAGATGAAACGGTATCACTTGATCTGATAGTGATTCAACTGAAAGAAGAGGTTGGGAGGTGCTATTGCATCCTCATATTTGTAATAGTGAAGAGATTAATTGACTGATGGCACTTTAATTTGAATTAATGTTCTGATATACATTGTTACTTTGTTAGTGCGTTCCAAATGCATATATATTCGACAATCCAAGTGATTTTAAATGACGAGATTCTGGATAATGCTTTTCCAAAACTCTCAAAAGCTAATTGTTGGCAAAGCCTTTAAAATTTCTTTGGCTCGTAATATATGCATCCTACATCTCTATATCTCAAGAGGGCTGGTCTTTTAAAAAAGTGGTTAGCCAAACTGAAACCCAATTTTGACCGTTTTAGTCTTTTACTTACGTCTAGAAGAATAATAAAATGTAGCTAAACAGTAACATAAAGAAAGTCTCACAAAGTGTCATTTTAATGAGTAAATGATAAACCTTTTAAATGTTTCGGGTCAAACCAACCCAGCATCACCTGTTTGAAATTGAAGACAAACATACATTTTTTGATAAATCCTCTCCTTTTATAGCCATGATATAACCATATTTTTGCAACAGAACAACTGAACTATCAAACGACTGTATTGCATCAGAAACAACATTGTATCTTTTTTATTTTTGACTAAGCTCAATTGAAGATCAATGGAGGTCAAGAAAGAAAGAAAAATGACGGGAAAAGACCATAAAGTCTCGTTAATCCACATTCCGTTCTCTAACAATTTGCCATTTCACAGTAGGTGGCAAGTGTCTTTCTGTCTAACTTCAAAAGGAGACGAGCTTCTGTCTTTCGGATATGAATATGTTCATTTAAATGTTGGTCAACCAAAAATTAATATGTACAAAGTAGAGATGCAATATATTAGACCATATCAAGACTGATATACATACAATCATGTACGGACAACAGAGTATAGATGCAAATACGTATTAAAAGCAAGCCATAAGGTAGAGGTTAACCAGGACTGATATGAAAAACATAACAAAATAGATTTTCATGAACAAAGTTATTAAATGAGTTGATCCTATAGAATCCGTTCAAAGATTTTCGTTCATATCTTAAACCCTAAAAGTTCTTCAAATCATGATAATCGCTTCGAAAGCACAAATGCAAACACCCCTTAAGTGTAAATCCTTTAACTTTGATTAATAAAGTACTACTATACTAACGCTAATGATCAATCATACAATTACCCCATGTAACAATAAATTACCCAATCATGGGATCTTCTAGAAGACTCAGCACATGTCAGGGAATGTTTAGAAGGAGTTTAGAAGGAGTATTGAATCTGTATTTTTAGTAGAATACTAGAATTTTCTCTGGATTAACGGAATGGGATCTTCTAGAAGACTCAGCACATGTAACAATAAATTACCCAATCATGGGATCTTCCAGACTTTAATAATCATATAAGTAGTTTAGAAGGAGTATTGAATCTGTATTTTTAGTAGAATACTAGAATTTTCTCTGGTAGTTTAATTTCTTAGTTTCATATCAGTCAATTAGATATAGCCAAGAGTAATGTGGATTTAGGACCTTTTAGTTGTGTAATTCCGCTTTATCAGTCTATAACTACATTAGTAGGAGTAGTGTAGAATGGATTTTGGGATCCATTAGTCATTTGGCCAGATTTTCTCAATTGTATAAAACTCCAGGGTAGTCTCAAAAAAAAGCAGACAGCAGACCAAATTTTAGTGCTCAATCAGTTTTCAAAATTCATAAAACTTGGTTTTATATGATAATTTGTTGCTTGTGTTTCAAAAGCAGAAAGAGGATCATTATTTGAAATTCATTTGATAGCAAAAATTCAAGTTGGAATCGAGTTTGTTTGGTCCACATCGTACCCTGCACCAGTTTACATCTGTTGAATAGCTTGCATACCTTGTTCAACTGCTGCTGATCTCAGATCCTTTTAGGAGTCCAAATAGGTTTTAAATTTTGATTTATTTGATTTTCTTAGTAGCCAGTAGTTCTAGGTTTATGATTCTGCTTTGTTTTTATCCCTCTTAGCTTATTAGAGTGCTTATATTCAGCTGTCAAGTAGGGTGTTTTAGGCATAGGTTCTGTTTTAGTTTTAGGGCTGCGATTGCTTAATTTTGATCATAAGTTGAGAATTATTGGTTCTCTGAGTTCATTTACACTCAAAGTTTCTGTTTCTATTGAGAATTGGCTTATTTGCTTCACTGCTTTGCTTTTTGCTTATTTCATCGTGCTTATTTCAACTGTTTGGTCTCCACACCTGTGTTTCTGAGTTCATTTGCTTTCAATACTGTCTCTATAAGCATTTTTGAGTCAAAAGTTTACTTGGTCAAAGTAGGGATCAACCTGGTCAACTCTGCTTATGACCATAAAGTCTCGTTAATCCACATTCCGTTCTCTAACAATTTGCCATTTCACAGTAGGTGGCAAGTGTCTTTCTGTCTAACTTCAAAAGGAGACGAGCTTCTGTCTTTCGGATATGAATATGTTCATTTAAATGTTGGTCAACCAAAAATTAATATGTACAAAGTAGAGATGCAATATATTAGACCATATCAAGACTGATATACATACAATCATGTACGGACAACAGAGTATAGATGCAAATACGTATTAAAAGCAAGCCATAAGGTAGAGGTTAACCAGGACTGATATGAAAAACATAACAAAATAGATTTTCATGAACAAAGTTATTAAATGAGTTGATCCTGTAGAATCCGTTCAAAGATTTTCGTTCATATCTTAAACCCTAAAAGTTCTTCAAATCATGATAATCGCTTCGAAAGCACAAATGCAAACACCCCTTAAGTGTAAATCCTTTAACTTTGATTAATAAAGTACTACTATACTAACGCTAATGATCAATCAGTTTACCTCAAAACACGCATCTCCAAAGCACCTATCAGTAAGCTTCAGAACCTTCCCAAGCAATGGTTCCTCCTAATCTCCGCTATCAGCTGAATCACTATGAGACATCTCATCAACTTCAGAACCTTCATCCTCCCGATCTTCATTTTCATCTGATGAATCACTATCAAACAGCTCATCAGCTTCAGATCCTTCTTCCGCCAAATCTCTGTTTTCATCTGAATCACTATCAAACATCTCATCAACTTCAGAATCTCCGTTTTCATCCGAATCGCTATCAAACAGCTCACCATATTCAGGTGAAGTAACATCAAGAACTTTCAAGTTTGACGGAAAGATTAATCCTTTAGCTTCCAATCGAGATAAAGTCTATCAACAAAAAATTACAGTACAATGAGAACAAAATTAGAACACTGCAATGATAACTGGAAATAGAGCTTCCCATCACACCTGTTGAAAAAAGACATTCATACTATATGAAAGTATTATAAACAGCCAAATAAGAAAAGACATACAACAAAGTTTTAATACTAGACAAAAAAATTGCTAATTCAAAGGCAAAAAAATTGGTTTTTAGTGTTTAGGTAGCAAGTTTAGTAAGGAATAACCAATAAAGGGACAACAAAAGCTACTACTGATTATCAGTAACTGATTCAATAGCCAAAACAAAGAAGGAAATCTAACCGTAGCACAGGAATTTCCAATTGTAAGCTTCTTGACATGGCGAAGTTTCAGTATAAATCCATTAAGCATTTCTTCTGTCGCTTCTTCTAGTGTTGTTTCATAATACCCATATTTGGAATAATCTAAGAAGGCTTCATCTAAAGACGACACATTTAGGAGCAAAAGCTTCCATAATTCCAAATTAGCTTGGATTCTTAAAGACAAAATGTAAGGAGCATTGATTTCTACAATATCTGACTGATAATCAAATTCATCATCGTAATTATAGTATCCTGAGAACAACAAGTTTTTAACACTTTTTGAGGTAATATCGAGGCGCTTATAACCATAGCAGTGAGACAATTCCAATGTTTCCAAAAGAGGACTCCCAGATAATATAGTTTGGATCAAATCTTCATTTAGTTTTCCATAACGAATACACAAATTGGTAAGTTTGTTCCAACTAATCACTGGATTAAGATTAAATACGCAACCCGACAATATAAGATGAGTAAAACGTGTAGCAGTGAAAAACAAGTCCTTCAACTCAAACTTATCTCCCCAAAATACCAACTCAAGCTTTTGGACATTACATCGTATAGCAAATTGGATCCAGTTTTTGATTTGTGACTCAAACTGCATATCGTACTGTGTACGTAGTTCGAATATGTTGAGGTTCAAATGGCGACATTGAGACATCGTTTTGTCAACCGACACATAGTAATCATGCAGCGGATGATTATCATCCTCATATTGTCGAAAAATGAGATTAGGCACTAAAGTCCAGAGATGTTGCCATCGTTTCGAGAGAGTACATGTTTTGATGGCTTCCTTTGTAGAAGGTAAACGAGATAAGATTTCGAGGATTAAGCAATCTGGTAACAAACTTATTCGATCTTCTTCTTCTTTCTGATTTTAGTGTTTTGGTGGGAAAGTGAGAGAGAAAAAGGAGGGAAATGGATTGGAAAGCAATGGAGAGAGGGATGTTAGGGCGGATTTTAGGAATATTGGGCTCCGATTATTTCTCTTTTTAATGATGGGCCATGCCTCCATGGCCTTGTAATTTCCCAAACTTTTATCCCTTTTTTGAACTTCCCAAACTTTTATCTATTGCTTAGAAAATGCGTTTTCCAAAAATGAAAAGGTTATTAGAAAAGTTCTTTTTATCTTTTTCTTTGAAATTTCTCGCTGGAAGGCAGAAACCAAGGGCCGTTTAGTTGATGAAAATTTTTCCTATTTTTCGGTTTCTAAATTTCTAGAGAATGAAAAAAGTGATAAGAGTTGAATTGGTTTTTCAAACATTTAGTGAAAATTTAGAGAATGAGAGTTTCACATTTTTTGAAAATTGTTGAAAAAAGGTTTAACTAAACGGATTTTCAATTTTTCTCTTTTCATATGAAAATTTTACTGAAAAAATAGAAAATTTTTCACCAACTAAATGGCTACCATGTTTCTGTTAGCCTATATTATGTAACAGGCCCAAGCCCAAGTCTAGAATATTATATCTTGTACTATTTATAGATACGATGTAATCGTAATCAATCAATAAAATCAATCATTATCTCTTAATATATTCTGTATACTTACATGGTATTAGTAAGCCTACCGATCCTCCAACCCTAAAACCACAAACAGCCGTCTCCTTCTCCGACCGTCGGCTTCGGCCGACGGTCCGGAGGTTCTCTCCATCACTTTTTTCTGTAATACACTTGTCGATTTCTTTTATTTTAATTTTGCCGCTTTGAGTCCTTCAATAAAGTCCATCACCCCAACACATTAAACCCACACCCAAACGATGACCCAAAACTTTACCAGGGTGCAGATCCGGATCTTGAGAAATTGGGTTGCCCCAAGTTATTAATAGTGGTTGTGGAAAAGGTCATGGTCTAAGTCAAAGATTGATTTCTTTTATAAATCAGTGATTTAGTGAAAAACACACCCCGTTTATTCAGAAGGTTCTTTGCGATTGAAGTTTTAGAACCAACTTTCGTTTTCTTAATCATTTCTTTTGAGTCTTAGTTGTAATTTCTTTTGTTTTAGTTGTAGGGGATACTTGGGGTTATCTCGTTTGTTTTAATTGTAAGTCATACTTTGGGTTATCCCGTTTGTCTTAGCTTTAGTGGATACTTTGGGTTATCCCGTTTGTCTTAGCTTTAGTGGATACTTTGGGTTATCACGTTTGTTCAGGATACTTTGGTTTATCCTGTTTGGTAAGGGATACTTTGGTTTATCTCATTTGGTCAGGATACTTTGGTTTATCCTGTTTGGTACGGATACTTTGGTTTATTCGTTTTGTTGCCTGCTACTGAAGATGAGCTTTCACTTGATGTCGAATATCTTCAATCAACAATTATTTATTTGCTTTAATGTTTTTAGCTTTTAATATCCACTCCGAGCTTTCGCGATATCGCCGCTCGGACTGCGGGGGAGTGTTAGCCTATATTACGTAACGGGCCCAAGCCCGAGTTGATGCGTGGGAATCGCAACAGGCTTTACCTCTCGAGGGATCTCGAGAAGCTTACAACCCCCACCAGGCAGTGTACCTGATCGTTGTAGTATAGTATAGTGACAAGTACCGGGGGATTGATCGTTCAGCTAGGAATAGTGTCGTTAGGATTGAAATTAATCTAACTAGGTCTAAAGATGAAGGATGATTCTTTTTGTATTTTTATATTTTTATGAAAAGCAAGTAAAAATCTCGGGTATTGGGAGAGTGGGCGGAATTAGTTGCTAATCAACTAACCCAAAAGCTACTAATTAAACTAATTAACAAGAAAACTAAACTAAGGTTCTACAAGATAAGTGAAGCATGTCTACCTATGATATGTTATTCCTTGCTAGCTATCCAATTCTACCTATTGAATTGTAACCTTGTTTTAATTGACGGGTTGTATTCCTTAATACCATTCATGGGGTGGCACACATAACTCCTCAATTCTATGAGCTCTTATCTCCTCCTACACCATGCCCAGCACAACTATAGGGATTGTAAACAGTGGCTCATGCATTAAATACAACCAATAAAGACCTAGTGCGCCTCGGTTCATGTTTCTTAAGACGTTCAAGCATGTTACCATTTGGAGATCTGCCAGTTTTCTTAAGCCTAACATAATATTCATTCAATCAAAACAAGAATCAATAGGAAACAAGATTTATAAACTAAACCAACTAGATCTATTGAAGTTGTCACGCCTTAATTGATGGAGATAGACACACACATCAACAAGCCCCTCATTGATGAAGATAGACACAACATCAACAAGAAATCAATGAGATCTAATCAATTATATACAAGTTTCACATAATCATAAGTAGACACAAGGTGAATTAGCAAAACATAATCAAAGAAAGACAATCAACAAGAATAATGAAAGACATAGTTGAGATAGAATCATCAAACCAATACATGATGTTTATGGAGTGATTGAAACCCTCTAAGTTGCTGGAAAAACACCCACCTAAACCCAGGAATCGACTTTAGGGTTTAGGGCTTACAAAAAGTGAAGTTATGAAGTTATATTTATAGGCATGTTTTCTGTCGGCAAGGCTTGACGGCGTCAGCTCGTTCTCTTGACGCCGTCACGACCATTTTTTCACCAAATTGTAGATCTCTTCGTTCTCTTCGCGTGGGCTTTTGAATCACCTGAATCCGAGTTCGTATGCAAAAGTTATGACCAAAACAATATCAGCTATTCCGCGCGCAAGTTTTGACAAGTTAACACGTGACGGCCTTGATCTACTTCTGACGCCGTCAAGGCCTAGGCCGTCACACAAATTACTCTTGACGCCCTGTGTGTGACGCCGTCATCAACTACGGATTTTAATTCTTGAGGTTTGACGCCGTCAGGAAATTACTCTTGACGCCGTCAGGTACTGTTCCCAGCAAGGAAAATTAAGACTTTGTCGTTTTCTTCACTTTTATGCTCCAAAAACGTCCAAAATGCTTCCTTTTCCAGAATTCACTCCCAAAGTACCTAAAATCATAAAAGGAACGATTTAGGGCAATATTTGATCAAATAAATTCGAATTCGAGCTTAAATGACCCCCTAAAAACGGTTCATTTTTCGCCTTATCATATATCCCTACACTTGGGATTTGCTTGTCCTCAAGCAAATGAGCTTTTCCACCAATCAAAATACAAGTTAGGGGTCATTTAACACTAATATAAAAGTAATTACAACAAATGATCGTTCCACCTTAGTCAAAACAAGCACGGAAATTATACACTAGCACCTCACATTAAGTATTTGGATACTCTCATCTCTCGGGTGTTGTAAATTTATATGTCATAATTGGAAATGGAGAAATATCACTCTCTATCTGTCATAGCAAATAGATTACCATAGGCTTGGGAAAGGATCAAACCTCCACCACTTGGCGTAAGCACCTAGGATAAACTATCAAAGAGGTCTTTTAAAGGGTTATAACTTTAGGTGTAGGGGATATGAAAAACACGGTTTTGTTGAATAAACGGATATTTTACTGGTGGCAAGTCAATTGTCTTAGTTAACTACATGTACAATGAGGCGTTGCTAAGCCAAGACTCGACTTAACTTAAACTAACCACAACTCTTTTTGGATTTTCAAGACACTATTTGACTTAAACATAAATAAAAGAAACGGATGGTAGCCCGTATGTTTTTCTCTTTTCTTTTTCTATTTTTTTTTTCTTTCTTTTTTTTCGATTTTTTTTTTTTTTTTTTTTTTTTTTTTTTTGCATACACTCTTACTCTACCATCCAAAACAATACATCAAAGGGAGCTCGTTTCCTCCCTACACTTGAGCTTTTACATACTTTACAATCAACTATTCTAATGACTCGAATCAAGATAATCAAAACACTTGGAGTACTTTTAAATATTAACGCACATATGGGGGTAATATATGATGTTCTTCCCCATTACTCCATAACACAAGTACTTTACCCATGAGTCCCAATTGTCCCAAAACAATATGTACAAGATATGACTCGACTTAGCAACCATGTAATCAATTAGACAACTAACAAAGGGTTTAAACAATTAACAATAATGCACTAAAGATGAGCGCATACAAGGAAGGCTAAGGCGATTTGGTTGCACATTTGGGGTGGATTGTAAACAAATTCTTCCTTTAAGTAAAATGCTTAAAGTTAGAAACGAAAAGATAGGCTCGGAGGGGTGTACTAGGGGTATCGCGTACTAAAAATGAGTACAACGCAAAGGTGTGGGAGAATTACTTGACCTATAAAGTCAATGTAATTATATTATAGGTGTAGAACAAGGGTTATCCTAATGCCTCTTATCATGTAGTAAATCCTAACTACACGAATGTAGTCTCACTAGCGGTCTCGGGATGCATCGCTATCACAAGTTCTAGAATCTAAATACTACCAGTACACTCATAAGCACCAACAATGAATGCTTTTTCCTAAAGATCTAAGGGCGAACCTCACATATTTGGGGTGGAAATTTTTGAGTGGTATGGTTTTTGTGCTAGTCATACAACTCCTATCCATGAGACGCTTATTAAGACTAAAGTTTCACTCCTACATGTTGCAAAAAATTTTAAATTTGGTGCTAAAATTGCCCTAACAAATATTTCTCTCAGTTTTATTACACATACACTATTAAACAAAACAAAAACCAAGTGGAGTAATAGTTTCTAATATACCCTCCCTACACTTAAACCGAACATTGTCCCCAATGTTCTAGATAAAAGATGTAAAAGTAAATAAATAAGAATGAAAGAAACTAATACTCCCCTGATTCGTTCACTGTGGATAATGTGACAACATGGTTAAATCTACCTCTAAGAAGACGAACGTTGAAAGCTTCCCTCTAGAAATATAAATCATCTTCTTGTCCTGTAATCAACAAACACAAAAACCAAAGCATCAAACCGAACAAAAATCACAACTAGATGTAATTCCAGACTTAGAAATAGAAACAAGACAAAGCAACAAAAGGATAGGATACTTGTGGAATGAATTACAAATAGAAACTCATAAAACATATCCACAATTATTGACACACAAACAAGATAAAATATATGCTAATCATGAATTGTGAAGTTTTCATGTTCGAATTTAGTTCTTTTTAACAAGATATAAATTTCCCTACACTTATCTTTTTTTGTAAAATACCTTTATATGCAATTAAGGCGAGGTTAAAAACAAAATAAAGCATTTTCACAAATTATTCGAAACATGAAAATTAAACAACTATGATTAAGCATATATGACATAAACAAACAAATAAAATGAAAACATCAAACAATTAAAAACATGGGTTGGGTTGCCTCCCAACAAGCGCTTGTTTTTGTTTGAGTCACGAGCCTGACTCTACCCTTATTTAATGGAAATAGGGGAGGTTTTCCCTACACTTAGGATTAAGTGTGGGTGGAAGTAGTGATACACACCCTTAGGGTGGAAATATGCCACGTGAGGTGAAGGGGGTGAGTGAATGGCTTCCTTCATCCTAAAACTACCCGGATAATATAGGTTGATGGGTGGGTCGGTTCCTCTTTTGTTTCCTAGAAATAAATCTAAGGATGGGAAGTTGTGTAAAGGTTGAGGTTCCGGTTCATCAACATTAGGAAATTCCCTAGAACTAGGAGTAAGGTTATCACTACAAGTATTCAAACCTATATCCTCTAGTGGTGCTTGGTCCAAGGGTTCTACCTCAACTGGGGTTCCTATAGTCTCTTCTACTTCTTCCGGGTAAGTCATGGGCGGTGTATGTGCCTCAAATGATGGTAGGACTTGTGGGGTACTTTGTGGGCTTGGATTGTCCACCTCATCCTCCATTGTACCTAGATTACCTATGTGTTTTTTTTGCACTATGATTTTAGGTGACATCCACGCAGGTATCCCTAAGTAATCATCCCCAGACAAACTTCCTGTTTGCTCCTTCAAACTTGTTATTGATTGATTTGTGATGTTGTTTGTTGGGTTGTCTACTCTATAATAATATTGGGCACAATCTTCTATGGCATCCCATGCTTCTTCAGCATTTAATTCCCTAAGGTCCCCGTTGGTAAAATCGTCAATGTACCTTTGGTCATACGGGTGGACACTATAGTAAAAGATTTGATTTAGGTACCATAGATTGAAACCATGATGAGGGACTATTCGTAGTAAATTTTTAAAACGAGTCCATGCATCATAAATAGGTTCATCTCGATATTGTTTGAACATCAAGATGTCATTAGGAGTGAATGGGTTTCGTGGTCGGTAGTATGGTGGATTCGCGTTCTCCATTGCGGTGAACGGAAGAGTCAATGGAAAGGTTTCTATGAACAAATACACAAAGAAAAGATAGACTACGAGAAAGCTAATAAAAAATATAAAAATCTCACTAAAAAGGAATCTAATGAGTAGACCTAATAAAAATCAAATTCAACCTAAACAATAACTATTCCCCGGGCTGCGGCGCCAAAAACTTGATGCGTGGGAATCGCAACAGGCTTTACCTCTCGAGGGATCTCGAGAAGCTTACAACCCCCACCAGGCAGTGTACCTGATCGTTGTAGTATAGTATAGTGACAAGTACCGGGGGATTGATCGTTCAGCTAGGAATAGTGTCGTTAGGATTGAAATTAATCTAACTAGGTCTAAAGATGAAGGATGATTCTTTTTGTATTTTTATATTTTTATGAAAAGCAAGTAAAAATCTCGGGTATTGGGAGAGTGGGCGGAATTAGTTGCTAATCAACTAACCCAAAAGCTACTAATTAAACTAATTAACAAGAAAACTAAACTAAGGTTCTACAAGATAAGTGAAGCATGTCTACCTATGATATGTTATTCCTTGCTAGCTATCCAATTCTACCTATTGAATTGTAACCTTGTTTTAATTGACGGGTTGTATTCCTTAATACCATTCATGGGGTGGCACACATAACTCCCCAATTCTATGAGCTCTTATCTCCTCCTACACCATGCCCAGCACAACTATAGGGATTGTAAACAGTGGCTCATGCATTAAATACAACCAATAAAGACCTAGTGCGCCTCGGTTCATGTTTCTTAAGACGTTCAAGCATGTTACCATTTGGAGATCTGCCAGTTTTCTTAAGCCTAACATAATATTCATTCAATCAAAACAAGAATCAATAGGAAACAAGATTTATAAACTAAACCAACTAGATCTATTGAAGTTGTCACGCCTTAATTGATGGAGATAGACACACACATCAACAAGCCCCTCATTGATGAAGATAGACACAACATCAACAAGAAATCAATGAGATCTAATCAATTATATACAAGTTTCACATAATCATAAGTAGACACAAGGTGAATTAGCAAAACATAATCAAAGAAAGACAATCAACAAGAATAATGAAAGACATAGTTGAGATAGAATCATCAAACCAATACATGATGTTTATGGAGTGATTGAAACCCTCTAAGTTGCTGGAAAAACACCCACCTAAACCCAGGAATCGACTTTAGGGTTTAGGGCTTACAAAAAGTGAAGTTATGAAGTTATATTTATAGGCATGTTTTCTGTCGGCAAGGCTTGACGGCGTCAGCTCGTTCTCTTGACGCCGTCACGACCATTTTTTCACCAAATTGTAGATCTCTTCGTTCTCTTCGCGTGGGCTTTTGAATCACCTGAATCCGAGTTCGTATGCAAAAGTTATGACCAAAACAATATCAGCTATTCCGCGCGCAAGTTTTGACAAGTTAACACGTGACGGCCTTGATCTACTTCTGACGCCGTCAAGGCCTAGGCCGTCACACAAATTACTCTTGACGCCCTGTGTGTGACGCCGTCATCAACTACGGATTTTAATTCTTGAGGTTTGACGCCGTCAGGAAATTACTCTTGACGCCGTCAGGTACTGTTCCCAGCAAGGAAAATTAAGACTTTATCGTTTTCTTCACTTTTATGCTCCAAAAACGTCCAAAATGCTTCCTTTTCCAGAATTCACTCCCAAAGTACCTAAAATCATAAAAGGAACGATTTAGGGCAATATTTGATCAAATAAATTCGAATTCGAGCTTAAATGACCCCCTAAAAACGGTTCATTTTTCGTCTTATCACGAGTCTAGAATATTCTATCTTGTACTATTTATAGATACGATTTAATCGTAATCAATCATTATCTCTTAATATATTATGTATACTTACAGTTTCTTGCTTATTATAAGACACAAAAATGACGGGAAAAAACCATAAAGTCTCATTAATCCACATTTCGTTCTCCAACAATTTGTCATTTCACAGTAGGTGGCAAGTGTCTTTCTGTCTAATTACATCTACTTACTGGTCGTACTTCAAATGGAAATGGGCTTCTGTCTTTCTTATATGAATATGTTCATTCAACGTAGGTATGAGCAAAAGAACCAAAGAACCGGACCGGAACCAAGAAGAACCGAACTCGAATCAGAACCGAAGGTTCCAGTTACGGTCTTGATTTTGAGATTTTTCGGTTCTTGGGTCGGTTCGGTTCTACCGGTTATCGGTTTCAGAACCAAATATCCAATATTATATAAAAACATGTAATTTTTTTTTACTTCTCATACTTAAAGTCTCAAATCATACATACCAATGCAATAAAAAAACCTTACTAGCCTACTTTCAGGAAAAATTAAGCCAAACATTTTAAACCCTAATCTTTAATTCATTGAAATATCCACAAATCAATAACTAATCTAAACCTAATAACATTTCAAGATCATTCAACATTCAAAATTCAAATGAACAACTATCTTCAACCGTGGCATCCAAAGCGGTGTATAGTACGTGCAGACGTGTACTAGATCCTTATACATATCGTTTGTCGACGCCAATTGTGAAAGCTTTGATTTGCACCAAAGATTGGATGAGAAAGTCGAGAACACAAATTAATTAGGATGATGTTGAAGTTCTTATTTGAGTTTATGTTTTAGTTGTTAATTGTTATTGGTTTAAATTGAAATTGTTGCAAATGCTTAAAAAAATTAATAAAAAAAAAAAAAAAAAAAAAAAAAAAAGTGTTTTTTAGGTTTTTTTTTTTTTCTACAGAAAAGCGGTTCTAATCCGGGTTGACCCAAAGAACGGTAACCGGAACTGGAACCAAAAACTATATTCGGTTCGGTTCTCGGTTCCTACTTTTCACAAAATTCGGTTCTCGGTTCTCACCAGTTCCGGTTCCAGACCAATGCTCATCCCTCAAATGTTGGTCAACCAAAAATTAATATTTACAAAGTAGAGATGCATTTTTTTAGACCATGTCAAGACTGATAAATACATACAAACATGTATGGAGTATAGATGCAAATATTAGACTATATAATGACTTCAACCGTATTAAAAGGAAGTCATAAGGTTGAGGTCAACATAGATTATGAAAAACATACCAAAATAGATATTCATGAACAAAGTTATTACATGAGTTGATCCTATAGGATCCGATAATCACTTCAAAAACACAAATGCAAACACCACTTAAGTGTAAATCCTTAACTTTGATTAATAAATTACTAATATACTAACACTAATGATCAATAAGTTTACCTCAAAACACGCGTCTCCAAAGCACCTATCAGTCAACTTCAGAACCTTCTCAAGCAATGGTTCCTCCTAATCTCCGCTATCAACTGAATCACTATGAGACATCTCATCAACTTCAGAATCTTCATCCTCCCAATCTTCATTTTCATGTGAGGAATCACTATCAAACGGCTCATCAGCTTCAGATCCTTCATCCTCCCAATCTCCGTTTTCATCTGAATCACTATCAAACAGTTCATCAACTTCAGAATCTTCATCCTCCAAATCCAAGTCTTCATCTGGAGAAACATCTAGGACTTTCAAGTTTGACAGAAAGGTCAATCCTTTAGCTTCCAATCGAGATAAAGTCTACAAATATAAATATATTGTACAATGAGAACAAAATTGGAACACTGCAATGCCAACTGTAGATAGCGCTTCCCATCACACCCATTGAAAAAAAAGACATTCATTATATAAGGAAATCGATATAAAAACATTTAACTGGAAGAAAGCAAAATTGTGTATCTGCAATAAAACTAATAATTGCTACTTTAGGCGTATATAATTGGGTTTTAGTGTTGAGGCAAAAAGGTTTATTTAGGAATAAATCAATACAGTAAGGAAAAGGTAACCGGCCCCTCGGGCAGCCCCCACTGACTGGTCCTACAGAAAAAATAAGGAACGTCATAATTAAAGGGAAACGGGGACACGATCTCAAACCATAAGAGGGAAGGGTGTGGGCTCGTTGCCCTCCTTCGTCGTCCTACGTGGATACTTGCTCACCCTCGTTGTAGCACTTCACCACACCACCCCAACCTCCTCAAAGCTCCTCAAGTTACCCTTGCTCGTCTGCACGGCGAAGCAAGAATTCTGACAAAGTGTACTTTTTTTTTCTTGTGTGAGTGATAAAAAAATAAAGGTGTAAGTGGTGGGTCCCAAATGAGTAAGTTGACGTTAGTTGTAAATGAGGAGGGGTTAGTTGTGAAGAGGTGTTTGGGTGATGTGACACCCGTGGGCCCCAAATGAGGAGGTATAATCTCATTACCGCACCTGTTGCTCTAACTAGAACCTTAGATTACATGTCCCCACCATTGGTCCTGGTAAAGCTAACTATCAGTAGCTAAAAGAAAAACACAAACAGCGTAAAAAGAAGGAAATCTTACCTCAGCACAGCAACTTCCAATTGTAAGCTTCTTGACATGGCGAAGTTTCAGTATAAATCCTTTAAGCATATCTTCTTCCGCTTCTTTAGCCGTTGTATCATAATACCCTTGTTTGTAATAATCTAAGAAAACTTTAACTAAAGACGACACGTTTAGGAGCAAAAGCTTCCATAAGTATAAATCAAATTCGATTCTTAAAGACAGAATATAAGGAGCATTGATTTCTATAATATCCGTCTGATTATCATATTCATTTTCATCGTTGTTATATCCTGTGAACAACAACTTCTTAACACTTTTGGAAGTAATATTGAGGCGCTTATACCCATAGCAATTAGATAACTCCAATTTTTCCAAAAGAGGACTCCCGGATAATATAGTTTGGATCAAATCTTCATTTACTTTTCCATTGAAAATACACAAACTCGTAAGTTTATTCCAAGTAATCACACCACCTGGATTAAGATTTAACACGCATCTCGACAATCTAAGATCCGTAAAACACGTGGTGGTGAAAAAGTAGTCATTCAACACAAACCCATAATCTCCCCATAATGACAAATCAAGCTTTTGGACATTACATCTTATAGCAAATTGGATCCAGTTGTTGAAATGTGGCTCAAACTGAATATCGTACTCAGTACACAGTGTAAATTTGTTGAGGTTCAAATGGCGACATTGATTCATGGTATTTTCGACTAACGAAAAGAATTCATGGAGCGGGCGATTATCTCCTCCATAATGTAGGAAAATGAGATTAGGCACAATAGTCCAGAGATGTTGCCATCGTTTGGAGAGAGTACCTATTTTGATGGCTTCCTTTGTAGAAGGTAAACGAGATAAGATTTCGAGAATTAAGCAATCTGGTAACAAGCTTATTCGATCTTCTTCTTCTTCCTCCATAAGGGTTTTCTGAACTTTTTCACTCTTCTTCATTTTTTTTTTTTTTTTTTTCTGATTTTGTTCAGTGTTTTGGCGGGAAAGTGAGAGAGAAAAAGGAGGGAAATGGATTGGAAAGCAATGGAGAGGAGGGATATTAGGGTGGATTTTAGGTATATTAGGCTTTGATTATTTTAGTTTTTAATGATGGGCCAATATATGACTTGTTTTAGTCCATGCTTCCATGGTCTTGCAACTTACCAAACTTTTATCCTATTGCTTAAAAATGCATTTTCCAAAAGTGAGAAGGTTTTAGAAAAGTTCTTTTTCATCTATTTCTTTGAAATTTCTCGTTTGAAGACAGAAAACCAAGTTTCTTGCTATCATAAGAAAACTCGGATTTATGGTTACTCAGATTCCAACAGATTCCAAAAACTTTATGTGAAAAAAATAATAAAAGTAAAACTTACTCCTTTTCAGGAAACTAAACATACTCTTGGCATCTAAGAATCAACTTGGAATAGCATTTTCTGATTCTAAAAGGTATAATAAACAGAATGAATATACATACCCTCTGTTTGGATTCTAATTTCCCCCCTCCCCTTTATAATTTCTTTTTTTAAACTAAGAAATATAAAGTACGAAACAAAAAATATATAGTTTAACAAGTCAAACATATTAAAAGGAAAAAAAATGATTAAAACAAAATGTCTTGTAGTGTTAATAAAGGGGTTAAAAAATAGATCACGAGATGTAAAAGGTGAGTCATGAAGGGTATGCATGACAATGCCCGTATGTTAAATATAAGTACATGTTAGATAGATAATTCAACTATTTTATAAGCTCAATCAGAAAACTAAAAATTATGATTAATATTGTACATTATACCTAAATCACATTTGTAATTGTTTTTGTTTTTCAGCAATATATCAACATAAACGTTCATTGGGGGATTTAAAAGATTGTTGTAACATAAGAAAACTAACATCTGAATTAGCTTGATAATGTTAGCTTATTAAACTCCAAAACTCGTTTGTTTAGACTCGTCTATAAGAAAACTAGGGTAAAATGCAAAAATAGTCCCTAAAGTATTACGAAATCGCAAAAATGGGACCGAGACAAAAAGTCACGCAAAAAAACCACTAACATTACGAAAATTTGCAAAAAAAGCCACCGAGAGCCATTTTCCGTTAGTTTCCTCGTTAACTGCCTAGTCATCAAGGGTAGTTTCGTCTTTTTACTGTACATACTTATTAAATTTGTCGCCATAATCAGCTATGTGCCTGGCATCGATTTGACATGACTTCAATGGCTAAATTTACAAAGTAACTAAAAGGTTTTAACCCCATAACCCCCCCCCCCCCCCAACCCACAACCCACACTTGCAAATCACGACTAAAAGAAATAATAAATAAATAAATAATCACGATTTGCAGAAAATGGAAGCATCACCAAACACCGCAATAATCACCACAACCACCACCACAAACACACACCAAGAAACTTCAACGTTGGTGACCACAACAACTCTGACACAACCCCCACATCAAATGCCATGTCCACGTTGTTTCTCAGAAGACACTAAGTTCTGCTACTACAACAACTACAGCACTTCATAGCCTCGTCACTTTTGTCGTAGTTGCCGCAGACACTGGACTCATGGTGGCGTTCTCCGGGACATCCCCATTGGAGGTGGTACTCGAAAAAACAACAAAAGGAAAAAACCCATGAACCCCACCACCACTTCGGGTTATTGTGATACCACCTTTGCTCCGCCAGAGAACCAGGCATACCAGTGCCATCTGACGCCTCCACCTGTGGATGCCGCCGGAGATGTGATGGTTCCGTTTGAACCTAATGTGTTTGTGCCATCGCTGTTTGAGGGTGTTGGGTTTGAGGATTGATGACGTATAGTCTATATTCGGGTCACGAACCCAATTAATCAACATTACTTAGGGCCAAACCCACCACGAGTGGGCTATCATAAATAATGATTGGGCTACCATACTAACGGTTTGGGCTCACGAAAGCCCAAACCCAAAGTTATTTATGGTTTGGATATAGATATCTCCTATTTAAGGGATATATATCAAACCGGATATATATCGAAGAGTAAGGAGCACGTATCCAATAAGGATTACGTGCCTATATAAACAACATCACAACTCTCGTTAAAGGTACGACTCACAACCCTAACTCTTCTACATAACCCTAAAATTGATTACTTACTCTCACGCCGGAGGATAATCGTGGGAGACATTCCCACGATAAGCCTAACGGTGTTTGTTTACTTTCTTAGTGCGCAGGTCTCAAGCATTAAGATCTAATTGGTACGAGAATAGGAACCTAAACAAGGAACTCCCAACTTTTGTATCAACAAGTGGCGCCATCCGTGGGACTGGTGAGTGCTTATTCACTCACCATTTTATGGCCAAAAACCAACCCAATTCGACTATTTGAGCTAACAAATGCCAAGAAAACGTGTGTTTTTATGTTGTGAATATGCAGGTACGGTTATTACACAAAATGACGAAAAATCACGAAAAAACAATGAAAACGGGCACGAGAGTAGAAGTTGGTCAAAAAGTCAAAGCCGGGGATCCAAGAATCAATTTCAGTCCTTCACCTATTCAGACTTGGCAAGATTAGTCCCTGAAATTTATTTTGAGGAAATTACACATTCAACCCTTGGAGTTTGGAAGTTTACACTAATGGTCCTTGAAATTTCTTTTGATACCAAAACTGAAAATGGAAACCTGATCCATTGTATATTGAGCCTAGTCCAAATTAATTCATAGCCCATAATCCACAAAAATAATAAAAAGCCCACGTTTACCCAACCTTGACCCGAGCCCACTCCATAACCCCTCGGTCAACAAATGAGGTCAACACACAAATAATAAAACCAAACGTGTTTTCCCCCATTTCCCCCAAACCCAGAAACCTCTCAAACCACATGAACCCTAATTGCACAAGTGCTCAAATTGGTTCGAACCACATAAATTAACCATTTAATTACTCATCATTGGGGCTTCTAGAAGCATTTCCCACGTGATTTGGGCGTGTCAGAGAGAATGAGATGTCAGGAATGACACTTGGCAGGGTATAATTGGTGGGAACACATCATTCTTTGGGCATTGGATTCGGCTTCTAGAAACTCTGACAAGGATAGAGAATCAACACACGAATGGGGACAGATGGAGCAATATTACTGGTCAAGCCACATCATTTATTCTCATTCAAGGGTTAATATCAATTTGAAGAAGCACATTCTAATCTGAGGGCTGATATGAGTTGAAAGAAGCACAATAGTGGCTCGGATTGCCAACATGGCATTGGCACTCCTTCACTCACTCCACTCCTATAAATAGGTATAGTTTTAAGCTTCTAGGTGTGTAGAATTTAGTGTATTGTTATGCTTCTAAAATGTATGTAGACTAGTTAATGTAATAGTTTCATTGAGTTTTTAATACAATTCTGATTTCGTTCTTCAAATTTCAGCTTATTGTTTAAACTTCTATTGCTTATTCAGTATAATTTCAGCTTATATCTAGCTTAATATCACTTAGTTTCTGCTTATTATCTCTTTATTAGTCTCATTTGTTTTCAAAAATTAGCTTAATCAAGTTTAATTATCTCATATCCTCAATTCAGTAAAGTTTTTCTTCAAGTATAGAAAATAATAAAAAAATTAGAAAAATATAAAAAATAAAAAAATAGTTTCAAATCAAATTTTAAATCTTCAATAAGCACAATTCAGCTTATACTTAGTGTATTCAAGCTCAGAAAGCTTGTGGTCAAAGTGTACTGTTCCATTCCTATTGAGGTATTCATATTGAAGCTGAGGTGTTGGGATATGCTGATACAGAAAGAAGTGACATCAGCCTATCTTAAAGATAGGCAACTATGAATCCCCTCTGTTCTAGCTGAGGGGAAATTAAGTGGTAAATCTCATCTGAATTTACTTTAGTAGTAGATTTGATTTTATAATATTTGATTTGTAGTATAGTTGTTTGTAGTAGCAGATTTAAATTTGATTTATACTTCTTAGTTTTATATAGTTGTTAGCTTATCTGAATTTGATCACAATTTCTTTGAATATAGTTAGTACATCTGTTAGAATTAGATTCTGAGTAAGTGATTGATTAATAGCTAGTTGATTAATTTGTTGAGTTTCTGGATCTGAGTTTGATGAGTATTACATATGTGTTACTGTTCCATTGAGATTTATATATGAGATTGAGTCTATTTTGTTTCATTGCACATCAGCTTGTGGTTCTAAGTTGGCTTTACTCTGAATCTGTGTACTGTTTCATTGATAGTCATTGTTTTGGTTGCATAACTTGAGTATTGAGTTTTTGATTTCTGACATGTGATAATTTGTGAATCTGTTATATTTGAAATCAGAGTGTGAGAATTTGTCATTTAAGTAGATCTGAATTTTGGAACATTGTGTGGATTGTTGATATTTAGAACAGTATTTTAGTAATTTGGTTGAGTTGTAGTTCATACTTCTAGTCTATTTCATCATTAGTTCATAGCAGTCACAATATATAGAGAGTGTTTGGGTTAAGCTGTTGCTAGTTTTAGTTATTTGTTTGAAAATTTTTCTTTGCTTCAGTAGTTTAAGTGGAAATAAATAGCTTAGTTATAACATAGTTTTGATAGCACTGGTTAAAGTCTGCTAGTATTTCATTGTGTCTTCATTTGTAATTTTTGATCATAACTGAGTTTCATATTAGTGGTTTTAGATTTGAGCATTGCTATATAGCTTCTGGATTTGTTGAATTCTAAATCTGATCATTTGTTTGAGCAACATTCTGTGAGCTATTTTACCTTTGCAAAGTTGAGTTGTTGATAACTTTGCAACTGTTTGTATTGCAGACTTGTATCTGAACTGTTGGTTCTTTTAGTTGTTTTTGATTTGTTTTTTTTTAATAGTGATTTTATTCAGATCAGTTTGGTTCATATCACTACTTAACTTTTGCTGATACCTGAGCTTATTCTGTTATTAGTTATAGTTGGATAATTAGTTGCTTATCTCAGCTGTCTACTTAGTTTCATTCAGTAGTACTTTGCAAATTTCAGTACTTGATCTAGTGACTCTGTATTGTAGTTGTTCTTTTGCCCTTTTTGCTGGCTCATTTGAGTTTTTTATAGCTGATTTCTGAGCTTATGAAGTTGTCTGATTGGAAGAGTTTTGGGCTGCTTAACTAAGTTTGTGACTGTATTTGTGATTTGATTTGCTTGAATCTGATTCTTCTGAGCTTGATTAGAGTTGTTAACTGTGTTGAGCATTACTATCCTTGCTGCTGTTATACTATTGCTTATTCTAGTTATACTGCTTATTCAGTGTGAGCTTATTCTGAGCTTATTGCTATAGTTTGAGAATCTGTGGTTAATCTGAGCTTGATTTGATCATTTTCTGTCACAACTGAGTTTATTGCATCATTTTTAGTCAGTATTTTTCATTTTCATAAGTTTTTATCACTAGTGCTTATTATTAAGCACTTGTGATAAGCAGTTTCTCTTAAAATAAGTAGTTTAGCTTTTCAATTTCTTAACAAAATTTTATTTTAAGTTCTTTTTATAATTTTAGATTTTCTGGAATTTTTCCAGATTTTTCCAAAGCTTTTTACTATTTTTCTTATTTTATTTTGATTTATATTCAATTTTTAAATAGTTTTAAATAGTAAAAATCCATAAAAAATCAGAAAAAGCTGTGAAAAATACAAAAATATTTTTATAAATTATTTTATAATATTTTAGAATTTTAGAATTTAATTTTCATTTTTCCAAGTTATTTTTCTATTTTTCCTAATTTTTAATTAAATTTTAATTCCAAAACTCATTTTTAATTCATAGAAAATAAACAAAAAGTCAAAAAAATATTTTTCTTTTCTTAAAATTCTTTTTATTAGTTTAAGATTTTTAGAAAATATTTTCAAGTTCGTAGGATCATTTTTCGTTATACGTTACGTTTTAAATTTTGCGGTTACGTTTCCGATTTTACGTTTTTCACTTTGGTGCATAATTAGCTTGTACTTTCTGCATATTTCATACTTGTTTGTGATTACGTGAACTATTTGATTGCTATTTTTCACTTTCTCACTTTTCAAATTCACGATTTCAACCAATTATATATAATATAGTATAGTATCGAAGTGATCCGCGTAAAATATGGATCACCCGAGCCGTTTTCCCAACGAAGGCGAATGGAATTGAGAATATCGATTCGTGAAATAGTCGAATTGGGTTGGTTTTTGGCCATAAAATGGTGAGTGAATAAGCACTCACCAAAATCCCCCCGACTAAAGTATTGCCCCTCACGCAATTTGATCAATTCACGCTCTTGGGATAAATAATTTCAAAACTCTTTCTACTGACTTTGTAAAGTAGCAAGGATGTTCGAAAGAAGTAATGAAATCATTTATTCCCGAAAAACGCTCCATTTTCCGAAATTTTCCTTTTATTCCTTTATTCCACTTATACTTTCTATTTTTGGATTTTTTCTCACTACATACTTGTGACAGTTTGTTGAACTTTCATTATTTTGCAATAATTGTTAGGGTCGACGAGTAGAAACACTTCTATTAAGAAGCGACCATACGGATAAAAATCGTCATACTTGATTTTTCACAAGTACCCAAACTAAGCGTACAAACGAGATCACAGCTTATCTACAAATTAGATGCTAACACTACTCATAACAGTTACTTGTGAAAACTCCTTACTCCCATTTCCTAGGTTTTGTATCTCAATATTTTATTTTTGTTGAGAAATGAATTGCTTCATATTTTCTCGTTTCAATATTTTTTAGTCCGATAGTGATACCTAAGTTAAAACGATAAGTAGTTACTCATTTTCTCTTAAGAATCACTGCAATAGAAATTCGGTCCACATCAAGGAATTTGGGGAACATACAATATCAAGGATATAAGTTGCGGAGTACGATCACGTGCACCTCATGTGACTGATTACTAATCACTTATCACATGCACCTCACGCGCCAACAACTTATTTACATTCAAGCTCTTATTCATACATAACTTTCGACTTTAACTTTTTTCATTTTTTTTTTTTCATACTTTTCATTTTTTTTTCTTTCTTTCTTGACTTTTTTTTTTAACATCAATGGAAGCTTATCGGGTAGCTCAAAAACCACATAGATAATCAACTTTTGACTTTTGATTTTTTCACTTTTTGCTCTAATTTTTTATGTTCCTTGATATGTACCCAACTTCTAAAGCAAAAATTCTCTTAAGAAAACAAAAAACTAAATATTATTCAAACCGAAATACCACTAATTAACCTAGAACATCTATTATATATGGGTGACGTTTCTGATGGGAGTAAAAAGCCACAAGTACCTCTTATGAGCTCTAAAGAGAACCACTACTCCACGTTTAGCATCTAACTTCTAAATAAACTCTATCATTTCTCGCTCTTCGCAATTTAAGATTCCAAATAATGAAACCAGCGAATACTTAGCCGATAATCAGCCACGCACATATAAAGTCAGATACAGAAACTTGCAAATTCTAGAAGAAAAATTCGCGTTTTCTAGCTCCTTATGTAAAAGACTAGCAAAAGCTTTTAAGCTGCGCATGTATAAAGTCAAGTACGGGAACTTGCAGATTCTTAAGAAAGAATTCGCATTTTATAGCTCCTAGTGTACAAGACTGGCACAAGCTTTTATGATTGTCATTGGTTAAGGGAACAAGCTAGGGCTCAAGACGCCCGGTCAAGTCAAAATATTTATTCCTACTCTCGCCAGCAAGAAAGTCAACAAGGTGTCAAAACACTTATTCAAACTTTATTATATTTTTGCACAACTTTTTTCAACTTTTTCTCATTTTTTTTTTACTTTTCCTTGACTTTTTCATCAAAATTTTTGAAATTTTTTCAATTTTTCAATTTTTTTAATTTTTGGTGGAAAAACGGAGTTGCAAGAGTGCACGAATTTTGTGAAAAATGCAAGGTCAAAATCGAATCGAAGATTCACCCTCCCCCCGACTAGAACGAAACATTGTCCTCAATGTTTTATGGGTTAAGGTAATCCTAACAAAATTCTAGGCCGTTTATTAATTATGCCAAAGAAAACGTTAGTCGATAAGATTTAACGGATATAGGATTTCCAAGTAGCACCGATGAATGAGACTCCAAGTGAAGAGATAACGAGCATGAGAGTCATCATAAATCGCGGACTATCCTAACAAACATCACAAACAATCATGGAACACAAGAGTAGAAGAGGCACCCCCTCCTCACGTTATTTGTTAGAAAATAGAAAATAAGAAGATGAAATTGGATAAGCATGGGTTGCCACCCACGAAGCGCTTGTTTTTGTTCACCGAGTCACATGAGCTTGACTCGATCCCCGAATTCAATTGTCCTTGGGGAAAGTTTGGAGATCCGGGACTACCATAGTCGGTACATCCCCTCCAAAATAGTGTTTCAAACGGTGACCATTCACCTTAAAATTGGGACCATCTTGTTGAGCTAACTCAATGGTTCCATAAGGGAAAACTTGGGTTATTGTGAATGGTCCAGACCAACGGGTTTTAAGCTTACCCGAGAATATCTTTAACCGAGAATTAAAAAGTAGCACTTGATCACCAACGTTAAAAACGCGGTCTTTGATCTTGGCATCATGAAGTCTTTTTGTTTTCTCTTTATATATCAAAGAATTCTCGTAAGCTTGATCACGGAGTTCTACTAACTCATTCAATTGAATTTTTCTATGATCACCCGCGGTTTTCAAGTCAAAGTTGGCATGTTTTAAGGCCCAGTAGGCCTTGTGCTCTAGTTCGATGGGCAAATGACAAGCTTTCCCGTAAACCAGCTTATATGGTGTACACCCAATGGGAGTTTTGTAAGCGGTCCGGAAAGCCCAAAGTGCATCTTCTAATTTATCGGCCCAAGAGGCACGGTGTTCTCCTACTGTCCTTTCAAGTATACGTTTTAAACCACGATTGGAGACCTCAACCTGACCACTTGTTTGTGGATGATAAGCCGTGGAAAGACGATGTGTGACACCATATTTAAGCATAACTTTCGCAAATTGATCATTGCAAAAATGGGTCCCACGATCGCTTATGATGGCTCGAGGTGCACCAAATCGGGCAAAGAGACTCTTTAAAAACTTAACAACCACTCGGGCGTCATTGGTGGGGAGCGCCTTCGCTTCAACCCATTTTGATAAGTAATCGACGGCCACGAGGATGTATTTGTTACCCCTAGACGACGGGAATGGCCCCATGAAATCGATGCCCCAAACGTCAAAAATCTCACAAACTTGAATCGCATTTTGCGGCATTTCATCTTTTTGAGAGATTTTCCCTTGACGTTGGCAAGAATCACATGTTTTCACCAATTCATGGGCATCCCGATATATCGTCGGCCAATAAAATCCGGAATCGAAAACCTTCTTAGCGGTGAAATTGGCACCATGATGTCCCCCCATGGGTCCACTATGACATGCCTTTAAAATTTCAACGACATCCGTACTGTGAACACACCGCCGGATCACTTGATCCGCACAGACTTTGAACAAGTAGGGGTCGTCCCAAAAATAATGTTGGACATCTTTAAAGAATTTCTTCTTTTGTTGGGACGACATCCCTTTCCTAATGAATTTCCCTGCATGGTAATTCGCAAAATCGGCGAACCATGGGGTACTTTGGTCAATTTTGGTCACACTCCCAACTGTCTCAAGAGGAAATGTTTCCGTAATTTCCTTATTCTCGAGAACACTTTGATAGGGATTCTCAAGTCTAGAAAGATGGTCGGCAGCAAGATTCTCAGCTCTTTTCTTGTCTCGTATTTCGACATCAAATTCTTGGAGCAAAAGAACCCACCGCATTAAACGTGGCTTAGCGTCTTGCTTCGCCATTAAGTACTTCAAGGCTGAGTGGTCCGTATACACTGCACTTTTTAAGCAACAAATAAGGTCTAAATTTTTCAAAAGCATAGACGACCGCTAACATCTCCTTTTCGGTGGTTGTGTAATGATGTTGGGCGTCATTCATGGTCTTGCTTGCATAGTGTATCGGCTGAAAATACTTGTTCTTACGTTGCCCCAGAACTGCACCAATGGCATAATCGCTTGCATCACACATTAGCTCAAATGGTAAGTCCCAATCGGGGGCAACTAAGATTGGTGCCTCCGTTAACTTCTTCTTCAAAACATTAAATGCATCGACGCATTCATTCGTGAAGTTAAACGGAGCATCTTTTTCTAAAAGACGGGTCAGAGACCGGGCTATCTTAGAGAAATCTTGAATAAAACGTCGGTAAAAGCCGGCATGACCAAGGAAACTTCGGATTCCTTTGACGGTAGTCGGGTGTGGTAATTTAGCAATAACATCGACTTTTGCCCGATCCACCTCAATTCCAGATTTGGAAATTTTATGGCCAAGGACTATTCCCTCTTTAACCATAAAGTGACACTTTTCCCAATTTAGAACTAAATTAGTGTTTTCACACTGAATTATCATATTTTCCAAATGGGAAAGGCAAGAGTCGAAAGAATCTCCATAGACGGAGAAGTCGTCCATGAACACTTCCATGGTTTTTTCAATCATATCAGAGAAAATGGCCATCATACACCGTTGAAACGTGCCTGGAGCGTTACATAAGCCAAAGGGCATTCTACGATAGGCAAACGTTCCATACGGGCAAGTAAAAGTGGTCTTTTCTTGATCCTGGGGATCAATGGGAATTTGAAAGTACCCAGAAAAGCCATCTAGAAAACAATAGAACTCATTTCCCGCTAAACGTTCAAGCATTTGGTCCATAAAAGGGAGCGGGAAATGGTCTTTACGTGTCGCATCATTCAACTTGCGGTAGTCAATACAAACTCTCCATCCGGTCACAAGTCGAGTCGGTATAAGCTCATTATCGTCATTCTTCACAACAGTGATTCCGCCCTTCTTTGGCACACAATGAACCGGGCTAACCCATGAACTATCCGAGATTGGATAAATCATTCCAGCGTCAAGGAGTTTAATAACATCCTTTTTGATCACTTCATGGATTTGTGGATTAACCCGTACCCGAGTCGTTTTCCCAACGAAGGCGAATAGAATCGAGAATATCGATTCGTGAAATCGCGAATTTGAAAAGTGAGAAACTGAAAAATAGCAATCAAATAGTTCAGGTAATCACAAACAAGTATGAAATATGCAGAAAGTACAAGCTAATTATGCACCAAAGTGAAAAACGTAAAATCGGAAATGTAACCGCAAAATTTAAAACGTAACGTATAACGAAAAATGATCCTACGAACTTGAAAATGTTTTCTAAAATCTTAAACTAATAAAAAGAATTTTAAGAAAAAGAAAAATATTTTTTTGACTTTTTGTTTATTTTCTATGAATTAAAAATGATTTTTGGAATTAAAATTGAATTAAAAATTAGGTAAAATAGAAAAATAACTTGGAAAAATGAAAATTAAATTCTAAAAATTCTAAAATATTATAAAATAATTTCTAAAAATATTTTTGTATTTTTCACAGCTTTTTCTGATTTTTTATGGATTTTTACTATTTAAAAATTGAATATAAATCAAAATAAAATAAGAAAAATAGTAAAAAGCTTTGGAAAAATCTGGAAAAATTCCAGAAAATCTAAAATTATAAAAAGAACTTAAAATAAAATTTTGAGAAGAAATTGAAAAGCTAAACTGCTTATTTTAAGAGAAACTGCTTATCACAAGTGCTTAATAATAAGCACTTGTGATAAAAACTTATGAAACTGAAAAATACTGACTAAAATGATGCAATAAACTCAGTTGTGACAGAAAATGATCAAATCAAGCTCAGATTAACCACAGATTCTCAAACTATAGCAATAAGCTCAGAATAAGCTCACACTGAATAAGCAGTATAACTAGAATAAGCAATAGCATAACAGGAGCAAGGATAGTAATGCTCAACACAGTTAACAACTCTAATCAAGCTCAGAAGAATCAGATTCAAGCAAATCAAATCACAAATACAGTCACAAACTTAGTTAAGCAGCCCAAAACTCTTCCAATCAGACAACTTCATAAGCTCAGAAATCAGCTATAAAAAACTCAAATGAGCCAGCAAATAGGGCAAAAGAACAACTACAATACAGAGTCACTAGATCAAGTACTGAAATTTGCAAAGTACTACTGAATGAAACTAAGTAGACAGCTGAGATAAGCAACTAATTATCCAACTATAACTAATAACAGAATAAGCTCAGGTATCAGCAAAAGTTAAGTAGTGATATGAACCAAACTGATCTGAATAAAATCACTCTTAAAAAAACAAATAAAAAACAACTAAAAGAACCAACAGTTCAGATACAAGTCTGCAATACAAACAGTTGCAAAGTTATCAACAACTCAACTTTGCAAAGGTAAAATAGCTCACAGAATGTTGCTCAGACAAATGATCAGATTTAGAATTCAACAAATCCAGAAGCTATATAGCAATGCTCAAATCTAAAACTACTAATATGAAACTCAGTTATGATCAAAAATTACAAATGAAGACACAATGAAATACTAGCAGACTTTAACCAGTGCTATCAAAACTATGTTATAACTAAGCTATTTATTTCCACTTAAACTACTGAAGCAAAGAAAATTTTTCAAACAAATAACTAAAACTAGCAACAGCTTAACCCAAACACTCTCTATATATTGTGACTGCTATGAACTAATGATGAAATAGACTAGAAGCATGAACTACAACTCAACCAAATTACTAAAATACTGTTCTAAATATCAACAATCCACACAATGTTCCAAAATTCAGATCTACTTAAATGACAAATTCTCACACTCTGATTTCAAATATAACAGATTCACAAATTATCACAAGTCAGAATTCAAAAACTCAATACTCAAGTTATGCAACCAAAACAATGACTATCAATGAAACAGTACACAGATTCAGAGTAAAGCCAACTCAGAACCACAAGCTGATGTGCAATGAAACAAAATAGACTCAATCTCAGATATAAATCTCAATGGAACAGTAACACATATGTAATACTCATCAAACTCAGATCCAGAAACTCAACAAATTAATCAACAAGCTATTAATCAATCACTTACTCAGAATCTAATTCTAACAGATGTACTAACTATATTCAAACAAATTGTGATCAAATTCAGATAAGCTAACAACTATATAAAACTAAGAAGTATAAATCAAATTTAAATCTGCTACTACAAACAACTATACTACAAATCAAATATTATAAAGTAAATTCAGGTGAGATTTACCACTTAATTTCCCCTCAGCTAGAACAGAGGGGATTCACAGTTGCCTATCTTTAAGATAGGCTGATGTCACTTCTTTCTGTATCAGCATATCCCAACACCTCAGCTTCAATATGAATACCTCAATAGGAATGGAACAGTACACTTTGACCACAAGCTTTCTGAGCTTGAATACACTAAGTATAAGCTGAATTGTGCTTATTGAAGATTTAAAACTTTGATTTGAAACTATTTTTTTATTTTTTATATTTTTCTAATTTTTTTTATTATTTTCTATACTTGAAGAAAAACTTTACTGAATTGAGGATATGAGATAATGAAACTTGATTAAGCTAATTTTTGAAAACAAATGAGATTAATAAAGAGATAATAAGCAGAAACTAAGTGATATTAAGCTAGATATAAGCTGAAATTATACTGAATAAGCAATAGAAGTTTAAACAATAAGCTGAAATTTGAAGAACGAAATCAGAATTGTATTAAAAACTCAATGAAACTATTACATTAACTAGTCTACATACATTTTAGAAGCATAACAATACACTAAATTCTACACACCTAGAAGCTTAAAACTATACCTATTTATAGGAGTGGAGTGAGTGAAGGAGTGCCAATGCCATGTTGGCAATCCGAGCCACTATTGTGCTTCTTTCAACTCATATCAGCCCTCAGATTAGAATGTGCTTCTTCAAATTGATATTAACCCTTGAATGAGAATAAATGATGTGGCTTGACCAGTAATATTGCTCCATCTGTCCCCATTCGTATGTTGATTCTCTGTCCTTGTCAGAGTTTCTAGAAGCCGAATCCAATGCCCAAAGAATGATGTGTTCCCACCAATTATACCCTGCCAAGTGTCATTCCTGACATCTCATTCTCTCTGACACGCCCAAATCACGTGGGAAATGCTTCTAGAAGCCCCAATGATGAGTAATTAAATGCTTAATTTATGTGGTTCGAACCAATTTGAGCACTTGTGCAATTAGGGTTCATGTGGTGTGAGAGGTTTATGGGTTTGGGGGAAATGGGGGAAAACACGTTTGGTTTTATTATTTGTGTGTTGACCTCATTTGTTGACCGATGGGTTATGGAGTGGGCTCGGGTCAAGGTTGGGTAAACGTGGGCTTTTTATTATTTTTGTGGATTATGGGCTATGAATTAATTTGGACTAGGCTCAATATACAATGGATCAGGTTTCCATTTTCAGTTTTGGTATCAAAAGAAATTTCAAGGACCATTAGTGTAAACTTCCAAACTCCAAGGGTTGAATGTGTAATTTCCTCAAAATAAATTTCAGGGACTAATCTTGCCAAGTCTGAATAGGTGAAGGACTGAAATTGATTCTTGGATCCCCGGCTTTGACTTTTTGACCAACTTCTACTCTCGTGCCCGTTTTCATTGTTTTTTAGTGATTTTTCATCATTTTGTGTAATAACCGTACCTGCATATTCACAACATAAAAACACACATTTTCTTGGCATTTGTTAGCTCAAATAGTCGAATTGGGTTGGTTTTTGGCCATAAAATGGTGTGTGAATAAGTACTCACCAAAATCCCCCCGACTAAGGTATTGTCGTGTCCTCACGCAATGTGATCAATTCACGCTCTTGGGATAAATAATTTCAAAACTCTTTCTACTGACTTTGTAAAGTAGCAAGGATGTTTGAAAGAAGTAATGAAATCATTTATTCCCGAAAAACACTCCGTTTTCTGAAATTTTCCTTTTATTCCTTTATTCCACTTATACTTTCTATTTTTGGACTTTTTCTCACTTCATACTTGTGACGGTTTGTTGAACTTTCATTATTTTGCAATAATTGTTAGGGTCGACGAGTAGAAACACTTCTATTAAGAAGCGACCATACGGATAAAAATCGTCATCCTTGATTTTTCACAAGTATCCAAACTAAGCGTACAAACGAGATCACAGCTTATCTACAAATTAGATGCTAACACTACTCATAACAGTTACTTGTGGAAACTCCTTACTCCCATTTCCTAGGTTTTGTATCTCAATATTTTATTTTTGTTGAGAAATGAATTGCTTCATATTTTCTCGTTTCAATATTTTTTAGTCCGATAGTGATACCTAAGTTAAAACGATAAGTAGTTACTCGTTTTCTCTTAAGAATCACTGCAATAGAAATTCGGTCCACATCAAGGAATTTGGGGAACATACAATATCAAGGATATAAGTTGCGGAGTACGATCACGTGCACCTTATGTGACTGATTACTAATCACTTATCACATGCACCTCACGCGCCAACAACTTATTTACATTCAAGCTCTTATTCATACATAACTTTCGACTTTCAATTTTTTTTCATACTTTTCATTTTTTTTTTCTTTCTTTCTTGATTTTTTTTTTTTTTTTTTTTTTTTTTTTTAACATCAATGGAAGCTTATCGGGTAGCTCCAAAACCACATAGATAATCAACTTTTGACTTTTGATTTTTTCACTTTTTGCTCTAATTTTTTATGTTCCTTGATATGTACCCAACTTCTAAAGCAAAAATTCTCTTAAGAAAACAAAAAACTAAATATTATTCAAACCGAAATACCACTAATTAACCTAGAACATCTATTATATATGGGTGACGTTTCTGATGGGAGTAAAAAGCCACAAGTACCTCTTATGAGCTCTAAAGAGAACCACTACTCCACGTTTAGCATCTAACTTCTAAATAAACTCTATCATTTCTTGCTCTTCGCAATTTAAGATTCCAAATAATGAAACCAGCGAATACTTAGCCGATAATCAGCCACGCATATATAAAGTCAGATACGGAAACTTGCAAATTCTAGAAGAAGAATTCGCGTTTTCTAGCTCCTTATGTAAAAGACTAGCAAAAGCTTTTTAGCTGCGCATGTATAAAGTCAAGTACGGGAACTTGCAGATTCTTAAGAAAGAATTCGCATTTTATAGCTTCTAGTGTACAAGACTAGCACAAGCTTTTGTAATTATCATTGGTTAAGGGAACAAGCTAGGGCTCAACAAGCCTGGTCAAGTCAAAATATTTATTCCTACTCTCGCCAGCAAGAAAGTCAACAAGGTGTCAAAACACTTATTCAAACTTTATTATATTTTTGCACAACTTTTTTCAACTTTTTCTCATTTTTTTTTTACTTTTCCTTGAATTTTTCATCAAAATTTTTGAAACTTTTTCAATTTTTCAATTTTTTTTTTTTTTTATTTTTGGTGGAAAAACGGAATTGCAAGAGTGCACGACTTTTGTGAAAAATGCAAGGTCAAAATCGAATCGAAGATTCACCCTCCCCCCGACTAGAACGAAACATTGTCCTCAATGTTTTATGGGTTAAGGTAATCCTAACAAAATTCTAGGCCGTTTATTAATTATGCCAAAGAAAACGTTAGTCGATAAGATTTAACGGATATAGGATTTCCAAGTAGCACTGATGAATGAGACTCCAAGTGAAGAGATAACGAGCACAAGAGTCATCATAAATCGCGGACAATCCTAACAAACATCACAAACAATCATGGAACACAAGAGTAGAAGAGGCACCCCCTCCTCACGTTATTTGTTAGAAAATAGAAAATAAGAAGATGAAATTGGATAAGCATGGGTTGCCACCCACGAAGCGCTTGTTTTTGTTCACCGAGTCACATGAGCTTGACTCGATCCCCGAATTCAATTGTCCTTGGGGAAAGTTTGGAGATTCGGGACTACCATAGTCGGTACATCCCCTCCAAAATAGTGTTTCAAATGGTGACCATTCACCTTAAAATTGGGACCATTGAGTTAGCTCAACAGGGACCCTACACTAAGAACTAGAATGACGAAGCACAAAAACTCAGGCCAGCGGACTCCGCAGTTGGAAAAAACACGTGATGATCCCCAGAGGAGGAATCACCAAGATCCAACCTCTAGGCAGGCTTCTGGAACAACCAGTGCGCCTGGTCACCAAGAATCGGGCCCAACCCTAATTCTCCCAACGGTGGAACTGCCCGCAGGGACTACTCAAACCACCACGGTGGTTCTAAGCGTTGAAGAACTTCAGCGCACTCTCTTCAACACTCCCCATCAAACGGCACCCATTGTGGACAACACCGTGCCACCAGGCGTGCCTAACCGAGATAAGGGACCTAACCCAGAAGCAGACATTGTTGCGCTGGAAGAGGACGTGCCTGAATTAACGCTAAGTAATTTTGTATCTCAAAATTATGAAGCTTTAACCAACCTCATGCAAGAAGAGGCAAGGAGAAGGTCAAGCCAGAGCCTACAAGCCCGGCTTAATTTTAACCCAGAAACATCCCCACCGCACTACCAGGAGCGTGAAAACAATGAGAGGCGTACCAATGTCCACGCCAGACTTGGTACAACATCTGATTCATAATACTCGGAGGAATACGAAGACAATGAAAGGCGCACTAATGTCCACGCTAGACTTGGTAACCGCAGGATGCAAGAAAGACTTGGACGACAACGCTCACCGGGCTAGAGCTCTTCAAGGTCAGGAAGCAGAAGAATCCATGATAGACTGGGGAGACGAATTTCCCCAAGTGAAAGTCCCTCAAGCTCAGACTCTGAGGAAAAATGGCGCAAGTGCCGCAAAAGGGACAATTCCTCCTCAAGCAACTCCTCGGACAACGAGGACAAAGAGATAAGACACTGGAAGTCCAGTGGAAGACATCGCGAGGAAGAAGATGCATATATATCTCTTCCTTGGCATCGCCAAAAGGTTGATGCATTCACACGACGCATTAGCGATTACTCGGATAACAGGAGAAGGCGCATGCTACTATCGAAAATTTTCGAATCATCCTGATGACCACCTAAAAAGGTTGATGCATTCACACGACGCATCCTGATGACCACCTAAAAATTTTCGAATCAGCTGCTACTATCGAAAATTGGCCACAACCTGTATGGTGTCATATGTTTAATTCTACATTAGTAGGGAATGCGCGAACCTGGTTTAGCAAGCTTCCACGAAGAAGCATAAACGGGTTTGAAGAGTTGCGAAGGGCATTCCGCTTAAACTTCACTCAAAGAAAGAAGTGCGCTAAGAAACCTGTTGAATTAGCCAGAGTGAAACAGCGCCAAGGGGAAACCACAAGTGCTTATATGGAGCGCTACAAGGATGAATGCATACAATTCAAGGCATGCCCCGAAGTGCTCAAGATCTCAAGGTTCATGAATGGGATCAATAACCCAGAGTTAATAAGGAGACTCAATGATAAGGTGCCTCAAACCTTTTACGAACTAACAAAGCGCACCAGGTCCTTTATCCAAGGAGAAGCAGCAACTGCGGATAGCAAAAAAGGCTACTCAAATAATTGGCAGCAAGAACAGCCTAGGAGACAATCCAATGATCAGAGTAGCAATCGCAGCAAGAATTATCGCAGTCAGGGAAGCGGACGAGATAACGACAAATATACCCCCCCCCCCTCACGAAAACTCCAAGGGAGATATTTGTAACAGAAGGCGCAAACTTCCCAAAACCCCCACCAATACGCACTCCAGAGGATCGGCGTGTAGGGAATGTATACTGCGAATACCATGGACAAAAGGGCCATACTACTAACGAGTGTGTCCAACTACGACAACTAATTGACAAATTAGTAAAGGAGGGTCGAATGGATCATCTCGTTAAGAATATTAAAGAATTAAAGGATAAACAAAAGAATGGAGGTAAGAAGGAGCCACCCAAAGATAAGGCTGACATTATTTACATGATACAGTCATGGCAGCGCAAGACGAAGCAAAAAATCAGCCAAAAATTCTCTTTTGGGAATTGAAATATCCTTCCCCACTCTAGTTGTGGACAACGCAGTAGTAGAGCCGCTAACCATTGAGATACATACTGGGGGACACGATATCCGCCGCATGTATATTGATGGAGGAGCATCCGCAGACATTCTGTATGAACATTGTTTCAAGAGGCTACGACCTGAGATACAAAGTCAGTTAATTCCGGCCACGATGTCGCTAACTGGCTTCACAAGAGAAAAGATATGGCCTATGGGGCAACTGCGCTTACTTGTAGTCGTTGGTGATGAACAACACTCTACAGCGAAATGGATGAACTTCATGGTAATCAAGTCTCCATCACCGTACAACGGCATTATTGGGAGACTTGGAATATCATCTATGCGCGCTACACCATCCACAGCGCATGGGATGCTCACGTTCCCAGTAAAAGGAGGCATTGTCACCCTCTATAATACCACAGTGTCACCTAAAGAATGCAATATAGTAACAAGTGAAGTGGAGAAGGTCCCAGAACAGCGCGCAGCTAAAATACTAAACCTAAAGGTCGCAATTCACCCTGACTATCCAGATCAAGAGATATCAATTGGAGGGTCGCTGTTTGACAAAGGCAGAGCGGCTGTGTGCGCACTCTTGCAAAAGAACCTATATATCTTTGCATGGGAACCAAAGGACATGATTGGAGTACCGCTGTAACACCCCAACCCGACAAGGGTAGAAGTATCACATTATGGTGGCATATCAGAACATACAACGCAAGCGGAAGACTTATAAACATAAAGTTACAAAGGATATTCTAAAGATTACAAAGGAAATACTAACTCTATACAAGAATGAGAATACCAAAGCTAAACAAAATCTAATCGAATCCAAGTCCAAGTCTAATCCAAGTGTCAAAGGCTTCTAATCATTAGGGTAGTCCACTAACGCTCCTATGAACTCTTCACCCAAACCCAGCTTCCAACCTAAAACCTGCCGCAGGAAAAGAAATGCGGCTGAGCTTAAAAAGCCCAGTGAACAGATATATATCAAAACAAATGGATAATCGAAATGTAAATAAGCATATGAAACGGAAAGCATAAACTCCTGTTGAAAGAGAAAGTCATCTGTCAAATGCATAAGAGATCAACGAACAACTGAACGAATATCATAAGTCAAACGAAACGAAGCATCATAGATATATCAAGCATAAAAAAATCATAAGAGAATTAAGAGCACGTATCAACAAAGGCTTGTCCACCAGAGACACTCGAATGGACAAAAGAAATAAAGGAAAGCCACGAGCCGACCTACCAGAGACACTCGAATAGGTCTAATCACATAATCATATATCCATCAAATCATAAGTTGTACAAAGAGGGGAGACCTCTAAGTACCAAATGGAGTAGCTAGCTCCAACTTGAAGAAGTGTAAGCACACACTCACATTCACCCTACACAAAACAGAATACCTAGGATGCATCCATACGCCCCCTCCTACAAACAAATCATATATACACCTGCTCGCATGACAAGTATATACACGTATAATGGCCAAGAGTACTCATAATCATATCATATCATATCAAAATGGGGACGCCGTGGATCAATCACACCTCCACAGAAAGTGTCATGCCATTGGTGCTTCAATGACACGCCCATGGTACCTCCATGAGTAGAATAAAAACTCGGGCATTAGAACAGATGAAATCATATCATATCATATCCAACAGAACATAGCAAACTGAACTGAATCATATCAAACGAATCATATCAAAGCTCATATCAGAAGGATCATATCAGAAGCTCATATCAAAAGATCATAACAAAGGGATCATAGCAATGACATATCGAAAGGGAATCATAGCAGTGTCAAGGATCAAGAAAGTCATGAGAAGTCCCTACTGAAAAGGGAAGAATATCTGTACCTCAAACCGCAAATGCAAAACACATCAGAAGACATAGAGATTGAAAGTTACTCCTTCTTCAGCGAATCTACACGAATTAATGATCATTTTATTACATATATGCTCATTTGAAATCAGATTACTTATTTTAGATTTCTTTCTATTTTAGTAGCTTTCCACTTTTTGGAAGTTTCCCGAATTAGCAAGTTTTCATATTTAGTAAGTCTCCCGAAATAGTTATTAAATACTTTAAGGTTCTAATTGAAAATTTTAAATGTATTTATAAGAGTTAAAATGACCAATATAACAGTCTAGGGTTAATATGTCAATTTAATAAAGTTCAGGGTCATAAATGTAATTTATCAAAATTTAAGGTTTAATTATGTCAATTAATTTATTCTAGGATTAAAATGTAAATTAGCTTAATAATGTCAATTTAGGACTCCGCCGTTTCATAAATTATATTAAAGTATTCTTGACATCATTTTAGACCGCGATGACAAAAATACAATTATTCGATGTATACCCACACGACCCTTTCTCGACATACATTTAACGAGACCAAACAAGTCTCCAATATGACCACTTATTTACCAAACCAAACCACGCCCTTGACATTTTTTTTTAAATCAGTTTGTACACCATTTTAAAGATCACTCGACGGCACACCATTTTACATTCATAAAAACGAGACAGCATAAGACCAAAAGACCTAACATGCTACTCTGTTAACAATTCAGCTTATCACATCCAATGCATTTTAAACCCACGACAAAAACCCTTTTAAACTCACCAATCAAATGAGACACCATAAAAGGCAAAAATACGCCCCACACACTATTTTATACGTATCAGGTTATGCATGTTTCATCTTCATTTCTTAGGTTTACTACCATCCTACTTTCTCATTCACGACACACACCACATCACCATTTCCATCCCATGCATTCGACAAACAACACACACCATGAACAGCCCATTCGTTTCATATATGTTCCATGTTTAATAATCTCCTTAGACCCACCAAAACTCACGCACAGTTACATCTTTTTGACAGCCCAACTAAAGCGAACACATATTCCAGGTTTTTACAAACTAAATAAAACACAATCTTCCTTTTCCAAACCCAATGAGACACCCTCTTATACAGAAAGTAAGCCGAGAAAAACATGTATATATTTTACTCTTTTTTTTTTCTCAGCTTGATACAGATTAGGTGAAACATGTTTATGTCGTATATATGGTGGTCGAAGCAGGTTCAATATAACAGGTTAAATAGGTCGATATACAAGGCTCTCTTATTTGTTATTTTATGTGATGAAGTTATGATTTCATGTGAGTTTTCTAGTCGTGTTCATGTATAGATATTAGCCGATTCATAATAGGTTGTAGCGGACATGTAACATACGTATAACATAGGTCACAATGAGGAGAAAACAAGACGGAGGTAGAGTATACCTTAAACTGAAATCAAAGAGGATCGAATAATAATAATGTACACTCGAATCAGTCACCATGAACATTTCAACCTGTTGTGATTTGTTTTCCAAAACCGCATAACACCATGATCACCAAGATGTGATCACAGCCTCCACACCTTCACCTCCTATCCTTGCCAAGAGAAATATTGCGTTTAGAAATATTGTTTAGGTTTCTCCATGCTTCGGTTTGGAGAGGAAAAGTAGAAATACTTGGAGATACACTTGTTATTAAGGTTTCTGTGATGGAAGTATTTGAGATGTGGGATCCGGTTTGCATGGGAGTGGGGTGAATAAGGTGCCGAGTTTTAGGAGAGTTAGTGGACTATATCTTTTCCAAAATTTAAATGTATCTAACCTCCTTTTAGTAGTCATTGTTGTGCACAAAATTTAAATGAAAATAGACCATATATGTACATAGAAATCGTGTGGTATAATGTTCCCAAACAGAGTTATATTGGGCCCTTATGTAATACATATGCATAACGTGTGAAAAAAAATATATATAGAAGTTATAGATTAGGTTCAACTTAGCTTATAATTTGTGATCTTTACTTTAAAAATCTAAAATAGATTATGTCTAATTATGTATAAATACTTAGGATATAATTTCGTACTTCTGGTTTCGTATTTTCATTTCGTAATTATTCTCATAACATAAACATTTAAGATAATCCCACATTCAAAACCTCATAAAATATTCGTATTAAATGTTCAAATGTTAATTCGGATTTTAGGTCGTTATAACCACGCTCTACCACAGAGCACAAGCTACAAATCCGACAAGGATACCCTCCAATACGACAGAAAAGCGTGGCCAAGCCCCAGATCGTGCAAAAGCCATCCTAGAGGAAGTGCACAAGCTTGTTGACACAGGCATCATGCGCGAAGTCTACTACCATGACTGGCTTTCTAACCTTGTAATGGTAAAGAAAAGTGATGGCAGTTGAAGAATGTGCGTGGACTTTACTGACCTTAATATAGCATGTCCACAGGATTGCTACCCGCTACCAGAAATAGACTGGAAGGTGGAATCCCTATGTGGATACCCTTTCAAATGCTTTTTAGACGCATACAAAGGATATCACCAAATCCAATGGCCAGGGAAGACGAAGAAAAAATAGTCTTCCACACAAATCAAGGGGTATATTGCTATACTAAAATGCCTTTTGGACTAAAGAACGCGGGAGCAACATATCAGCGCTTGGTGGACAATGCGTTTGAAAAGCAAGTAGGCCGCAACCTGGAAGTTTATGTCGATGACCTTGTTATCAAGAGTCATACTGAGGAAGAATTAGTGCGTGACATTGAGGAAACATTCAAGACACTGGGGAGGATCAACATGAAGTTAAATCCCAAGAAGTGTACCTTTGGCGCTACAGAAGGCATGTTTCTTGGGTATTTGAAAGAACCTGATGGCATAAAGCCCTGCCCAGAGAAAACAAAATCTGTCATCGAACTTCCTTCACCACGCACACTGAAAGAGGTTCAGTCACTAAACGGTAAATTAGCTGGACTAAACCGATTCTTATATAAATCAGCAGACAAATCGCTCCCACTCTTCAAAACACTCACGAAGTGCACAAAAAATGGAGACTTTCAGTGGACTACGGAAGCGGAAGAAGCTTTCCAATAACTCAAGCAACACCTAGCAGCACTTCCCAAACTCGTTGCACCCCGACCAGGGGAAGAATTGATTATGTACTTATCTGCAACTCATGGAGCAGTCAGCGCGATGCTATTGACAGATAGAAACTCCGTTCAAACACCAATATACTTTGTAAACAAAGCACTCAAAAAGACAGGGACCAACTATACTGCCATGGAAAAACTGGTCCTAGCTCTAGTCTTCGTAGCTAAGAGATTGCGCCGATACTTCCAAGCGCACCCAATAGCTGTGATCACAGACCAACCAATCAAGCAAGTTATCTCTAAACCTGACGCATCAGGACGGCTACAAAAATGGAGTATGTTATTGAGCGAGTATAACATCTCTTATAGACCGCGCACTGCAATTAAAGGACAGATATTAGCAGATTTCATCAGCAAAAAGCCAGACACTGATACTCCACCTACAAAAAGTGAGACAACACTACAAGAACCATGGATTCTATTCACAGATGGATCCTCGTGCGTGGATGGATCAGGCGCAGGCCTTATCCTTACTAACCCAGAAGGAGTGGAATTCACTTACACACTCCGTTTTGAATTCACAACCAAAAACAATGAGGCAGAATATGAAGCCCTACTCGCTGGACTGCGCATTGCCACTCAAATGGGCGTACGCAACCTAGAGGCAAATGTAGATTCCAGGCTAGTAGCCAATCACGTGTTAGGTGAATATGAGGCCAAGGATGAACACATGGTCCAATACCTCGAAAAAACCAAGTCTCTGATTCAGAATTTTGACATGTTCACCATCAGACAAGTCCCTAGAGGAGATAATAGGAAAGCTGACGCGCTTAGCAAGATCGCATCTACAAGCTTTGCACACCTATCCAAGCAGGTATTGGTGGAAACCCTGAAAAATAAATCAATCTCGAAGATGGAAATATCCATAGTGATAGAGGAACGAGATCCTACGTGGATGACACCGATTATCAAATTCATAAGCAAAGGGATCCTGTAACACCCCAACCCGACAAGGGTAAAGATATCACAACAATGGTTTCACATCAGATCATAATTAAGCATACAATTACAGTAATACAAAAGTTTCAAATAAGATTTAGGATCTACCAGGTTATCAAGTCCAGATTTGCTATCAAGTCTTCTAATCCAAGGGTACACTCTTTTCATAACCCAGCTTCCTACTAAAACCTGCCGCAGGAAAAGGAAATGCGGCTGAGCTTAAAAAGCCCAGTGAACAGATACATATACAAAGCAATGATAATGAAACAGAACTGAAATATAGTGCATTGGGGAAATAGAATAAGGAATAGATAAAAGAGTAATAGAATAGAAAGAAGAAAGGATAGTCATCTACCACGAGCCCAGAAACTCAAAGTCAATCTCAACATCATAATCTCAAAGTCATAATCACACAATCAGAGGGGATACCTCTCAGGCAACCAGATAATATGAGGGGTGTCCTCATGTATCATAATAGTGGAGTAGCTAGCTCCCAGAAATTGTGAAAGGCATGTATAGCACACAGTACCAGTCACCTCAAAGTCATACTCAGAGTCATAGTTAAATCCACTAAACAGAACAGATCTAGGATTGCAATCCATACGCCCCTTACTCAAAGTCAATCTCAAAGTCATATACTCAAAGTCATAATGGCCATAATAGTAATCATAAAAAGGGACGGCGTGAGAAATCACTCACCCACACATGAGTCATGCCAGCGGTGCATCACAGACATGCATATGGTACCTCCATAGGTAGGGAAACATAAATGGCTCGGGTATCAAACTAAGAGTCAGGTCTCAAAGTCATACAAAAGTCATATAGCAAAGATGCATCTCAAGGTCATGTCTCAAGGTCATCTCAAAATCATAATATCAGAAGTCATATCAATGGTTCAGAATATCCAAGGTTCATTCCCAAAGGTTCATTTCAAAAGATTCGTTATTAAGTTTCGTAAGTTCAAAATAAAATGTGAAAGAGTTAAGAGAAAATAGATTTAAAACTTTAATAGTTATTTACCCATTTCATCTCAAAGATCTCCCTCTTTAAACATTCTTCATAAAAGCCAATTAATCCTTCCTTTAAAATGGTTTCGTTTCAAAATCATAGAGTGTCATTTCAAAACAGTTTCCTTCCATAACATCAAGTTATATTTTCAAAAAGTTTTCATATCAAATCATCATAAAAGATGAACCGGAGATATCGGATATTCAAGGGTCAGAAATCATAGCAACGAAATCAGATCAGAAGCTAACAAATCAAAATTTAACAGAAATCAGAGGAAGTTCACAACAGAAGGAAACATAGCAATGGCTTTGGGAATCTTAACTGAATCATAGCTCAAAGTCATAAGAAGAATATAGGAGCCTTTACTGAAAAGGCAGAGTATCCGTACCTTATTATGAAAGCACAAATAGAAACAAACACAGAAATGGAAAGGGCTCAAGATCTCTCCTTCTTCACACCTAGAGGAGAAAGGGGGAATCATAATTCATTCTTAAGTTCATGTCTTTCCATTTAAGGTAACTTTCCACTTTTAGCAGGTTTCCATAATTAGTAAGTTTCCACTTTTAGAAAGTTTCCATTTTTAGAAAGTTGAATCATTATTAATGGTAACAAGATATCTTTTAACATAATTACACCTTTGGTCCTTGGGGTTTCATAACTTTGCATTTTATATCCTTTACTTTCCAAAATTACACTTTAAACCTTTTAGTATTCAAAGTTACACATTAAACCCTTAACTTATCCATTTTACATAATGAGCACTTATTTTATCATATTATACGAATGGATACTCAAGTATTCATAATTTACACATTAAGTCCCTCAAGTTATTAAAGTTACATATTTAACCCTTTAATTTACAATTTCAATCTTTAATTATTACTAATTACATATTAGGCCATTAAATTATCAAAATGACACATAACCCCCTGAATATATTAAATTACTCAAAACAGCTCCAAGTTTCTGAAAATTACATGTTTAGTCCCTCTCTTTTAATTATTTTCAAAACAAATCCTAATTAGGTTAAAAATACATTTTAATCCATTTAAATGCAAAACTTACACTTAGCACCCTCATTATATATTTTTGTCGAATAGTATACAGCCCAAATTAAGTTCCAGAATTAACCCTTAAGTTATAAAGTTTACAAAACTCACCCAAAACCTTTTAACACAAATCGCATGACATAAAATCATGGAATTAAAAAACCCTAATCAAACCTAATCCATTTTTAATCATTTCCAGCACATTAAAGATCATTAATCATTACAAAAACAAGCCCTAATTCATAAAATCAAATTGTATGGATTTTTCCCTTTTATTTATACACGTTTTATTTAAAAATCGATAAACCAAAATAATTCGAAAACACATGATTCAAGCCATGATAATTCTTCCAATAATTTTCCAGATCATATTACATTATAACAAGTGTAAATAAATTTTATTAGGAATTGTTATGGATCGGAAGGTATATTACACAATTACACTCGTTTTTAGGGTTTTAAATCACGAAAGGGATGTCGAGCATGCATGGATCGAATCCAACAATTTATTTGATGTTTATAAGGTATAAAGGGTCTGAGAAAAATACCAAATCAATTTTGGAACATGTGGAAACAGCAGTTCGATCAGATGTATACTCGATTGGCCAAAACACTCCAAAAATCGTCACGACTTCACCAAAGGCCTAGCAACCTTGAAACCAATTTTCGTGGGTCTTATTACATGTAAGGAACATCATAAAAATGATAGATGAATTATATAGTGGTCGATTGAAGCAGAAACATTTTACCTCTTTTCTAGGGCTCGACAAAGGAAAACAAATGCTACGATCGTGTAAGGCTTCAACAATTCGAATGGGATTTTTCTTGGTTTCTTAGGATGTTGATGAATCACAGAAAAATGCTTGAGAGTGATGGGAGAGTCGAATGGAGGCTGTGAGAATTTCTTTGTGTGTTTATTTTAGGTCGGCAATTAGGGTTTAGGAGAAAAGATATGGATTGACTTTTTAAAATGGTATGCTGTGTGATGAGGGGGGTTTATGGACCAGAAATTTCGTGATTATAGGTGGGAGAATATTGGGTGATAATTATCTTCCATATTTAGATAATATATATCTTTTAAAATCAATTTAAATCAAAATATAACACATATTAAGTCATTCGGCCCTATGAGGGGTATTTTGGTAATTTTGTAACTTTTATAAATGTTAAATGAAGTTGTTAAAATTACTTTGGATCATAACTTGTTCATTGTTAGAAGTTTGGAATTTATTTGGAGACTTTATAAGCTTTTAATAAAATTTCAAATTTGTAAGGGCAATTTGGTCTTTTCACATGTTCTCGGATTTTAGGTGTTACAGATCCTACCATAAGAACAGAAGGACGCTCGTAGAGTACGGCGCACAGCGCAGAGATTTGAACTCCGATATGGCATCCTATATCGACGTTCATTCCTACAACCATGGCTTCGGTGCGTTTGACCCCTTCAGGCAGATTACGTACTCCGCGAGATCCACGCTGGCTCATGCAGCATGCATTCTAGACCACGATCTATAGTAGCACGTGCCCTGCGGTCAGGATACTATTGGCCCACCATGCATCGCGACGCGCGAGATATGATAAAGAAGTGCAGTGATTGCCAAGTCCACATACCAATCCCGCGCTGACCACAACAAGAGCTAACCTCCATCACCTCACCATGGCCATTCTATAAATTGGGCATTGACATCGCAGGCCCTTTCCCAGTTGCAGCGGGAGGAATCAAATTCCTCATCGTGGCCATAGATTATTTCACTAAGTGGATTGAGGCAAAAGTAGTGGCAAGCATCACAGGCAACCAAGTCAAACACTTCGTTTGGGACAACATTGTATGTCGCTTTGGCCTACCTGAAGAGATTATTTCAGATAATGGAAAAAAATTTTGTGACAATCCGTTCAAAGACTGGTGCACGCAATTAAACATTACACAACACTTTGCTTCAGTTAAACACCCACAAACCAATGGCTTGGTTGAACTCGCGAATCGCAGTTTGGGCGAAGGAATAAAAGCGCGCCTTGACAAACATAAAGGAAGGTGGGTAGATGATCTGTCACATGTTCTATGGGCGCATCGCACGACAATAAAAACCAGTACTGGAGACACACCATTCTCTCTTGTCTATGGGACAAAAGCTGTCATACCAGCCGAGATTGGAATGCCAACTATCCGTATGGCGGAAATAAATGTCACAACAAATGACGATGAGCAGCGCATAGACTTGGATCTGTTGAAAGAAAGGCGCGAACGCGCAGCTATACGTGAAGCAAAGGCTAAGTCAAGGATGAAGAAGTATTATGATGCAAAAGTCAAACACACTTCTTTCAGACCAGGAGACTTTGTCTACCGCGCCAATGATGCAAGCCACGCAAAAGACACAGGAAAACTTGGACCCAAGTGGGAAGGACCCTATGAAGTCACAGATGCACTAGTTAATGGTGCATACAAGTTGCACAATATGGAAGGCCACGAGCTGGCACGCACTTGGAATATCTGCAATCTCAAGAGATGCTATCTTTAGGAAAGGCTACGGCCCACACGCAGACAACCTAGCACTTTAGTACGTGCCTAATAAATGTCTGTATTTGAATTTTCTTTTTTAGGAATTGTCTTTTATCTTCAAAAAACTTGCAAGTATTAATAAAACGTTGTGGTTTCTAGCTAACTCCATAACACGTTTAACTTTATTGCTCACATTTTTTCTTATGTCTCAATATCGTTACTTTATATTTTGCCTACATGGCGTGCATGCACCTACTAAGACCCACGACGGAAGAAAGGATGAGTAAACCTACTAATTAACTCGTTGAGTAAGAGGGTTGCAAACCCATCAGCATTGGATCACGTATCCTTGCTAAACACCTTACTTTCAAGACGTTGAAGTAAGCTCAAAGTGCGCATCCCACGACGGATACACAACATAACGTACACTGTACATGTTTAGCAATCGACGAGCCAAGACTCTTGGTCATTTAATATAGTCTTTGCAAACCAACACAATTCTATTTCACACTTATGATTTTTTAAGTTATGCACTTAATATAAATCATTTTAAGTATGTCACGGCTCCAATTTGACTCTTGGATGATCTTTTACACAAAAGAAAACAATCTAAGTACAAATAACAAGGCGTACGAAAAAAGATATAAATTATTATTAATAAGAACCATGAGTTTATACAAGTCATAACTACAAAGACATCTAGATGCTACGTGCACGTCTATGGCTTGAGCTACTAGCTTTAGACACCAACTCCCTAGCCTCACTCAGCCTTTTTAAAAGGCTGCTATCCTCATGAGACACCGTTGGTATGCTAACTGGAATCCCATCAAATCCGGGGAGATGTGTTGCGCCAACACCGCAAAGAATGGCCTTCCCCTTCACGCCCTTGTCTCATGCACCTCTAAGCATTTCTTCAAGGAAATCTCCTTCTCAAGAGCGAAGGGATTGAGCATATGACAGGGACGGGCAAAGGCAGGCACCTTCAACTGCCACTCATCTTGCTTCATGAAGAAGTCAGGGTGCGCCTCCGCATCTTCAGCTATGTGTCTGGCCAAAGTCAAGCCCTGCATGATCACACTTATAGGATAATCCTGATCACGCTCCAAGCGGGCAATATGAGGAAAGTCGAAGACCTTCATCTTCTCCATGGCCTCCACCAGCTCATCAAAAGCATATCCCTATACCCAAGAACTTCTGCAAGCGGCACAGTCAACATCTTGCTCTCATGAAGCTCCTCCGCAGCCTGGGTCTTGCTACGTGCTATGGCGCAGTCCACGACCTTCCCGAAGGCCTCTACAACCTCCTGGGACTCTAGCATGCCCATGGCAGCCAAGCGCAGACCATGGCTGATCAACCACTTGCACATACAATAACGCACACGTTAGAAGATAAAGAAAATTAAGGCACATATTGGTAAACAAAATAATTCTGAAAGCAGATACATACCTGCGCTCAGCAATAGTAGACATAAGATGAGGATATAACTCCTCATCGTACTCTATACTAAGCTTACGCAGCTTGCTCTCCTGCACCTTCAGAGCACCCTCCACACGCTCGCAAAGTTCATCAAGGTGGGCGAAGTGCTCGGCCTTCAACTGAGTGACCAACTCAGCCTGACGCGCCGCAAAAACACCCAACTCCTCCATTAGCTGTTGCGCAGACAGCTTCTCACTCACCTTCAGCGGCTCCTCCACATGCTCATGCGCCGCTTGGGGTGGCACCAACCCCTCAACAAACGCTGCATCACCCCCTTCAGCACTGTCACTACACGCAAACATAAAGAAGTTAAGGAATGGCCCTACGTATAACACGTATAAATATAAATACTCAAACGAATGTCACTTACGTAGGAGGAGAAGTCCCAGCATTCTCCTGCGCAGCAACAGAAGATGACGTCTCCTCATCTCTGGACTCATCCACAATGATGGTATGACGTTTACGCTTGGAGGTACCCTCACCACCATCATCAGCAGCTTTACGCTTCGCACCTTGGCGCTCTTCTTCAGAGTCAGTATCCACCTTGAGGATCCCAGCACTAGTGGACGACTCAGCACGCGCAAGCTCAGGCGCCACCACTCCCTGCGCAGGAACAGTCTGCACTGGTGTCGCTCTCATAATAGGCTGTGATACGTCAGAAGACTCTTCTCGAGCAAGCTCTAGGAGGTGTCCAGCAGAAGCCTCCAAGACAGACACTTCACCTTCCCTCAGGGGGCGCACGCCCACAGTTACCTGCATAGGCTTCTTCAATCTCACTACGGCAAATAGATCCATTTCTGCGCGACACATGAATGAACAAAAAAAGAACATGTTAGTTAGTAAAGCTAAAATATACAAAAGAGCTTACATTACAAAGGCGAGGATAAGAAAGGACAAGCACCCACCCTGACTGTTTTCATCCAAAAATGTTGGCACTACATCGCTTGCCCTGAAGTAATTGCGACTCATCCCCAATTGAACCAAAAATTCCTCGGGAAAGGGGCTGATTGGGATGCGATTACCACTAATGGTCTCCGCATCCCCCACGTTGTACGTACCGGGATCTGGGCGCTCATCCTTTGGAAGCGTCCCTTGGGTATAAAACCTAGAGAGCGTGGTGAATACCCTATCATCTATCCAGAAAAACTTCTCCCTCTAATCCCTAAGGGAATCTACCTTTTCACCATATCACTGATAGCGCCCCAGGCGCTTGGAAAATGTCACCCACCCGTTCGACCACGACGTGTGGTAAAATGCGCGAAAAAGGTTGATAGTCGGTCTTACCGCAAGTAAACGACAATTTACCTCGAAATTCGTTATTTTTGCCGCACCTATACAATGCAGCTGAGAAATATGGAGGCGATAAAAGTTGAGCACGTCGCTAAAAAATAGGGATATAGGCACGCGCTGGTTTGCGAACTCAAAAAAGCGCGTGTATACCCCTATTTTCCCCTCAGGGAAGTCCGCGATACATGCGTCCGCATCTGGTACCTCCGGATGCACCGCAAGCAGAATTAAATAATCGGAGGTGAACTGACGTAGTTCATCCTCGTCCATCTCAGAACGGAACTCCTCTGATTGACGAACCATTTTTCCTAATTGGTATGTGATGATGTACCCTCCGATTAGCTCGAAGGACACCCCTTCGAGTGTAATCGCAACCTACATAATCGAAGGCTCTGGCTAGCCTCCTATTACTTTCCTTGGCGTAAAACTAATCATCAATGATCTAGTTACCAAGTGGGAATTCGCCAATCGAAGGATCAAGCCCTTCGGGGTATCTCTCGATAAGTTTCAAGGATGGAACAATGCCAAGTCCACATATTGGTAAGACCAGGTCTTACCCACGTCTCCTCTTTCTCTTTAGCTCCCCCGGTAAATCAGGAGGAGTGGGACACTAACCCCTAGCGGTTACCACAAATCATGGGACGCCCCCATGATCTCTATCAAACGTGTGACGACTCTCCAGTACCGTTTTCTTCACCTATAAATAATCCTGGACGATGACAAATATGGTATGCAATCTATCTCACCTTACTTTACTACGCATATACTTAAACTCTCATACCAATCACTCATTCACACGCCGGAGGTGGTTCGCAGGGTCCAACCCCTGCGCAATCACTTAACGTAGTGTTTTAGTATTTCTTATTTCAGGTTATATCCAAGCTTGGCGTAATCACAACACCCCTCATTTTCCTTTGATCACCATCGAAGGCCTAGTAGTGCAAAATATTGTACAATCAGTGGCGCCATCCGTGGGACCTGCTACAATTATTTCCAAGCAAAATAACCAAGTCAAATACACTCGCTATTATTCCGGCATGAATTCAGAACGAGAAGTTACACCCCCACCGGGTTTCTCGTCCTTAACCCCTTTACCCGTAACAGACGTCAACAACCTGCCGCCAATCACGGTCTCCACCTTTACTACACGATCTCATCCTGAAATAACGCCCAATCACCATGCATCCACTTCGGCCGACCCAGAACTCATCATTAGCCCCGCCTTTGTCGACGTTAATTATGAAGAGTTAGAGTCCTTGCTAAGGGCTCGAAGGAGACAAATCAGATTTACGGAGATGCGTAGGGAGTTAGAATATTCCAGCGATGAGTATGATGAGGAGATCGAAATGGAACCGAGACCTTCAATCCATAAGGCTCACCACCCTATCCTACGCATTGGGTCACCTGCAAGTAAAAGGGTTGAAGGAAGAAGCGTAGGATTCGAAGGAGTTCCAGAGAGAACACCAACGAGGAGGGAAGGAACTGTCACCGAAGGCTCTAACGGGAGGAGTCGGCAGAGGGAGAACACGGAGGTAAACCTACCCCCATTATTAGCAGCTCACTTAGGAAGGACCGAAGGAGGAATCCCTCTACAGCCCTCCCACGCGTCTGGTGTGGAGGGTAGCCTAGGCCCAGTCAACACAGTAGGGAGTCTTCCCCCCATTGGCCTGCATCCTCAATTCCCGGTCCAGAGCTACCCTCCGATTCTTTATCCCCAAATCAATGGGCAACCTGGCAATCAATATCCTTCACAAACCGCTGTCCCCTATAATCCTCCCATGGTATACCCCCCGTATACCATGTATACTGGTTACACTCCAAACACTAGTACGCCTCATCCTTTCTATGTTAGTCAACCTTCTTTGGGAGTACCCCCTCCTATTAATCTATACCATACTGTTCCGATGAACGTACCACCGTATGCCCATCCATATGTTGAGCCCGTGGGCCCCACTACACCCTTCGTGAGATGGATCAAAGATTATCCCTTACCGGATGGTTTAAAGATGCCTTCACTTATAGGCACTTACGATGGAAAGGGGGACCCAGATAATTTCCTACATTTATTTGAATGAGCTATAAAAATGCAGAAATGGGCTATGCCAGTAGCCTGTCACATGTTCACATATACCCTCCGAGATTCAGCACGTATTTGGTGGAATGGGCAGAAGCTAGGAGGCATTATCAACCTTGACGATTTGAAGGCTAAGTTTCGATCTCACTTCAGCCAACAGAAGAAATTCACAAGAACGCACCTCACAGTGCACAATATTAAGCAGAAGGAGAAGGAAAGCACAAGAAACTTTGTCACTAGATACACTGACGAAACCCTACAGATTCTAGGCTTACACGAAGAGCAACGTATTTCTGGATTCTTCCATGGCCTACGCAACCGGACTCTTGTGGAATTCTTATCTACAGATCTTCCGGCAACATACAAAGGCCTTATGGAAAAAACATATACGTGGATAGAAGCCAAAGAAGTGTCCACCAATGGGGCTCCAATGGAGAGCAACAAGGGAACAAAGCCATCTTCATGGGAAGGACAGAAGAACAAGCACAAAAGCCATAATAGGTTTACTCCATACCACAAGAGTTCAAACTCTGGTTTATGGGAAAGCCTAACGAAATCCCCAAAGGAAATTTTGGCTACTGAGAAGGCAGCAAAGACCTTCGAACTCCCTCCTCGCCTAACAAGCAATGGGAGGAACCGGGACATGACCAAGTACTGCCACTTCCACGAGGATGTTGGTCATGAGATGAACAACTGTAGAGAACTGAAGAAGCAAATAGAGGAAGCTGTCAAATCAGGACAGTTGACGCATCTAATAAAAGGCATAAGGAAGGGTAAAGAAAAGGTCACCGATGCTAAGAGCTATACTCATGAGGTTCCAATCCTTATGGTTTGCAGGGAGGGCCCGAGCCAGAAAAGAAAGGAAATTGAGGAAGGAACACCCAAGGTGGGGGAGGTAACTTTTCCACCACTAAAGGACCAACCTCCCTCAGATGATCCTGTAGTCATAAAAGTCCTCATTTTCAACCGAGAAGTCAACAGGGCCTACATGGACTGCGGAAGTTCTTGCGAGATCATATACGAACACTGTTTTCTGAAGCTCAAACCTTCCATAAGGGCACAAAGGGTAGACTCGAAGATACCTTTAATAGGGTTCTCAGGAGAACACTCATGGCCTCTGGGAGAAATCCCTTTAGACGTAACCATTGGCGAAGGCCGACTGGCAAGGACGGAAACCCTCACATTCATAATTGTAAGGTCAGACTCTCCTTATAACCTATTGATAGGGAGAACCGCCATGCAGAAAATGGGCATTGTAGTATCAACTATACACGCAGCAGTCAAGTTCCAAACGACCAATGGGATAGGGACTGTACTATCCAATTACAGCAGGAAGGAGACACTGGAGATGGGAAAAAAGATTAAAGAAAATCCTCAAGAGCCTCCTAAAGTTATCTTGAGCTGTGGGGACGCCGAAGAACGTATCGTAATAAACGAGCTTCATCCGGAATAGACGGTTGTGATAGGAAGACAACTCCCTGCTACCTTCAAAACGAATCTTACACAGCTCTTGAAGGACAACAAAGATGTCTTCGCATGAACATACTCTGATATGACAGGGGTTCCGAGAATTCTCATGATCGATGGCAAACCCATTGGAACGGAACACAAACTCAATGAGTTTAAACACATGGAGCCTATTAAACAAAAGCGTCGAAGCCTTGCGCCAGAAAGAAACACCGCAGCCTGCAAAGAAGTAGACGAACTAGTACAGGCAGGCATACTTAGAGAAGTTAAATATCAAACATGGGTAGCCAATCCAGTTATGGTAAAGAAAAACGACGGAGGATGGCGTATGTGTGTTGACTTTTCTGACATCAATAAAGCATGCCCAAAGGATTGTTACCCCCTCCCAGAAATAGATTGGAAGGTAGAATCCTTATCAGGGTTCCGCCTAAAATGCTTTCTAGACGCTTACAAAGGATACCATCAGATACAGATGGCAGTAGAAGACGAGGAAAAAACAGCTTTTTACACAGGAAAAGGCATCTATTGCTATAAGAAAATGCCCATCGGTTTAAAAAACGCAGGGGCAACTTACCAGTGTCTGGTGGATAAGGCCTTCAATAAACAGATAGGGAGAAACTTGGAGGCATATGTCGATGACATGGTCATAAAGAGCAGAACAGAGGAAGACCTGCTCTCTGACATTCAAGAAACTTTCAACCAGCTAAGAGCCATAAATATGAAACTAAATCCGAAGAAATGTTCATTCAGTGTTTAAGAAGGAAAATTCCTGGGGCACTTGATCACAAAGCAGGGAATCAAAGCAAACCCTTCTAAAGTAAAAGCTATCACTGACCTACAAGCCCCAAAGACATTGAAGGAGGTACAAAGCCTTAATGGGAAGCTGGCTGCCTTGAGCAGGTTCTTATCAAAAGGCGCAGACCGATCACTACCATTCTTCAAAACCCTTAAAGGATGTATGGACAAGAAGACATTCCAATGGAGTGTCGAAGCCGAAGCTGCTTTCCAAAAATTGAAGGGATTCATGGAAATCCTGCCAACACTCATAGCCCCAATTAATGGAGAAACACTGTATATGTACATCGTAGCATCACACGAAAGCATCAGCGCAGTACTCCTGGCAGAAAGAGAAAAGAGGCAAGTTCCGATCTACTTTGTCAGTCGGGTTCTACAGGGAGCCGAATTAAACTACCCAGAATTGGAAAGGCTAATTCTTGCTCTAGTCCACGCTGCAAGACGCCTCCGAAGGTATTTTCAAGCTCATCCCATTACGGTATTAACTAATAAGCCCATCAAACAAATATTATCAAAACCCGAGAAATCAGGGAGAGTATCTAAATGGGTCATTGAACTAGGGGAGCATGAAATAGAATACAAAGGGCGAAACTCCATAAAAGGTCAAATACTCGCAGATTTCCTAGCCGAAACTCCTTCCGAGCCAAGAAATGATAAAGAAATTCCCAAAAAGAAGCCTTTGAAAGAAAAGGCAAGTTGGAGGTTATTCACGGATGGAGCCTCAAGCTCCGATGGTTCAGGGGCAGGACTAATGTTAGTTAACCCAGAAGGAAAAGAATACACTTATGCACTACGGTTCGAGTTTGAGGCGACCAACAACGAAGCAGAATACGAAGTTTTGTTAGCAGGCCTGCGGCTAGCCAAAGACATGGAAGTACAAAACCTTTCGATTTTTGTTGACTTACAGCTGGTCGCCAACCAAATCAAAGGTTCTTACGAAGCAAGGCAACCCACAATTAAACAATACCTGGATAAGGCAAAAGAAATCCTACAGGGGTTTGAATCATATACCATTGAACACGTTCGAAGAAATCAAAATAAGAAGGTGGACGCGTTAAGCAAGTTAGCTTCAATGGCCTTCGCCCACTTAACAAAGGAAGTCTTAGTTGAGGTACTAGCTGACAGATCTATCCAAAGGAAGGAAGTGTCTGATATAATATCCGAAGAAGAAACTAATTGGATGACTCCGATAAGGGAATACTTGATAAGCGGCATTTTGCCAAAAGATCCAAAGCTAGCAAGAAAAGTGAGAATTAAAGCTCCTCAATATAGGATAATAGGAGACCACCTCTATAGACGATCCTTTCTATCCCCATGGCTTCGTTGTGTTGGACCAAAACAGTCTACCAACATCATAAATGAAGTCCACGAAGGATCATGTAGCCTACACGCAGGACCTCGCTCCGTCGTCTCTAAAATTATGAAGTTGGGGTACTACTAGCCATCAATGCACAGGGATGCAATGGAAATAATACATAAATGCGAAGCATGTTAAATCCACTCGAAGGTCCCAAGATTACCTAAACAGGATATGACCTCTGTCACATCTGCTTGGCCTTTTTCCCAGTGAGGGATTGACATAGTAGGACCCCTACCAGTAGCACCAGGAGGAGTGAAGTTTTTGGTCATAGCTATCGATTACTTCATCAAATGGGTCGAAGCCAAACCTTTGGCATCTGTGACAGGCAGACACATGGAAAAATTTGTATGGGAACACATCGTTTGTCGTTTCGGAGTTCCTCACATCATCATCTCTGATAATGGGAAACAGTTTACCGAGGGAGTATTCCCTACTTTTTGCAATGGTTTAAAAATCAAGCAATCATTCAAATCCGTGTACCACCCTCAAGGCAACGGTCAAGTAGAAGTTACTAATCGAGATATTATAAATGGAATTGAAAGAAGGCTAGGACGAAGTCACCAAGGATGGGTAGATGAATTACCCCAAGTTCTCTGGGCTCAGAGGACACATCCCAAATCGAGTCATGGAGAAACACCTTTCAGCCTCACTTATGGCACAGAAGCTGTCATCCCATCAGAAATAAGCGTAGAAACAGAACGCATCATGAACTTCGAAGACTCGGAAAACGAGGAAAAACTTCGAGAGAATCTAGATTTGCTTGAAGAACGAAGAGAAATAGCTTCCATCAGAGAGGCTACATACAAGCAAAAGTTAGAAAAATACTACAATAGCAGGGTTAGACCCTCGAGTTTCAGACCAGGGGAATATGTCCTTCGACTTAATAGCGCAAGCAAAGCCGAATACCAAGGGAAGTTGGGACCAACATGGGAAGGACCTTACGTAGTAGATGAAGCCTACGGTAACGGAGCCTATAAGTTGGCAACAATCTCTGGAGATAAAGTTGACAGGATATGGAATGGCACTAACCTTCGTAAGTTTTACACATAAAACTTACAACCTTTCGGAGCGTTCGTTTGTTCCAATTTATTTGACAAGCTCTTCTCATTCAGGAAAAAAGCATTAATGGTAGGCGTCCTAGTATTCATTTCATAAAATGATGTAATCCTCCCTACCCAATTAATGACACAACGTATTTCCTTTAAATCTCTTATTTCATTTTTTAAAACAAAGATTTTCTCAGCCAAGTACTACAAGTCTCAATGTTCGAAGGATGATATTTATGTCTTGCACATGACATCCATTATAATTCACACTGACTTTCCTAAAGCGTCAATGGGCATTAGAAGCCCTACGACTATAGGATTAAGATGGAGTGGGTCGCAACCCTCTGTCAGTAGTTAAATTATACGATTGCTTAAAACTATTGGTTCAAAATACACACAATAAGGATACTCATCCACAGTAACCTTAGGTTGTATACTAATGTTAATGACTAACGTTGAGATAAGAGAATAACATAATCAAAGGATAAATAAAACATCCTAAACATCAAAGTAGCAAAGAAATAATATATTCGGAGGGTACAAACCACCCTCGGGATAAACCATTGTCAATAAGACGGTCTTTACGCATTCTTTGATGAGGAAGGACCTTCTTGACAAGAGGGAAACCTTACCCTCTCAGTTGGAGAAGGTGGCCGAATCCTATTAGGCTTCTGGGATAACAGTTTTTTAACAGAAGCATCCGGATCTTGAGTAACCTTGGGCAGAAAGGGAAAGTCTGCCGAAGCAAATGCATTGCTGGCATCATCATATTCCTTCCCATGAGAAGTACGATAGTAAGGAACCTTCGATAAAATCATGGGCTTCCCAGTTTCGGCAATCTCCTCCAGGGTAGTACATTTCTCATGAAATATGGCAGCGTTCACCAAGTTGGCCACCACTTGTCCAACCTCATCACTATGATACAACTCCATTGCAATATAAGGAATAACCTTAGCTACAATATCCGCCCTATCTCTTTGAAAACTTTCACATCGAAGGTTGAGGGCATCTGTCTTCTGTTGCAATTTGGTTTTTTGATCAATAAGCCTATTCTTCTCAGACTTAAGACTTGCATACTTTGACTCAAGTACAGATACTCTCTCTTTTAGCCCAATCGCTTTGGCTTCCTCCATTTTGAGCCTACCCCACTCAACTTGGGTTTCCTTTAGTCGAGTAGCAAGCTTCATGGTGTTGGATCGAAGATCTCGAACAATGGGATGCTTCTCTATATCCTCCGTAACTTTGTCACACTTTGACTTCAGGTCAGTGATTAACCGCTCTCTATGTTCTTTCCGAGCTAGGACTACATTTAACTCTTCTTTAGCATTCTTAACAGTCTTTATCAACTCTCTTGTTCGAATGTTAAGATGATTATCTAGCATAGCTTGCCTTGTGTAGCTTTTATCATGAAGATCACATAATTGCTCTATTGACATATTGTCAAGGGCTCCCTTCCATTGACTTGGAACAACACCTTCGACCTATCGGTGACAAGCTTGAGAATTGGGGAGTTCTTCAGTATTTGATAAACCTACACATTATCAATTTAAGAACGGTTTGAAACCTTCAAATAATTATAGAAGTATATAGACTGTAATGCGCGTTTACCATGAATATCTTCATCACCCGAGCTTTCGGTGGCAGCAACAACCTTCTCTTGGGAGTTTTTCTTCTTTGAAGCTCTGGATAAGAGAGTGGGTATGTCAAGTTTTCTCTTGATTGGGGGTTTCGAAGCCTTCATGTCAGTCCCTTTCCTCTCACGTACCCTGTCAGCTATACCAGAGGTGCTGGCATACGCTTTGGGGACATCATCGGAGGAAAGAATCTTCACGTCAGGAAGGGATTTGATTGTCAAAGGCGCCTCCTCAGCATTAAGAGGAACCACCTCTTCTATCATCACTGTTGGCTCTAGCACCATAGTATCTACGTCATTATTGTTGACTGATGTCGATGGAGAACCCACACCGTAACTGTATTCTCTAGGTTCCCTGGGAATGAAGCTAGCTTCCTTTGCACCATCAGATACGATGAAGTTTCTGAACGCCATTACTGCAATATAAACAGATGCATAAATATAATTAGATATGTTACTTATTTATAATAAGTTGCATATACATACTCTGGCCATCACAAATTCACAATGGATTTGTGGCGACAAAGGAGATCCTTCCCAATGATCTACAATACCAGCCATAAATAGGATAGGCTCTGGAAAAGTCTGCACATTAATGGGATGTCTGGCAAGACGTTGATAAAGTGGTTCAGTTTGAACATTAAGGGGAAGTTGATCATTGAATTTCTTGCGGTCAAAACGGAATGCTTCATTTAAGAGTGCTGGATAACCTGAAGGTATGATGGTATCTTGGACATAAAAGAATTTCCCTTTCCAGTTTGTTATATTTGTGAAAGTTTTGGTGATTAGCACGGGCACATTTTCATCATTCCTCTTTGACAATGTCAACCAATCCCCCGGGACACAGGTTAAGAAAACCTCGAAGCACATGTAGTGTAGGCTCATACCCATACGCCTTACACATTACTATGTAGGTGGTAAGTTTGGCAAGCCCAAACGGGTTAAACCTTGAAATATGCACCTCATAATATTGTAACAATTATAGGAACAAAGGGTGCAGGGGTATTCTTAGATTTGACCGGGTAAATGCATGAGTATACAAACCCACATACCCTTTTGGGGCATCATAAATGCTTTGATTACTTTTTGGGAGAATAACTTTATGTTGTTTGGGTATTGGGTAATCATCTAGAAAAAGGGCTAGGGTTTCCCTGGAAAGAGTACATTTTTGTTGTCTTATAATGCGTTTAGCATCCATGCTCATGGCTATACCTAAAGTAACTAATTTTAAAATGGGGGAAGAGTCTACTTTTTGATTGCTGCAGATCACGGCTTTGTGGTAGTTGCAGAGGTAAGAGTTATGATTCAGAGTTTGGGGTACACTGGTATTTATATAGCACATAATTCCATACACTCAATACTTTAAATTTTGAAAGATGGTTGAGTTTACCGATAATTCTGCCGTTATATTTTTCTGATTCAACAGATACGTTATACGCACACGCATTTAGTGCATCTTTGTATTTCAAATATTTGCTTATCCATTTTAGAGAATATGGTAAAAACATTACATTAGGATAGAGTTGTAAGACACATATTCTTGTGTACATATCTGACTTTCATCTGGGGGGCTTGATGATGTACCCTCCGATTAGCTCAAAGGACACCCCTTCGAGTGTAATCGCAACCTACATAATCGAAGTCTCTGGCTAGCCTCCTAAAACTTTCCTTGGTGTAAAACTAATCATCAATGATCTAGTTACCAAGTGGGAATTCACCAATCGAAGGATCAAGCCCTTTGGGGTATCTTTCGATAAGTTTCAAGGACGGAACAATGCCAAGTCCACATATTGGTAAGACCAGGTCTTACCCACGTCTCCTCTTTCTCTTTAGCTCCCCCGTTAAATCAGGAGGAGTGGGACACTAACCCCTAGCGGTTACCACAAATCATGGGACGCCCCCATGATCTCTATCAAACGTGTGACCACTCTCCAGGTCCGTTTTCTTCACCTATAAATAGTCCTGGACGATGACAAATCTGGTATGCAATCTATCTTACCTTACTTTACTACGCATATACTTAAACTCTCATACCAATCACACATTCACACGCCGGAGGTGGTTCGCAGGGTCCAACCCCTGCGCAATCACTTAACGTAGTGTTTTAGTATTTCTTATTTCAGGTTATATCCAAGCTTGGCGCAATCACAACACCCCACATTTTCTTTTGATCACCATCGAAGGCCTGGTAGTGCAAAATATTGTACAATCAGTATGCAAACGCAATTACCTTTGACGCTACTAGTTTTTCTTGAACAAAGATTCGTGACGGGAGGAAGTTGTATTTTTTCACTGTGGTAAACACAGTGAAAATGGGTACCCCTTATATAGGGTTTTCTCTTGCCTCGGATGAATACCACGTGGATCCCACTATCTCCTTCGTGTGCCTAGAATACCATGAGGTACAAGCACTTTTTCACGTTTTCCGACGGACACGTGGATGACCTCCCCATTTACCGAGGTATCTTTGAGATATTTTGGGACTAGATACATAGTTCTAATTTTTGGCGGCGGGTATATTGAATTTTTCCCGCCACGCTTACCGCTGATATCCTTAGTCTAGTATACGCGGCTAAAACCCGCGCACACTAGACTGGGGGGACATGATGACGTATAGTCTATATTCGGGTCACGAACCCAATTAATCAACATTACTTAGAGCCAAACCCACCACGAGTGGGCTATCATAAATAATGATTGGGCTACCATACTAACGGTTTGGGCTCACGAAAGCCCAAACCCAAAGTTATTTATGATTTGGGTATAGATATCTCCTATTTAAGGGATATATATCAACGGGATATATATGGAAGAGTAAGGAGCACATATCCAATAAGGATTACGTGCCTATATAAACAACATCACAACTCTCGTTAAAGGTACGACTCACAACCCTAACTCTTCTACATAACCCTAAAATCGATTACTTACTCTTACGCCGGAGGATAATCGTGGGAGACAATCCCACGATAAGCCTAACGGTGTTTGTTTACTTTCTTAGTGCGCAGGTCTCAAGCATTAAGATCTAATTGGTACGAGAATAGGAACCCAAACAAGGAACGCCCAACTTTTGTATCAACAAGGATGGTGTCTGGCCATTTTGTGGCACTTAAGCTAGTTTCTTTGTTTAATGTTTGTCTTTAGTTGGTAGTTATTGATGTAACCGATCTGATCTTTTGGTGAATGGTAAAGTCTGGTTTGTACAATATTGGCGGGAAACTAAAACTAACTAACTAATAACTAACTGAGCCTTCTAGAACTACTTGACTGTTTTGACCCATGTTGAGTAGCGTCCCATTATCCCCCGCGCAAATTGGCAGTGTGTAAAGGGTTACACAGAGCCAATTTGGATAAACAATTGTAGTGCAGAGGTTTGCTTAGGCCTTTTGTGAGAATATCAGCCAATTGTGACTTGGTTGGTATGAAAGTGGGTAGAATTTGACCACCTCTAATCTTGTCTCTCACAAAGTGGCAATCAATTTCTATATGCTTGAACTAGTTGGAAGGTCTGTACAAAGGAGTGTTTGTTTATGCAGTTATTAGGTTGACTTGACTGTTTTGACCCATGTTGAGTATCATCCTCATTACAAATCCGTGTAACCATTGACTATCCGTATAACCTTATTCAAATGAATGTGCAGGCACAAAAATACCCAAAATTACCAAATTGACAATCAAGTTTTACTTTTGCAAATGACAATCCACGTTGACAATCTTTGTTTTGACCTTATAACATAGCATCATAACATAAGTAACAAAGCAAAATAACATAATAAATCAACAAACATATAACATAATTGATAATATAACATTAAAATTGATAAAAAAAACATAACATGCCTTTAAAATTCAAAACATAAAATGACCTTAACATGGTTGATAAAAAACATTGAAAGAAACTCTAAAGTCCCTTGACAAATGCGTGCTTGTTGAAAAGCATGAGCTTCGCTTCGGAAATCTTCTTCTTCAATTCTAAAAGCTCGATAACGTCGGACTTTGGAAGCTTCTTAAAGTACTCCAAGCACTTGAACATCTGCACCGAGGGACGCACAAGTTCCATTTCAGCCATGTACTTGTTCCTTTGAATAAAAATATCAAGCAACTCTTGATATGCCTTAAACAGATCTTTCGCATACTTGACATCACGCTGTGTCTCCCTATCAAAATACACCATCATCTGGTATGGTAACTCACTTGAGTTAGCAGCCGCTTCAAGTTCCTGAAGAAGTACAAATTGAGACATTCGTTTGTTCCTTTGTTTATGTTTTACTGTGTTTGTTTAATGGATGAATGAGGAAGTTACTTAGGTTACAGCATATAAATAGGCGTGGTAATTACATGTGAAAATGTGTTTTAGGCGTGTTTGGGTAATAAATGCTAAACGTTTGGGTTACAAACATACACATCCCAAAATTGCCTAGTTTTTTTGCTTCCATTAGATTCGATAAAATGTTATGCAACCATTGACCCTAGTAAAGATTACATAACCGATAGATAAACTTTAAGAAAGTAAATATTGTTATAATCTTCAACAAATTATTGAGCTAAACATAAAAGCATAACCATAATTTAGCATCATCCTTGGGTTCTGATGACATACCCTCCGCTCTGCTAACGAGCGTTACCGTCACCCTGGTACTTAGCTTACCATTTGCACAAAGGGTAATGATGTACCCTACTAAAGGATGAAGTCTATACCTTCGTCCTACACATAATGGTGGCATAAAGTCATTCATAATGGCTACCGCAAGGGAATCCGCCAACCTTCACCCAAAACACTCATAGTGTCTAACCTCTGTCACGGTTAGGAGGGGCCCTCCATCACGGTTAGCAGGGGCCCTTCATCACCGTCGGAGGGGCCCTCCATCATGGTTAGTAGAGGCTCTCCATCACGGTTAGCAGGGGGCCTCCATCACTGTTTGGAGCCATCACTGTTCGAAGGGGCCCTCCATCACTATTCGAAGGGGTAATCCATCACTGTTTGAAGGGGTCCTCCATCCCTGTTCGAAGGGGCCCTCCGTCACGGTTACGAGGGGCCTTTCGTTACTTTTGGAGGATCCTAACCTGGTCTTACCCACGTCCCCTCTTTCTCCTTAGCCTTCCCGCTAAACCAGGAGGAGTGGGGCACTAAGCTCTAGCGGTTACCATAAATCATGGGACACCCCTATGATCTCCTAAAATCATGGGACGCCCCCATGATCTCCTAAAAACGTGCAAGAGCTCTCCAAAGCTATTTTCATCCCTATAAATAGTCTTGGATGGGCTAGAAATCTGGTATGCAATCTAAATTACGTCACTTTACTACATTATCACTTAAACTCATCATACCAAATACTTATTCACACGCCGGAGGTGGTTCACAGGGTCCAACCCCTGCGCAATCACTTAACGTAGTGTCTTCTATTTCTTATTTTCAGGTTATCTTGCACTCGGCATCACCACCATCACCCCTAATTCCATTAATCACCATTGACGGCCTGGTATGTGCATCTATTTGTACAATCAGTGGCACCATCCGTGGGACCCCCAACAATAAGTCCCGTTTTACCAAGTCAAATAACCGTTTTCCATAAATAACGGTCAAATTCAACCACAATTCCCTATATCCTTGTTACCACATGGAAACACCACTAAAATCTCCACTTTTATCTCAGCTTATGGCTTGTGTTATGTTTCGAATTGGAGAAGAAGGGGCCTCTGTTTCAGTTCGTTTTATGAAGAAGGCCCAAATTCAATAGCCTTCGTAGGGGCCTCCTTCTGGGTACGTTTTACGAAGAAGGTTCAAATTCAATAGCCTTCGTAGGGGCATCCTTCTGGGTTCATTTTACAAATAGGTTCAAATTCAATAGCCTTCGCAGGGGCCTCCTTCTAGGTTCATTTTACTAAGAAAGCCCAAATTCATGAGCCTTCATATGGGCCTCTGTTTCAGTTCATTTTATGAAAAAGGCCCAAATTCAATAACCTTCGTAGGGGCCTCCTTCTGGGTTCATTTTACAAAGAAGGTTCAAATTCAATAATCTTTGTAGGAGCCTCTATTTTTGGGTTCGTTTTATGAAGAAAGTTCAAATTCAACAACCTTCATATGGACCTCTGTTTGGGTTCATTTTACGAAGAAGGTTCAATCTCAATAACCTTCGTAGGAGCCTCTGTTTGGGTTTCTATTATGAAGAGGGAGCCTATGTTTTGGTTCATTTTAAGAGGAAGGGTCGAATTCAACAACCTCTGTGGCAATCTTCGTGACCTTTATCGTAGCCTCTGTTGCAGCCCTCACAGTAGCCTGCAACCTCTGTGGCAGCTTTTGTAGTAGCCAGTAACCTCTGTTGCAGCCCTCACAGCAGCCTACAACCTCTTTTAGAGCCTCCATCCGAAGGAGAAGGCTCGAAATCAATAGTCCTTCGTTCTGGTATTCATGGCAACTTACGTTGAAACCTTGGTGAGGGTTCATTTAAAGAATTGGAACACATAATGGGACATTCAAGTAGGGTTGGAGCCTTCCTTCGCACAAAGCCTATCATAAGATAGGCAACAAAGACCGTGCAACGATGACAGATGATACCCTTCATCAATCTGGTATGTTTTCTATGAAACTAATATGCTGTATTGCCTCTATTTCACTAAAAAGCATATTGTCTACATATGAAACTTCTGATGTTTATTAAGAACGCTATAAACCATCTTTTAATGAATCTCTGCATATGACACAATGATCATTGGAGGTTATACAACATTGATAGATGATACCTTATATTCCTAGAACCTCTGTTAGAGCTTTAGTTTTGCTTTTAGCATAAACTACAATCCATGTGTATTAAATACATGATGTTCATTCATGAGCCTAAGTAACTTTCTACCAAACTTTACCATGTCACCTGTGACAATAAGTCCATTATAGACAAAGCCTCTTTTGACAAGGCATTTTACACAAGCTCTGTTGAGATGACAGAGACTCGCATTTGCGTACTAGATAGTAACAATATTAATCATAGAACTTATATACTATTATCATATACTTTGAGATGACGGAGCATCACACATGTTGACATAAGTCTCTGTCGATATGACTACGGAGCATCACACATGTTGACATAAGTCTCTGTCGATATAGCTACGGAGCATCACATATGCTGACATAAGCCTCTGTCTACACAAGTACAGAGCGTAGCCTCTGATTCATAGGTGTCTCTGTCGACACGATTACAGGGCATCGCCTCTGTTCACATAATTTATATGTGTCTATGTAGACACAATTACATAACCTCATTCCATCTACATAGTGGTAAAACATACTTCAATTCATGTATCACATTCTTCTCATTTGGGGAAAGAAGCGTTAACGGTAGGCGTCCTAGTTTTCATTTCTTAAAATGATGTAATCCTCCCTACCCAATTAATGATATAACGCATTTCCTCAAATCTCTTGTTTTGTTCTATACAACAAAGATTTATTCAGCCAAGTACAAGTTTCAATGTTCGAAGGATGATTCAAGACACATAAGTCTTGTATAATAACAACATCCATTACAATTCACATTAACTTTCCTAAGAGTCTTAGGGTATTCCAAGCCCTTTGTACCAAAAGGACAAAGACGGAGTGGGTCGCAACCCTCTATCAGCAGTTAAATTATACGATTGCTAAAAATCTTGGTTCAAAGTACACACAATATGGTTATGTATCTACTATAGCCTTAGGTTGTATATTAACGTTAATAAATAACGTTAGAGAAGAGAAGCATGATAACAAAAGCGGGACACCGTCCGTCATTAGTAGATATAAATTATGCTAGCATACGTAGCATAGGGCAGAAACCCAAAAGACATAAAAAATGTTCAAAGGCGGGCCGAAGCCCAGAGAGCATAAACATAAAAGGTGAGGTAAATCACTCCCCACCTACGATACTTAAAATCCTAAGAAGACAAGTAAATTGTCCAAGGATTACTGCCTTGCTTAACTAAAGCCATAGGCTTCGTGCAAATACAAAATATACAACCTTTGAGGTTTATATTACTTAATTCGAAAGCAATATATTTGAATTGTACGCATCACTTTCGACAGAGGGGTTTGAAGGTCTCCCCTTCATACTCACTTCGGATACTACATTCCGACACACTTAGAAAACCTCCTAAGATCTTTATTGGTGTCAAACCATTCATCTATGATATGGTTACCAATTGGGAACTCGCCAATCGAAGCCTTAAGCCCTTCGGGGTATGCTCTTCGAAGATACTAACCGAAAGGTTTCATAAGACCAAGTCAAACCCACGTTTATCAAGGCTTCCCAGCCAAGATAGAGATCATGGAACATTAACTAAACACTTACCTAAAATCATGGGACACTCCCAAGATCCTCGGATCAGGTACAGAATCCTGACAAAGCCTAATATAGGCGTTCCTTATATAACAAGGGGTTGCACGACTACTTAAATCTAATCACATGCCTCCTACGAAGTCATAACATTAGACTGGGGGCTTAATGGGGTATCCACCACGATAGAGTGGGCTATTAAAAACAAGTCTAGCTACTTTTATATTGGATTTGACAAAACAAAAGTAGTAGAAATTGTTACCAAGTTTTTTTTAACAAAGCAATGATAAGTCTAAAGCCATGCACTCTTCGCATGCATAACATTAGACTGGGGGGCTTGATGACGTACCATCCACTCTGTTAACGAGCGTTACCATCACCTTGGTAATTAGCTTACCATTTGCACAAAGGGTAATGATGTACCCTCCTAAAGGATGAAGTCTATACCTTCGTCCTACACATAATGGTGGCATAAAGTCATTCATAATGGCTACCGTAAGGGAATCCGCCAACCTTCACCCAAAACACTCATAGTGTCTAACCTCTGTCACGGTTCGGAGGGGCCCTCCATCACGGTTAACAGGGGCCCTTCATCACCGTCGGAGGGGCCCTCCATCACGGTTAGCAGAGGCTCTCCATCACGGTTAGCAGGGGCCCTCCAGCACTGTTTGGAGGGGCCTCCATCACTGTTCGAAGGGGCCCTCCATCACTGCTCGAAGGGGTCCTCCATCACTGTTTGAAGGGGTCCTCCATCCCTGTTCGAAGGGCCCCTCCGTCACGGTTAGGAGGGGCCTTTCATTACTTTTTGGAGGATCCTGACCTGGTCTTACCCACGTCCCCTCTTTCTCCTTAGCCTTCCGGCTAAACCAGGAGGAGTGGGGCACTAAGCCCTAGCGGTTACCACAAATCATGGGACACCTCTGTGATCTCCTAAAATCATAGGATGCCCCCATGATCTCCTAAAAACGTGCAAGAGCTCTCCAAAGCTATTTTCATCACTATAAATAGTCTTGGACGGGCTAGAAATCTGGTATGCAATCTAAATTACATCACTTTACTACATTATCACTTAAACTCATCATACCAAATACTTATTCACACGCCGGAGGAGGTTCGCAGGGTCCAACCCATGCCCAATCACTTAACGTAGTGTCTTCTATTTCTTATTTTCAGGTTATCTTGCACTCGACATGACCACCATCACCCCTAATTCCGTTAATCACCATTGACGGCCTGGTATGTGCATCTATTTGTACAATCAGGTTCCTTGTCAGCATCATCCTTGGGTTTTTTGTCAGCCATCAGTCTTCGCCTCTTGATTGATCTTCCTCGGTCTTCAAACTTGTCCTCTGCAAGCACTCCATCTTGCCCAACTCCATTTTTTTCAAGCACTTGAAGTGGCTCATCTCCTTGTTTAGCCACCACTTTGTCCTTAATCACATCTCCTTCAACAACTGATATACATCCCTTATTTCCAGCTACTACAGCACACTGATCATCTGGTATCACAGCCACATCACAAACTCTTTGTTCACCATTTCCAACTACTACAGCACACTGATCGCCTGGTATCACAACCACATCACAAACTCTTTGTTCACCATCTCCAACTACTTTATCACACTGCTTATCTAGAATCACATCCTCATCACGAACTCTTTGTTCACCATCATCACCATCAACACCACCAACATCCACAAGTGGAAGCAAACTAAAACTAATTGGTTCAGCATAAAGAGCATACACCCCTATTCCTTCTCCAGCTGCAACAATGTCATCAAGTTCATCCAATGCTTGATCTGTTTCAGCAAACATGTTACTAATCTCTTGACGTTCTTTAGGCTCTTCAATCGCATGCATCTTGTGAAATCGTAGAGGGGGGGGTTGAATACGTTTCTGTTTAAAAATCTTTAATCTTGTTGTATCAAATATAGTATAAACCATTGTGTCAAGTTACGCCATTATTAGTCAGGTTTGTTTTTCTTTTCTAAAAACATCCATATGACAAATTTCCGATCAAGCTTGTTGTAATATGAGAAATGCTAATAATAGTCTTATGACTAATATAAAGCATATGATATAACAAGTTATCACACAAGCATAAACATCAAGTCACAACACAAACAATAATATAGTGCAAGTATAAAAGTAAAATGAAAGAGCAAACCGAACATGAGGATTTATAGTGGTTTGGTCACGGATCTCCTTTCCGCCCTACTCCACTCCCCGAGTACCCAACTCGAGAGTTACTTCACTAGATCAACAAGCTCCCTTCTTGGCGGAGAAAACCTTACAATCGTCGCTTACACTTTTTCCGGTACAAAGCTACATATCGGGTTTTTTGACAAGGATACAACCACTCCCGCTAGTTCTTTTACAAGGGTACAACAACTCCCGCTAGTTATTTTACAAGGGTACAGCACCGCTATGTTTTGTGGCCCAACATAGAAACCTTGTGTTTTATGGCACAAACACATAAACCATCTAATCTATAATAATGAGTACAATGATGATCCAAGACATAAATGTCTAATGGATATGAATGACTAATCTAAAAGAACTTCCATTGATAGAAAGCCTTCAATGGATGAAGATCACAAGTTCTCTAAGCTTGTTGTGATGAATCTTCATGTATGTATACTTGTGGTGGATGATGATGGCAAGATCTCCAAGCTTCTTTGGTGGATCAAGATGTATGATATGCTTACAACAAAGATGAATGTTAGAAGCATTATGATCATGATAATAAGGGTGATTAATTGTGTTTTCTACATGGTTTTCTATTGATCTAAGATCTATGCTAAGGGTAGAGAGAAATGTATGTTTTTCATCAAGTTCATAAGTAAACCATGAACTCCTATTTATAGGCAAACTAACAAAGTGGTTTTCCAAAACTACTTTCCAAAACTAACAAAGATATCTTACTATATTTATCTCTAGTCACATCAAGATCTTCTAATGTCAACTACAATATCTATGACATATCTTACAAGATCTATGACAAAGACATAAACCAAATATCTTTCTATATTTGTATCTAGTCTAATCAAGATTCTTTCTAATTTAGATGACACTATACATGAGGTAATAAAAGAGTGTTTTCCATATTATGAAAAATACATTTAGACAAATGTATATACTAACTTAAAAAGGTAAGTTACTTGTATATGAAAAATATATTAGGTAGCTATATAATATTTAGTAAGTTACTAAAAATGTTTTATGTAATTACGTTGTTATAAGACACATTTTTATATATTGTAAACTTACTAATATTATCTAGACACCTAATGTGACACTTATTCTATTTAACACCTAAAGTGTACTTTGACACCTAAAATACTTAAAGACCCTCAAAGTATTTTACTCATTCTAAATGGTTGGTCAAGGGGTTTGATCATAATGCCACATAACAAACATGTACGAACCTGTGTTGTAGCATACGATGACACGAGACGTTCAGAGGTGTTGAATGTATGTTGAGACAAACTATGGTTACAAGTAACTTGTACATTTTACTTTATGTATCAAGTTATATGTTTGTCATCGATCAAAACAAACGAGACTGTATAGATTAAATATCGTAATATTTGCACTAACACATCTCTTCAGGTTCAGGTACATCAACTAAATGGTATGGATCACCATGCCATTCTTGAGCAACCTCTTCATCACTTGTGTTATCATAATACGTATCATCAAAATCGAGATTATAAAAATCGAGCAAACCTGTAGACTCCTCACTTGAATCCTCCACAGTAAAGTCTTGGTCAATCTCTTCCAATAACCTTCTGAATTGAAACTCATCACTCATCCTTTTTGTATGATCTGCAATCATTTTTTTGGCACAAAATGTTGGTGGGAAGTCACTGTCAGAATCAGTATCAAAAACAGGTCCAACCTTCTCAGGTTGTCTTGTCTTATGCCACTCTTTATGCCACTCTAACAATAGTAATTTCCCACTATTTCCAGTCTCACCATCAACACCCTTTCCAGCAACCTAATTCATATCATCATCCACTATTTCTTCTATCACCACACCCTTGCCCTTAGTCATCATTCGATCCATCATCTCACACTCAACAATTGAAACACCGGTTTCAATATACAACTATAATTGTGTAAATATAGGAACATACTCAACAAGTGTCTTCACATCTTCGTCAGACTTTCGTGGTAGCAAACCATCACCCAATGACTCCCCAGGTATCCTAAAGTGAGTAAACATAAGGGTACTATCCGAGTAACCTAAATCCTCTAACATTTCGCCCAATAATTCCATGGAGAAAACGTCAGAGTGAATTCCGTCAAACCAATATGTATCTCCAAAGAGATACCTTCTTCCTGGTTTTGAGGTAAATTCACCATTGTGATGGATTTGCAAAGAAAACACATTTTCATTCAAATATGTGGAACACATAAAACATCAATTACTTCCGACAACAATAACAAGTTTAAATGGAAAATATTAAAATGGAACAGAGTATTCTTACTATAAAGGATTCCTAAATCAGGTATCGGGGGTACTGCGTGCACGATTTTGCCAAAGCTTAACCATTCTCAAGATCTTTACTTGTGAAATTAATGTTCTGCTTGGAAGAATGAGCCACGTATATAAAGTATGGTTCTAAAGGACTAAATTTGTAAAACAAAACACTGCCAATTGAAGTTATTGGCGGGAAAGGGATAAAAAGATGAAACGACCTTTGATGAATAGGCAGTTAACGAGGAAACTAACGGAAAATGCCTCTCGGTGGCTTTTTTGCAAATTTACATAACGTTAGTGGTTTTTTTGCGTGACTTTTTGTCTCGGTCCCATTTTTGCGATTTCGTGATATTTAAAGACTATTTTTGCATTTTACCCAGAAAACTAAGTAATCATTCCTTTATTCAAATTACCCATGATATTCATTTTTTTCATTTCTGTTTGGTTAAGTGTGAAAGCATAAAATAACTTAAATAATACAAAAGACGTGTAATGAGTGGTTATTATTGATCCTTTGATCTTTAGCACAATACTTGAAAGAAGTTTAATGACCGAAAGCTACTAAATTAACCTAAACGAATATCCTCCGACACTAACAAAGTGTTATATTGTAATATAATATAAGGGTTTTAAGATATAAAATAACAACAAACTTTTTAAAAAGTTCTATCGTGAACTATTAAAAGTATCATTAAAGAATATAAAAACAGAACGAATACACGAGTTAAGGGTAGCCATTTCTGATTCGATACGAAACCTAACCTGAGACCAATACGGAAATAAACAGGTTTGGATTGAGTCTAAACAAGTTTCGGGTCGTGTTTGTGTCAGTCTATCTAAGTCGTTTATTAAACATGTCAAATTTGGGTTGAGAATGGGTTAAACGGGTCGACTCGCAAATCCGTTTAAGATTTTTTTTTTTATTATAAATTAAAATTTAAACAATTCACAAAAATACCCAATTTTTCAAACCTATTTCAAAAAATACCCAAACTTTTTTTTCTTAAAAAGCAAAAATACGCATAAAATCCGCAAACAATGAACCCTTTGCGAACTTTTAGAAAAATCGTTTTTCTTTCTTTTTTTTCCTTAAAAATATTAAAATTTTTCGATATTTCTTAAAAATATCAAATTTTTTTTATATTTTTAAAACAAAAATATCTATCTCAACCTTTGCGATTTAACACTCAGAACCTCCTAAACCTTTCGAATTTTCTCAAAAGAGACAACACGACAGATTTATTTGCAAAGGAATTTAGAGGAAACACATGAAATTTCGCAAGTTTTATCCAAAAGTTTGCAGAGTTTTTAAAAAAGTCTCCATTTTTTTTTATATTTCTTAAAAGTATTGAAAATTTTCAATATTTCTTAAAAAATTCGCAAACTTTGCGATTTAAAATATATATATATATATATATATATATATATATATATATATATATATTTTAAAGTGGAAATTTTTTGATTTTTTTGTCAAAAAAATTCGATTTTTTTAATAAATATCAATTTCTTTTATTATTATTATTATTATTATTATTATTATTATTATTATTATTATTATTATTATTATTATTATTATTATTATTATTATTATTATTATTTGCAAAAGTCCCAAATTTTGTGGATTTTGTGGATTCATGGGTATTTTGGCTTTTCCGGAGAAAATTTGATAGTTTGTGAAATATGTTTGAAAAATTAGGTATTTTTGTGATTTTCCCTTAAAATTTATATATATTTGATTATACGGACTAAATGGGTTAAGCGAGTCTGCCCACAAACTCGTTTAACGTGTGTTAACCCATATAATACGACAACTTGTTTAGATAAACATGTTAAATTGGTTACGCTAAATCCGTTTAACTTATTTAACCCGCCAACCCATATACATGAGTTAAATAGATCATGTTCGAGTTATGTATATACATGTTAAGTTTGGCACAGTTGGCTCAATTATTTAAACAAGTCGTATTCTGGTTAAAGTTTTTGACCCGCGAGCTTGTCAACCTCAACACGACACGACCGGCCTAACCGGAGCCTCAAAATATAATAAAACCATAGACTAAGACCAGCCATTTATTGGCCCTTAACAAATAGAAACATGTGATAAACCTAGTATAGCAAAAATCCGCCTACATTAATCCCTCCCTCTTTTCCTATTTCCCATTTCCCTCCTTTTTCTTTCTTACTTTCCCGCCAAAACACTAAACATATCCCACAAAATCCGCCTATATTAATCCCTCCCTCTTTTCCTTCTCATTTACCTAATAATAATAATAATAATAATAATAATAATAATAATAATAATAATAATAATAATAATAATAATAATAATAAAGAGAAAATTTAGAAAAAACCTTATGGAGGAAGAAATAGAAGATCGAATAAGTTTGTTACCAGATTGCTTAATCCTCGAAATTTTATCTCGTTTACCTTCTACAAAGGAAGCCATCAAAACAGGTACTCTCTCCAAACGATGGCAACATCTTTGGACTATTGTGCCTAATCTCATATTCCTACATTACTCGGATGATAATCACCCGCTGCAAGAATTCTTTTCGTTAGTCGAAAAGGCCATCACACAGTGTCGTCATCTGAACCTACACAAATTCGAGCTATGTACAAAGTATGATGTGCAGTTTGAGCTGCATTTTAACAACTGGATTCAATATGCTATAAGATGTAATGTCCAAAAGCTTGAGTTGCTATTATCAAGAGATAAGTTCGTGTTAAATGACTTGTTTTTCACCACTACATGTTTTACTCATCTCACATTGTCGGGCTATGTATTTAATCTCAATCCAAGTAGTGTAATTACTTGGAATAAACTAAAGAGTTTGTGTATTTATTTTGGAAAACTAAATGAAGATTTGATCCAAACTATACTATCCGGGAGTCCTCTTTTGGAAACATTGGATTTAAACGATTGTTATGGTTACAAGCGCCTCGATATTACATCCAAAAGTGTTAAGAACTTGTTGTTCTCAGGATATGCCAACGGTGAAAGTGAAGCAGATATAATAGAAATCAATGCTCCTTATATTTTGTCTTTAAGAATCGAATTTAATTTGGACTTGTGGAAGCTTTCTCTCCTAAACGTGTCGTCTTTAGTTGAAGCTTTCTTAGATTATTCCAAAGGAGGGTATTATGCAACGACGTCTAAACTAGAGAAAGAAGAGATGCTTAAGGGATTTATACTAAAACTTCGCCATGTCAAGAAGCTTACAATTGGAATTTCCTGTGCTAGAGTAAGATTTCCTTCTTTTTGTTTTTTTCGCTATTTCAATGAGTTGCTGATTATTAGTAGTAGCTTTTGTTGTCCCTTTATGATGGCAAAATCTTCGCATACGCAAAAATTTGGACTGCTATGGAAATTTTTTTAAAAGTTAGGGGCTTCTTTGGGTGGTATGGACATCCTCGATGTGTCTAAATGGCCAAAAATAATAGTACTGTAGTATAATTTATTACTGTAATAATCTAAGTAATTGGCAGTAGACTCCACCTATTTCAATGAGCTGCTGATAATTACTACTGTAATTTATATTTTATTAGTAGTAGCTGTTGAAATGTGAGAGTCGGACTAGCACGATACGGCTAAAGGTGTGTGAGCCTATTGGGGGCACACACGCTAAAACATTAGAATACGTTATGTATTTCACGGTTAAAGCTCAAATGTGATCTGTTTGGACATGAAGTGATCTTGACTGAATTCCTAACTTGTCCTAAAACCTTATGGTAGGATTATGGAAGGATCTGGAAAAGATTAAAACTGTCCAGGTTCATGTCAATGTGATAAGGATTGTGAAGAGTTGTGATAAGGCTTAAGTTGGTAGAGTTTTAAGCTTATCATGTGTTGTTTTTAGCCTTATCATGAGTAGGTTTTAGAAGCTATAAAAGCCATCATAACCTGCTCACATGTACGATACAGAAAAAAGGGAAAACAATATCACAAAACTCTTATAATCGATTATAACAAGTTGTCATTGAATACTTGTTTAATCTATTGTCACTTTCAAACCTATAACTTGCATTCTATTATTCCAAGGTGAAAAGTAGGTTCTTGCAGCAAGAAAAGAAACTAAAGACTTTATTGTTTCTTTTGTTATATTCTCGGATAACTAGGAACTGGTTTTGTATTGAGCTTTGACAAAGGTTGTTGGGTTTACGTGGTACACGGCTAGCACTCCGGGCGTATTTGTTTGACGTGTTTGTGTGAGCACTCGTAGAGGTGATTGTTTTAATCACTTATTTGATTTATTTTGCGGGTGACTACGAGGGTTAGTTTTCTATTTATTTTTCATGTTTTCTCTTTTCCTTTAATTTGTTTATTATTTGTGTGTTAATCATAATTGCTTAACTAGATCTAATATCCGCTGCGTACTCGTAGTTAATTGGTTAACTTGATATATATATATATATATATATATATATATATATATATATATATATATATATATATATATATATATATATATATATATATATATATATATAAATTTCAACAGTGGCATCACGAGTCAACTCGTTTAGTGGTTATGGGTTACACAATTTAATAAACACGCGAAAAGGCTGCATGAAATCTAATTTAGTTATTTGTTTTATTTTTGTTTTGACAACTATCATGCAATACTTGTCATTAATTAATAAAAAAATACCTAGACACAAAGGAATTAAAATTAATTGTTAATTAGATACACAAAATAGCAAAATATATTAAAAGTTAATTTGTTTGCCATGATTATTTTATGTGTGAATTCCGGCTATAAGACCTACGCAATCAATTTTTTTGATGTATGTGGCGATCTAGGCACTTGATGAAAACCTAGTGAGGGTCTTATGGTTCTCCATTTGGGGAAGACTCCTAGTGGACTCGGTTGTAATATGTTTAATTAATGTTTTTGTTTATGTACTTGATTCTTTATTTGCATAATTGTTACATGTTTTATACACCTAATTGCATGCAATATGGAATAATACATATCGAAACCATGACATTAATATGGTCTTAATTTACACGCCAAAATACCATGCTCATTGTGACCTGCTATTTGATTCGTGGAAAATTGTTTTTGTAAAATTAAGTGACCTAAATTATTGAAACAAGTTTTCATGAAATTAAAAACTGGACGCTATGGACACTTGGGAAGTACGGCTCACCCACTAGAACAAACTATAAAGGGGGTTTAAGGATGGTGTGCACAGTCACACCTAAAGGATTTCCGGTCATTGCCTCGCGCTGACCTGGTCCTCCGCCACCTTGCGAGTTCGATTGGAGTTACCGTGAACCATGATGATCACTACAGTGTCATTACTAAAAGTTTTTAAAATTAAGTACTACAAAGATGTTTTGCATGCTTCTTTGTACACAAATTTTACCACATTTATGTGTTTACACTATGTGAAAATTTTAAGTCTATGCCAACCAACCAAGGACACGTGCTTTTGGCTTGACCTCTTTGGTCAGACCTTAGGGCCATTCCAAATCCATGGCAAATATTGCTCATTGGTCAGACCTTTGGTTATATTTGCACGTTCTTGTTTGGTCGACTTATCTCGAGTATGCTTGGTCAGACCTTGGACCCGAGGCATAAGATGAGACTAAACATGCTCATGACATTACTACTTGTCTACTAATGTCTTGATCAGTCTCATAAGTCTAAGAGTTGCATTTTATGCAATTAACGCTCGTCGCTTACCTCTTGCCCCATTTGTTTACACATTGGTCAGACCTCTGGTAATAAGTGGGAGGTCAAGTTGGATCTTAGTCTTAATTAGTAATTAATTGGGTAGTTAATTCTATTAAGAATTTAATTATCGAAAATACTAATTATTTGAACTTTTCTTATATTGTAGATGGCTACCTCAGTCGGAAACAATTCGGTACTCAGGAGTTTCTTTGAGAAACAAAAACTCACTGGACCTAACTTCATTGACTGGTATCACCAGCTTCGCATTATACTGTCAGCTGAAGATAAGGAAAATTACTTGGAGCATCCTATTCCTACTGCACCTGTTGCAACTCCTGGACACCCAGTCCTTCCCGAGGCTCTTGCAGCTCACACTGCTTGGGTCAAGGGGTCAAAGGACATTGCTGCTTTCATGCTTATGACCATGGACTTAGAAATCCAACGAAATCTAACCCATCTTGATGCATATGACATGTTACAGGAGTTGAAAAGCATGTTTGCTCAACAAGCAGAACAGGAACTTCTGCAAACCGCGAGGGAATTTCACTCGTGCAAGCAAGAAGAAGGTCAATCTGTAAGCTCATATGTTCTAAAGATGAAGAGCTACATTGACAACTTGGAGCGTCTCGGTCATCCCGTCACTTTGAACCTTGGAGTAAGTCTAATCTTAATTGGACTCTCTAGGGAGTATGGCAGCTTTGTGCAGAACTATAATATCCACAGCATGGGGAAGACTGTGAATGAATTACATGCTATGCTTAAACAACATGAGCAGACGCTACCCAAGAAAGATGTTGCACCTACACTTCATGCTATACGTGCAGGAAAGGTCCAGAAAAACCAAGGTAAAAAACCGTTCAAGGCTGCTAAGGGGAATCAAGGGAATGGAAAGTATAAGTTGGCTTATGCTCCTCAGCATAAACCATCTTATGCCTCCAAGCCCAAGAAACCTCCACCACCCAAGAAGGATAGCCCTGCAAAGGACGCGACCTGTCACCAATGTGGTGAAATAGGTCATTGGAGAAGGAATTGTCCCGTGTATCTCGCCGAGTTGCTGAAAAAGAAGAAGCTATCTCCAGGAGCTAGCACTTCAGGTATTTTCACCATAGAACTCTATACTTTTCCTAGTACATCTTGGATTTATGACACGGGTTGTGGTACTCACATCTGTAATACTATTCAGGGTCTCAGGGGAAGTAAGAAGCTGAAGCCAGGAGCTTTAAGTCTGTACGTGGGCAATGGTCAACGGGCAGGAGTTGAAGCTATTGGAAATTATCATTTATGTCTCCAAAGTGGATTAGTAGTTGTTTTGAACAATTTTCATTTTTCTCCCTCTATTACTAGAGGAATTATTTCAGTTTCTCGTTTGTTTGACGATGGTTTTATTAACCGCTTTGAATCGAATAATACAATTTCAGTTTCTAGGAATAATGTTGTTTATTTTAGTGCTATCCCAAGGGATGGTATTTATGAAATTGATATGTCTTGTTCTAAAACAAATGATAGTTCTATGTATGCTGTTAGCAATAAAAGAGCCAAGCTAGACTTGGACTCTACTCTCTTGTGGCATTGTCGTCTTGGACACATTAGCAAGAAACGCATGGAGAAGTTGCAACATGATGGACTTCTCAACTCAACTGACATTAAGTCATTTGAAAAGTGAGTTTCATGCATGTCTGGTAAGATGGCAAGAAAACCCTATGCACATCAAGTGGAAAGGGCTAAGGATCTACTTGGACTAATACACACCGATGTATGTGGCCCATTTAGAATTATGTCAAGACAAGGAGCAAGTTACTTCGTCACTTTTACTGATGACTATAGTCGGTATGGTTGTGTTTACCTGCTGAAACATAAACATGAAGTGTTTGAAACATTTAAAGTGTTTCAAAAGGAAGTAGAAAACCAACTCGGGAAGACCATTAAGTCACTACGTTCAGATCGTGGAGGTGAATATATGAGTCAAGAGTTTTTGGATCATCTTAAGGAGCATGGGATTATTGCCCAACGCACTCCTCCTTACACTCCACAACATAATGGTGTGTCTGAAAGGAGAAATCGAACACTGCAAGACATGGTTCGCTCCATGATGAGTCAAACTACTCTTCCAAAGTCCTTTTGGGATTATGCCCTTGAGTCTGCTGCACGCATTCTCAACATGGTTCCAACTAAGAAGGTTGATAAGACACCATACGAGGTATGGCATGGCAAAGCCCCTAAATTGTCTTACTTAAAAGTCTGGGGTTGTGAGGCACTTGTTAAGCGTGATACACTTACCAAACCTGACAAACTAGAACCCAGATCTATTAAGTGTATCTTCATAGGATACCCAAAGGAAACAATGGGATATTCTTTCTATCTTTCATCCGAGAACAAAATATTTGTTGCTCGGAATGCTGAGTTCTTTGAGAGTAATCTTATGGATCAAGAAGCAAGTGGGAGTCTAGAAGATCTTGAAATTTTTCAAGAAGAAGATACAAATCCTTCTGTAGACACTAGCTTAGGTCATGATGAGGATGATCAAGAAATTGATGAACCTCAAAGTGATATCAATCCCATTCGTAAATCCGCTAGGACACGTCGTGCCCCAGATCGAATGTGCTTATACATCGATGCTGAGGAGCATGAGTTGGGGGATCTTGGTGAACCCAAAACCTATAAAGCTGCATTATTGGATCCTGAATCCAAGAAATGGCTTGGTGCGATGAATGTGGAAATACAATCCATGAAAGACAACGAAGTCTGGGAATTAGTTGAGCTTCCTCATAACTGTAAAACTGTTGGTAGCAAATGGCTCTTCAAAAAGAAGACTGACATGGATGGTGCAGTACACACCTTTAAAGCTCGTCTCGTAGCAAAGGGCTTCACTCAAACCTACGGGATTGATTATGAAGAGACCTTTTCTCCTGTTGCAGACATTAGAGCTATAAGGATTCTTATAGCCATAGCTGCGTTCTATGACTATGAGATTTCGCAAATGGATGTCAAAACCGCCTTCCTCAATGGACATCTTTACGAAGAAGTCTATATGGAGCAACCTGAAGGTTTTGTTAATCCAAAATATCCTAACAGAGTATGCAAGCTCAAGCGTTCCATCTATGGACTTAAGCAAGCATTTAGGCAATGGAATAAACGTTTTGATGACGAGATTAAGAAATTTGGTTTTACTCAGAATCAAGATGAGCCATGTGTATATCAGAAAGGTAGTGGGAGTTATGTCACTTTCCTAATTCTATATGTTGATGACATATTACTCATGGGGAACAACATTCCAATGTTACAAGATGTAAAATCTTATCTTGGAAGATGTTTTGCCATGAAAGATTTAGGAGAAGCTGCATATATTCTTGGAATCAAGATTTATAGAGATAGATCAAGACAGTTAATTGGTTTAAGTCAAAATGCTTACATTGAGAAAATATTGAAGAAATATTTTATGGAAAATTCCAAACGAGGAACTATCCCAATGCAAGAAAAGCTTAAATTGAGTAAATCACAAGGTGCTGAGACACCTGTTGATAAAGAGCGCATGCAAAGAGTTCCCTACGCCTCGGCTATAGGATCAATTATGTATGCTGTGAGATGTACTCGTCCTGATGTTGCGTTCGCTCAGAACATAACAAGCCGATTTCAACAGAATCCAGGTGAACTTCACTGGACTGCTGTTAAGAATATTCTTAAGTATTTACGCAATACTAAGGATATGTTTCTGGTTTATGGAGGGGATATGAAATGAGAGCTCAGGGTTTCTTGCTACACTGATGCTGGATATCTGACAGATATTGATGACCTCAAATCTCAGACTGGATATGTATTCGTTTTAAATGGAGGTGCTGTTGACTGGAAAAGCACAAAGCAAAGTATTTATGCAACTTCATCTACAGAAGCTGAGTATATAGCTGCTTATGATGCATCTAAAGAGGCTGTATGGATTCGAAAATTCATTTCTGGGCTTGGCATTGTTCCCACAATTGAAGAACCCATAAATATGTATTGTGATAATACTAGAGCCATTAGTATAGCTAATGAAAGTGGAATCACCAAGGGTGCTAGACATTACCGCGCAAAAGTTCATTATCTTCGAGAGACCATTGAGATAGGAGACGTGAAGATATCAAAAGTTCACACAGATGACAATCTAGCCGATCCTTTTACGAAGGCTTTAGCATATCCTAAGCATTCTAAATTGACTAGGGATATTGGTTTGATACCAGCTAGTAGTCTCATGTAAATCTGTGTGTAATTAGTATTTGGATAATTTGGAATTGTAATACAGTTTTATTTTCTGATATATAAAGATACGAGGTATTTGTTATTTTATTCATATAACCTGTTATTCCATATTTGCATGTTTAATCCATGAAATGATTTATCATTCTAAATATGTCCATTGTCGGTTAACAATATGGGAATATTGTTATGCAAGGCAAATGTGAGTTTTGGTTATATTCTATAAGAATCTGGATTGTTCCCGCCAAACTCATATGTATTCACAAGGGATGCATATTGGATACCCCAACTTTCAAACATTTACTTTTGGATCCTTGTCATGAGTAAAATGTTGAAATGGTTTGTTAAGTCATCCTTAGACTTGAGATACAAGCAAGTTCTGTTATGTGTGGATATCACTTTTGTAATTATATGCCAAACGCTGTCCTGAATAAGGCAGTTATAAAAGCTATTTTTCGGAGTGATGTAAAGCAGCATCCACAACACTTGTAGTCAACAAAGGATTTGTTACTCCACATGATATGTGCAGAAAGATACCATGGGCCCTCTCCAGAATTAATAAGATAATTGTTCGGCCGAACCCAAAGGGTAATGCAAGATGATTCTTGATTACATTTGGTATATCTAATTAAATTCTATAACGAGAATCTAAATGGTTAAACTATATGGAATGAGTTAAGATCCATATCCATGGTTTAACGGTATCTATAACAAAGGATGATAAAAGCAAGACATAAATGACCATGCTACTGAGAATGATTTATGAAACTATATCTCAGACACCTTTAGTTTAATAGCGAGTGAGAGCGTTGCTAGACGTTTCCGTCGTTGGTATTTGTGCTATCTGCTACTCCAACTCCCAAGTGGGAGCTGTTGAAATGTGAGAGTCGGACTAGCACGATACGGCTAAAGGTGTGCGAGCCTATTGGGGGCACACACGCTAAAACATTAGAATACGTTATGTATTTCACGGTTAAAGCTCAAATGTGATCTGTTTGGACATGAAGTGATCTTGACTGAATTCCTAACTTGTCCTAAAACCTTATGGTAGGATTATGGAAGGATCTGGAAAAGATTAAAACTGTCCAGGTTCATGTCAATGTGATAAGGATTGTGAAGAGTTATGATAAGGCTTAAGTTGGTAGAGTTTTAATCTTATCATGTGTTGTTTTTAGCCTTATCATGAGTAGGTTTTAGAAGCTATAAAAGCCATCATAACCTGCTCACATGTACGATACAGAAAAAGGGAAAACAATATCACAAAACTCTTATAATCGATTATAACAAGTTGTCATTGAATACTTGTTTAATCTATTGTCACTTTCAAACCTATAACTTGAATTCTATTATTCCAAGGTGAAAAGTAGGTTCTTGCAGCAAGAAAAGAAACTAAAGACTTTATTGTTTCTTTTGTTATATTCTCGGATAACTAGGAACTGGTTTTATATTGAGCTTTGACAAAGGTTGTTGGGCTTACGTGGTACACGGCTAGCACTCCGGGCGTATTTGTTTGACGTGTTTGTGTGAGCACTCGTAGAGGTGATTGTTTTAATCACTTATTTGATTTATTTTGCAGGTGACTACGAGGGTTAGTTTTCTATTTATTTTTCATGTTTTCTCTTTTCCTTTAATTTGTTTATTATTTGTGTGTTAATCATAACTGCTTAACTAGATCTAATATCCGCTGCGTACTCGTAGTTAATTGGTTAAGTTGATATATATATATATATATATATATATATATATATATATATATATATATATATATATATATATATATATATATATATATATATATATATATATATATATATGAATTCCAACAGTAGCTTTATTATGTTATATTTTATGTTTTTATTTTGGTTTAGTTTTTCCTTTTGTTTAATCAATGTTTTTAAACTTTGTAAAGCATATATATAGATTTAGAGCTTTTTTGCTCGTTTTATTTTGTATTTTATTGTTTGTGACGTAAATTTAGCAATAAAGTTTAGTTTATTAGTTATGGTTAATAAATGAACATGAAATCCTTCTTTTCTAAACAACACTTAATTTTAAGGCCGTCCGTTTTGTCCCGTTTAACCCGTGCCCGTTTGACCCATATTTCAACTTTGCATGTTTGACCCGTGCCAGTTAGGACTCAAGCATGGTGACCTAGCCTGCCCATTTTGCCACCTCTACTTTATTGATTATTCCTTGCTAAAACTTGCCACCTAAACACTAAAAACCAATTTTTTGCCTCTGAATTAGCAGTAATTAGTTTGATCGCACATACACAATCGTGTGTTATATTGTACGGAGTATTAAAACTTTGTTGCATATCTTTTCTTATTTGGCTGCTTAGAATACATTCATATAGTATGAATGTCTTTTTTTTAACCTTTGTGATGGGAAGCTCTATTTCCAGTTGGCATTGCAGTGTTCTAATTTTGTTCTCATTGTACTGTATTTTTATGTTGATAGACTTTATCGCGATTGGAAGCTAAAGGATTAATCTTTCAGTCAAACTTGAAAGTTCTTGATGTTACTTCACCTGAATATGGTGATGGTTCTTCAGAGGTCATATGTGAGCCGTCTGACAGTGAATCATGTAACAATTCGCAATTTCAGGTTAATTACCATTCCCGGAAAATTTCACTATTCACTTTTACTATTCATTTTTCCCGAAACTTTCCCGAAAGTTGATTTTTATTTGATATTCTCAAGTGATAAATCATTTCCATGGCAAATTAAATGTTTGACATTCGTCAGATCATTTTCGTGAAAGTTAATAAGGAATTACACGTTTTAGGGTAAAACGTCATTCAGAAATTCTACGTACAACGAAACTCGACCGCGTTAAGTGACCCCGCATCAGAAAAATGTTTGACACACTCATGATTTATTTGAGAATTAATCGTGACTGAGAAAAACATGACCAAAGACTTCCCGGCAGGTCACCCAAGCCAGTACTACTCTCGCATGAACACGCTTAACCGTATGGGCGATTAACCGTTAGACCACAAAACGTTTTTCTAAGACGATTTGAGTTTTCAACTTATTAGAAAAAGTCAACATATTTTTCCCTCCTCCATTGACCAAAAATCATCCCTTGATGTTATAAGTCATTCCTTGATTTTTAGGCTTACGGTTTGATGTCTAAAAGACATTTAATGCCAACCGACACTAGACTGAGCCCAGTCTAGACATTATAAGTCATTTTAAATCATTTTTATCACATTAGAAAAGTAACATTTTACTTTTCTCAATTTTACGCAATATTCGTACGTTTTACGTATTACGCGTTTTAGACCCGTGTTTCTAGTTTTTAGCAGGGTTTTACACCCAAATGGAACCTACCACTCATTTTATATTTTATTATGGAGTATTTTAACAAGTTTAATCATTCCTCCAAGTTTCGTATTTTTACGATACCCAGTTTTACGTTTTGTGACGTAACAACTTACGGTTTGCATTTTACGGAGTCAAAACTTACTAGATATCTTGGATAATACCAAGAAAAGTCCACCCTTGCTCTCCAAGTCCATATGAACCGCCATAGGGGGGGGTTTTTCACACTTGTGGCAAGATCTCATGCATTTTGCTCTTAGATCCTTACATGTGTTCAACTTGGTGAACAAGCTTTGACAAGTCAAAGGAAAGTAACCTCCTCAAGCTCATATTTAAGCCCCTCCCTCCCTCTTTTGCCGTGGATATCACACACACAAACACACCATTCATTTGCTAATTCTCTCCAAGTTTCATGCATGATTCAAGTGATTCTTCAAGATAGAAACCCTAGCTAGATTATCATTAATCAAAACACTTCCATAACTTCATATACTTGGTGATTTCTCTTGAGTTTGAATCCACTCAAGTCACCTAAACCTTCATCATCCATCTTTCATGAATACCAAGGGTAGAAAGATTGCATGAAGTGAAAAAGGGTTGAAGCAAGTCTATCAAAGTCCTATCCTTACATGTTAACTTCCTTTCATCTTTGAAAGCCAAAAGTTGTGAGCCAAACCCTAACTTGATTCTTGTTAAATAATCATGTTCATGTTATTTACATGTTATTCTTGCTATATTATGTCTTGTAGTTATGTCCATGATGTATAAAAGTGAGCAAAACAAGTTATTGTTATTGATTGACAAGATAAGTTACTAAAACAAGTAAACTAGTGACTTTCTTGGTAAGACCTGATCAAAATGGTAAAAATATAATGTTGGATCATTACATATTACAGTAGAGGACTTAACAAGGAAACCATAGCAATTTGAACCACCTAAAATGAGTATACGAGTCAAAAGTTACGCCCATTTGAAGTTACCAAAACTTTGCGGCAAACTGCCAAATACCATTCTGATCAAATTTGGGTTTTGAAAGTCCCACTTCTGGTCCGATTCATCAAAAAGTTAAAACACGAAAGTTGTCCGGAACGCCGTTTTCGTTCAGGTATAAAGAAGCTCGAGACCTAAAAACACTTTCCGAGTGATAAAATTCTTCAAATTCTAAACAGCCCATTTTTAGGCGAAAGTCACAAGATTATGGTTATACTTTGAAAGGAACAAGAGGTCTTATGACCTATAATCAAGACCACAACCATGGCTAGAGCCAAGGTTGTGTCTCATGACCTTGAAACAAGGACCAAAGGTCATGGCTAGGCCATGACGAAATGACCATACCAACTTTCATAGGCGTAAACATGAAACAAAGAGTTGACGAGAACTTGAACAAGCAATTTGGATCTACTTCACTTAAAAGGGAACCATGAGATATTACCAAGAGAAAATGGTCATACAAAACTTATGAAACATACCCTAATAACAATCTTCATGTACTAATAAACTTTCCTAAGTTTATTCAAATATCGGACATGTAACTTTTCGGATCGAAACTTATATCTATATATTTCATCAACTACTACAATAGTAGGGAGCCTCATGTGAGGAGTTCATTATGTAAGCCGTCGAGTTGAGTTGTGGATTTACGAGTTAAAGTGTCTTGGCTCCTCGAACGCTTACTAACATGACTTCTGAATTATGTCGGCCCGAACGGTAGTAAACGATATACAAGACATACATGTTTCATGAATCATTTCTTTCAACGACTTACATTATACATCATACCACATCATGGACTAAGTGCAAGACATACATATATTGGCATGTTTATGTTTCCTTAGACATTATTCCAAACCTAAGTTGCAACAATTATTCTAGGTTGCTCGTAGAAGTTCTTACGGCATATCCATCATTCTCATTATACATCATCCAACTCAAGGTGAGTTCATAGCCCCACTTTACATTACTTCAATGTTTTACAAACCCTTGGGGGGAATACATGCTATTTTTAACCGAGCACAATGTTTTTAAATTGTATGCTTGCCTGATTGTTTTATTATCACTAAGTAACATCCTTGCCAAACCAAGATCCCTTATTATGAACCATTTAATCACTTGCGAGGGTTACTTGCAAGTGAGCGCGAATATTGTGAATAGGCCTATTGGGATTGACGAATCCCATTTGTATTGACTAAGTTCAAACAAATGCATTAATATTTGAGACATTAGGTATGACGGCAAAGTACCTACCGGGATAACTCCGCCGATTGATATTGGTACACGTTAACGTTTTGGTGTCATAAGCTTAGTATTTGATAATAACTGTTCCGGGCGTATAACAACGTGGCCCATCTTTGTTTTCCAAACATTGGTGTGAGTCTATTGCTCACACTACCAACATATTGTGTTCAAACATTAAACAAACTCTATGAATATCACTCAACCTTTGTGTTGACCTCTCAAGCATGTATTTCAGGTTCATGACGATCAAGGATGGCACGGAAGGGCACGGATACTCAAGAGGGCTATAAATTTTATTATCATTCAAAACTCATTTATTATACATTGTAAACATGGAACCAATTGGGACCTCATTTTGTAATCTCTGATATTTATATAATTTGAATGATAAACCTTTTCAAAACGACTCAATTGGAGTTCGTTTTCTATCATTGTGATTATTGTGCCGTCGAGTAACACCCAGTTCGAATTCCGCTGCATCCATGAATTGGGGGTGTTACAAATCAGATGAAAGCGGGGACTGGGAGGACGAAGATTCTGAAGTTGATGAGCTGTTTGATAGTGATTTAGATGAAAACGGAGATTGGGAGGACGAAGGTTTTGAAGCTGATGAGCCGTTTGATAGTGATTCATCAGATGAAAGCGACGATTGGGAGGATGAAGGTTCTGAAGTTGATGAGAATTGAGATGTCTCATAGTGATTCAGTTGATAGTGAAGATTAGGAGGAACCAATGCTTGAGAAGGTTCTGAAGTTGACTGTTAGGTGCTTTGGAGATCCGTGTTTTGAGGTAAACTAATTGATCATTAGCATTAGTATGGAGTAGTACTTTATTATTCAAAGTTAAGGATTTACACTTAAAGGGTGTTTTCATTTGTGTTTTTGAAGCGATTATCATGATTTGAAGAATTTTTAGGGTTCAAGATATGAGTGAAAATCTTTAAACGAACCCTATAGGATCAACTCATGTAAAAACTTTGTTAATTAGAATCTATTTTGTTATGTTTTTTATTCGGTCTTGGTTGATCTCTACCTTATGACTTTCTTTTGATACGATTGAAGTTATTATATAGTCTAAATATTCACATCTATACTCGGTACATTTTTTAATGTATTTATATAGTCTAAATAATTAGAAAGACAGAAGCTCGTCTCCTTTTGAAGAACGCCCAGCCAGGAGATGTAATTAGACAGAAAGACACTTGCCAGTTGCCACCTACTGTGAAATGGCAAATTGTTAGAGAACGGAATGTGGATTAACAAGACTTTATGGTCTTTTCCCGTCATTTTTCTTAGATAATTTCTTCAATCTCATCACAAATCTCATTATCCTCTTGACTACACCTTTTATCATTCAAATCGCATACTGAATCAACGTACTTCCCGGGGATTTTGATTCGATGTTTTGAAGATCTATGTTTTATCGACATGATCGTACTAAACATAAAATGAATAAAAGATATATATAAAAAATCAAAAAATCAGAAAATCAAAACTAAAACAGGTAGGATTATGGAACTGAGTCCTCTGAATCAAATGTGCGGTTTAGAACTGAAAATTAGAGTAAAAAAAATGAAGAAAGGAGGTCACTAATGGTGGAAATGGTTTGATATTTAGCGCAAAATTCTGTTGGGGAAGAGAGAAAGTTCCCCTAGTAATCTAGTATTGTCAAAGTTTCCAACACATAAAGGTTACTAAACGGACAATTAGAAAGATCCCATTGAAAAGATTACTCCTTGACTATTGGTTAATTTCCATTACGTTATAAGTTGTATCATGCAAGTGGTTGAATTATTATATTTTGGTCTCTGAAGTTTAAAGTTAGGTTTGAGTTAGATCAGATATTTTTCACCGCTTCATGTTTTACAAGTCTAAATGCCTTAGGATGCAGTTTTAATCCAACTGGTCCTGTTGAATGGAATAAACTCACGAGTCCTCATTTGGAAGCTTTGGAGTTGCACGATTGAAGATTCCCTTCGAAATATATTTTCCGGAAGTCCTCATTTGGAAACTTTGGAGTTGCACGATTGCTATGGTTTTAAGCTGCTCGATATTACCTAAAAAAGTGTTATGGAGTTGGTGTTCGTAGGATACGTGAACCGAACCGCCCCGCGAACACCCCTAGCAGATATCATAGAAATCAATGCTCCCGATATTATATCACAAACAATCGTGGACCATTTGGTTTTATGGAAGCTTTTGTTGTTGGACGTTTCTTCTTTAGTCGTAGTTGAATTAGATTACACTAAAAAGGGCATAAGTAAATAACGCGTAAAGAAGCGAAAGAAGAGTTACTTAAAGGATTTATACTATACTTCGCCGTGTTAGGCTTGTGACAGTGGTGACCCATATTTCATCATCTTTCCGGCTGCCACCTCAGCTTTCTCTCTCCTCAACCCGTATTCACCTCTCTCATCACAGTGGCAACCCATATTGCATCATCTTTTTTATTTTTTTTAAAACATTTTTTAACACAAACACAAACTTTATTAATAAAACGTAAATATTACATAAACGAAACGATACGAAATGAAACCATTACAACTAAATAAAAAACTTAAACAACTAAAAATTAAACACGACAACACTTATTTAAAAACTAATAATTTAGCTTGTGGCGTTCCTTGATTTCCGCCTTAAGTCGCATAAGTTCATTTCGTTGTCGTTCGGGCAAATTTGGGTCGATTGCCGAATTGTAGAAAATCAAGTCTTGCTCCCGTTTTGTATTTCTCATGAGTTCCTTTTGTTCCTCCTGGCATTCCAAGAGCTTTCATTGATATTTCAATTTTTGTTGTTTGATCGCTAGCTCTCGTTCCTTGTATTCTCTCCACGAGTCATCACGCTCTTTACCTTTATCCTTCTTTGACGGTCTTGAGCTCCATAAGTCCGCTAGTATCCCACTCATGAATGATTTTGATGTTTCACGAGAGGAGGAGGTGGCTGATTTCCTCCTTGCTCTGTCATGACCTTGTGGTCGTGATTCTCTAGTACCATCATCCGTTTCATCATCGTCATCATTCAAGTCTTGAAAATTCGGGGGGGGGGGGGGGGGGGGAGGGGGGGGGGGCTTGTATTGACCCCAACGTAGTTGTTGAACCCTTCACTTTCTTTCGATTTCACGATTGGAAAAGAGACATCTCATCCTTCCAAGCATCATGCCCCCTCTATACTTTCCAACACTCCACTAAATTGAAATCATGATCGTAACGCGCACGATACTCCATAAGAGCTTTGGACATATCGTCAATGTCATTTTCACCACTTCCATGCGTCCTCTTGACATTATCAATAATAGCACCAAAATTCGCAACTTGACCACGAATTCTAGTCTTCCATTTGGAAATGATCGAATTGTATGTCCGGTCTGAACCAGTTTCTTTTCGAAAGTAGGCTACCACTTTCTCCCAAAATTTGTGCCGATTCATAGAGTTTCCTTTTTTGTCATTTTCCAAAACAAAGATGAAATCTTTACAAAGAATTACCTCTTCTTTGCTTGACCATGGTTCAACTTTTTTGGCCGGTTCGGGTTCTTTGCCTTTGCCTTTCGCCTTTGTAGCACGCCGCGAAGGCTTCTTTGGCTTGACGGGTGATGTCTCTTCGATTTCGTCATCGTCATCGTCATCAACGGGCATAGAACCGTGGTAGGAACCGTGACCCGAACCTTGCCCTATCGAAACATCTTGACTCGGGTAGTCTTAGCTTGGATAGTGTTGGGTCGAATAGCCTTGGGTCGGATAGTCGGCCCAATCATCCAAATTCATATCAAGATTAGTTGACCGAATCGGAGAATGTTGTTGATACGGTTGGGAACAATGCAAGAAATCCATGTTAGGACGATAAGACGACTCACTTGGTTCTTGGTGATAATCCGTATTAATACGTTGTGGTGGGACAAAAGGACGATGAACGGAAAACAATTTTTCTTTTTGATTGGGTTGTGGTAGTTGTGTTGGATATTCAAAAGATTGTGGACGAAACCGAATACCCCCTTGTTGTGGTGGTGTTATGCCGGTTAGTTCAAAGGTGTTTTGCGGAGAGAAATTTATATCCGGTGCATTTTGGGTTAGTCCGGATCGTCGGTTTTTTGATTGTGGAGTATTTTTCTTTGACAGTGTGAATATTGATGAGAATTTGGTTGAATTATGTTTGAAATTGTGTGTTTGAAAGTGGGTTTGATATTGATATTTATAGGAAGAAAAGTGGTAATAAACACCAAAAAGAGTCTATGATTCCACAGTCATTACCTTGTATTTGTAGTATTTCCTTTACAATAATTATTTCCAAAAAAAAATAAAAATAAAAGAAAAATAAAATAAAATTGTTGGACCTAACATGATGGAGCATAAGACATCAAGTCTTAAGAAGACTCTAGATCCAATAGAAATCCACACCACGCCCGAAACAAACCCCGCACGGCCGAACCTGGGAGGCGTACATTTTGCTACACATAACCAAGGCATGACAATGAGCCGTGGAAGTATATCAAGTCCGGAATTACCTCGAGATCTTAACCATATAACCTAGCCTAAAATAGTAAGGAACATAACGTGGGATCACGAAATAAACATAGACGCACCAAAAATGAAAAGAAGCGGCGACTTGCCAGTCAAGGGTAGCATTCCCGAGATGTACAGTAGTCAACGAGTATGACTTTAAGGCAAACCTTCTATAACCCATCGGTCCATAAGATGTACTGCATCCCGTGATCCCCTAGAAGATGACAAAGGCATCCGCCTATAAATAGGAGTGCATTAAACACTCCTAACAATACGACTCTCTCACTAGAACACACATACTCTTTCTCTCTAGTACTTACTCTCACGACCGAGGTTGACCGCGAGAACCCCTTCACACGATGAGACTAACGATGTCTTTCTTTTTTAGCATATCAATATCAATACCTTCACTTAGTCCATAATTCCCAACACTTCCGCGGAACCTTGTTCCAAGGTAGGTCCAAATCATTAATAAGCGTCTGCCCCGAATCTTGTACTAACAGTAATTAAGATGAAAATGGCAAGAAACAATTTTAGCCACACATATCAAATGATGAGATAGAATTTGAATGAAAATTCATTCATTTTTGTAGATACATCTCAAATGTATGGTATAATTGTGTTTATTTCTCATTTTTCACATTTTAATTATTCTTATTATTTTATCCTAACTCATTTAGACATACGAAAACATAATGGTTTCTTTCATTGTATTATATTGAAAATTATAATGATCGTGCAAAAACCTTAACGATGATACTCAAACAAAATCGAATATTGGAGCCCAATATATAGCTAAAATCAACCCAGATATTATACTTCGTAAAAACATGGACTAACTCATCTATTTTTTGGCCCATGAACGAATAAAGCTAAAATCCGCCGTAAATATGATTTAGGGATGGCAACGGGTCGGGTTCGGGGCGGGTTTTAGTGTACCCGTACCCATACCCATTTATAATATCCAAACCCGTATCCGCTCCATTACCCGCTGGGAACCCGATTAATATTATCCATCGGTTTTTCGGGTTTCCCCCACGGGTTTCGGTTATCCCCAGTTTAGTCCTCTGAATCAAATGCGCGGTTTCCCCCACGGGTTTCAGTTATCCCCAATTGAGTCCTCTGAATCAAAGATTCCCTTTGAAATATATTTCCGGAAGTCCTCATTTGAAAACTTTGGAGTTGCACGATTGCTATGGTTTTAGGTTGCTCAATATTACCTCAAAAAGTGTTAAGGAGTTGGTGTTCGTAAGATACGTGAACTGAACCGCTCCGCGAACACCCCTAGCAGATATCATAGAAATCAATGCTCCCGGTATTATATCACAAACAATCATGGACCATTTGGTTTTATGGAAGCTTTTGTTGTTGGATGTTTCTTCTTTAGTCGTAGTTGAATTAGATTACACTAAAAAAGGGCATAAGTAAGTAACGCGTAAAGAAGCGAAAGAAGAGATACTTAAAGGATTTATACTATACTTCGCCGTGTTAAGGAGCTCACAATATAATTGGGATTTCGTGCTCTCAGGTTAGATTTCCTTTTTTAAGTTTTGTTAGGAGGTGCATGGATTCGTGTTTTGAAATTGATTATTTTGATCCATGTAACTATAGACTCATAGTCATTATACCTGTACCCTCAACCAATTTTATGCAATTTCAAGTTGCAATAATTCCTCACGTCCATTTACAATAAGCCCTTTAAACTCACAACACAAACTCTACCAATTGTGAATATAGTTAGACCATACATGTACGTTGCAGAATAAAAGGATAGGCATGTTCGGTACATGAAATTATGGAAAAATTATATTTATTTTTTCAAAAAATAAGTTATTTAAAAAATAATATTCGTTTGACAAACAGAACTTATAAGAGATTAAAAATAAAAAAAATAAAAATAAAAAAAATAAAAAAATAAAAATAAAAATAAAAAACCTTTCATAATCTCCAGTTTCAGCAATAGTTATTTTTATCAAACATACCCAACATCTATCTTTGCCAAGCATACCCTAAACTACCTAAATTTTTTCAAAAGCTTTAAGGATATAATCGTTAAACTTATTTTAGTTTATGATTATTTTTCTCAAATACCTTTAATAAACACCAAAAAAGAGTCTACAATTCCACAGTCATTACCTTGTATTTGTAGTATTTCCTTTACAATAATTAATTCAATATATTAATTATAACAATAATAAATAAAAAGTAAAAAATAAAAAATAATAATTTTGTTGGACCTAACACGATTGAGCATAAGACATCAAGTCTTAAGAAGACTCGAGATCAAATAGAAATCCACACCACACCCGAAACAAACCCAGCATGGCCGGACCTGGGAGGCGTACATTTTGCTACACATAACCAAGGCATGACAATGAGCCGTGGAAGTATATCAAGTCCGGAATTACCTCGAGATCTTAACCATATAACCTAGCCTAAAATTGTAAGGAACATAACTTGGGATCACGAAATAAACATAGACGCACTAAAAATGAAAAGAAGCAGCGACTTGCCAGTCAAGGGTAGCATTCCCGAGATGTACAGTAGTCAATGAGTATGACTTCAAGGCAAACCTTCTATAACCCATTGGTCCATAAGATGCGTGATCCCCTAGAAGACGACAAAGGCATCCGCCTATAAATAGCAGTGCATTAAACACTCCTAACAATACAACTCTCTCACTAGAACACACATACTTTCTCTTTCTAGTACTTACTCTCACAACCGAGGTTAAACACGGGAACCCCTTCCCACGATGAGACTAACGATATCTTTCTTTTTTTAGCATATCAATATCAATACCTTCACTTAGTCCATAATTCCAAGCACTTCTGCGGAACCTCGTTCCAAGGTAAGTCCAAATCATTAATAAGCGTCTCCCTGAATTTTCTACTTATAGTAATTAAAGTGAAAATGGCAAGAAACAATTTTAGTCACACATATCAAATGATGAGAGAATTTGAATGAAAATGCATTTATTTTTGTATATACATCTCAAATGTATGGTATGATTGTGTTTATTTCTCATTTTTCACATTTAAATTATTTTTATTATTTGATCCTAACTCATTTAGACATACGAAAACATAATGGTTTCCTTCATTGTATTATATTGAAAATTATAATGATCTTCCAAAAACCTTAATGATACTCAAACAAAATCGAATATTGGAGCCCAATATAAGCTAAAATCAACCCAGATATTATACTTCGTAAAAACATGGACTAACTCATCTATTTTTTAGCCCATGAACGAATAAAGCTAAAATCCGCCGTAAATTCCCCATCTCTTTTCCTTATTCTCAATTTTTCTTCCAAAAACAGTTCAACAAAATCAGAAAAAAACCTTATGGCGGAAGAAGAAGAAGATCGAATAAGTTTGTTACCAGATTGCTTAATTCTCGAAATCTTGTCTCGTTTACCTTCTACAAAGGAAGCCATCAGAACAGGTACTCTCTCGAAACGATGGCAACATCTTTGGACTTTAGTTCCTAATCTCATTTTCCTACATTGCTCGAATAATAATCGCGAGTTCTATATGTCGGTCGACAATACGATGTCTCAATGTCGCCATTTGAACCTCAACAAATTGAAACTACTAACAGAGTACGATATTCAGTTTGAGCCACAAATTAACAACTGGATCCAATTTGCTATAAGATGTAATGTCCAAAAGCTTGATTTGTCATTTTGGGGATGTGGCCTTGAGTTTGAGTTGAAGGACTTGTTTTTAACTGCTACATGTTTTACTCATCTTATATTGTCAGGTTGCGTATTTAATCTTAATCCAAGTGGTGTGATTACTTGGAATAAACTTACGAGTTTGTCTATTAGTTATGGAGAACTAAATGAAGATTTGATCCAAACTATATTATCGGGGAGTCCTCTTTTGGAAACATTGGAATTGTCTCACTGCTATGGTTATAAGCGGCTCGATATTACTTCTAAAAGTGTAAAGGAGTTGTTGTTCTCAGGATATGCCAACGGTGAAAGTGAAGATATAATAGAAATCAATGCTCCTTATATTTTGTCTTTAAAAATCAAATATGATTTGGACTTGTGGAAGCTTTCGCTCCTAAACGTGTCGTCTTTAGTTGAAGCTTTCTTAGATTATTCAAAAAGAGGGTATTATGCGACAACGTCTAAACTAGAGAAAGAAGAGATGCTTAAGGGATTTATACTAAAACTTCGCCACGTCAAAAAGCTTACAATTGGGATTTCTTGTGCGAGGGTAAGATTTTCTTATTTTTTTTGCAATCTAAAAACCAGTTACCTCAACACTAAAAACCGATTTTTGTGTCTGAAGTAGCAATAACTCGTTTAACCACACCACTCCAAAGTAGAGATCTCGAGTTCAAACCTCACAGGCAACAATTATTTGTGTGATATGTCATGGGTTCGAGCATAACCCCTCCCCCCCCCCCCCCCAAAAAAAAAATAAAAAAAAATAAAAAAAAAATAAAAAAAAGCAGGTTTGCAGGAAAAAACAGAACATTGCTTGCGGTGGTTGTTGGGGAAGGGTAACATAAGGTCCAATTTGGATCCCGGTTAGGGTTGAACGTTGACCAACCTTTTGCGAATTAGTTTAATTGCACATACACAATTTGTTTTGTAGTTAAACTTAGTTTTAATTCTTTCCTCAATTGGCTGTTTAAACTTCATCCAATTTTTTCTTTTTGGTTGGGGGGTAAGTATTGTTTCCGACTACTCCATGGGGTTGGAACCACCGCCACACATATTAAAATCAGGTAAAGCCCTCCTTTTTCAAGAGGTTGGTGTGCCCACTCCAGGTTGTTTGCACCTAGTAGGAATTGAACTTGAAACCTCTCACATTGTAGTGATGATAGTCACAAGCCTTTGCCACTAGGCAACTTCTATTTTGAGTTAGCAGTGTTCTAATATTGTTATCATTTTTTTGTTTTTTCATGTTGGTAGACTTTATCTCACTTGGAAGCTAAAGGATTAATCTTGCCGTCAAACTTGAAAGTTCTTGATGTTACTTCACCTGAATACGATGATGCCATAATTGAGGTGTTTGACAGTGATTCAGATGTAAGCATGGATTGGGAGGAACCTTTACATGATTAAAGTTCTGAAGTTGATGAGTTGTTTGAGAGTGATTCAGATGAAAATGGAGATTGGGAGGAGGAAGTTCTGAAGTTAATGAGTTTGAGAGTGATTAAAATGAAAATGGGGATAGGGAGGAACCGTTACTTGATGAAAGTTCTGAAGTTGATAAGCTGTACGATAATAATTCAGTTGAAAATGGAGATTCGGACGACCCGTTACTTGATGAAGGTGCTGAAGTTGATGACCTGTCTCATAATGATTCAGTTGAAAGCCGAGATTGTGAAGGCTCTGAAGTTGATTGATAGGTGCTTTGGAGACGTGTGTTTTGAGGTAAACTTATTGATCATTGGAGTTATAGTAGTACTTTACTGATCAGAGTTAAAGATTTGCACTTGTGGGGTGTTTGGAGGTGTGTTTGAAAGTGATATGATAAGAAGAATTAAGGTTAATAAATTTTTAAGTCTGATGTATAATCAGTTTTTCTTTTAATATTTCTCTCATGCTTATTCATATATGATTACCATACCCTTAACTAAACGAAAAATCTGAATCACTTAGCCAAAACAGCGAGAACTAATATTGGCCGGTATATATTACACATCCCAGCAAGCCCAGAATATTTACAAGACACTCAATTATTTTTTGGCAATCATTAAATTATAAATGTACGTTGCTGAAGAAACTATGAGTCTGTGAACCCACATTGGCATTACTTGTTATGTTTAGAAATCATCCATGTTGACGTTTTATCACATTTATACTCTGATAGTCATTGGTTGGAGCTAGATGATTGGTCTGATAATGATTCAATATGAAAGTGTAGACCAGGAGATGCTGTTGCTTTGATCATGGTCGTGAAGATGACAAGTTCAATTGAGTGATGGTCCTTTGGATTCATATTTAGACTCTTTAATGCATTCTAAATGTATATAAATCTGTTACTCTTAAGTAATTTTGATTAAGCAGATTGTGGATAATGCTTGTTTTTAACTTGCAATAGCTAATTGTGTGCAAACTGTTATAATTTTCTTTGCTTGTGATTTGTGGATTAGAAACTAACCAAACCATTCTTATGTCTTGCAAACAATGAATAGATTAGCTAAATTGTAGACTAAACTACCTAAAAATTTACAAAAGCTCTAAGGATATAATCGTTAAACTTATTTGAGATTATGATTATTTTCTCTAACTACCTTTTATAAAGCACCAAAAAAGAGTACGATTCCAGTCATTACCTTGTATTTGTAGTATTTCCTTGCATTTGTAGTCATTACCTTATTTGAGATTGACCATAAGACATCAAGTCTTAAGAAGACTCCATATCCAATAGAAACCCGAAACAAAGCCGGCACGGCCGGACCTCCGTGGCGTACCTTTTGCTACACACAACCGGGGCATTACAATGAGCCTCGGAAGTATATCAAGTCCGGAATTACCTCGAGATCTAAATCATAGCCTAGCCTAAAAAGAGTAAGGAATATACCTTAGGATCGCGAATTAAACTTAAACGCACCAAAAAAGGAAAAAAGCGGCGACTTGCCAAGGGTAGCGATCCTGAGATGTATAGTAGTCAACGAGTATGACTTCAAGGCAAACCTTCTATAACCCTTCGGTCCATAAGAAGTACTGCATCCTGTGATCCCCCAAAAGACGACAAAAGGCATCCACCTATAAATAGGAGTGCATTAAACACTCCCAACGGTACAACTGTCACTAGAACACACACATACTTTCTCTCTCTAGTAGTTACTCTCACGCCCAAGGTTGACCACGGGAACCCCCTCCCGCGATAAGACTAACGGAGTAACGGTGTCTTTCTTTCTTCGCAGATCAATAGCAATACATTCACTTAGTCCATGATTCCCAACACTTCCGCTGAATCTCGTGCAAGGTAGGTCCAAATCATTAATAAACGTATGCCCTGAATTTTCTACAAACAATAATAAAAATGAAAATAGCGAGAAACAATTTTAGCCACACATTTCAAATGAGGAGGGAGAATTTGAACAATATGCATTTATTTTTATAAGTGCATGCATCTCAAATGTATGATATGATTTTGTTTATTTCTCATTTTTCATATTTTAATTATTTTTATTATTTAATCCTAACTCATTTTCAGGTACGAAAATTTGTATATATTGAAAAATATAATGATCGTGCAACCTTAATGAAAATCAACAAAAACCAAATATTGGAGCCCAATATATAATCAACCCAAGATATTATACTTCATAAAAACATGGAATAAATCATCCTTTTTTTTTGGCCCATCAACAAATAAAGCTAAAATCCGCCCTAAATTCCCCCTCTCTTCCTTCTTCTCATTTTTTTCCAGAAAAAAAAAAAAAAAAAAAAAAAAAAAAAAAAAAAAAAAAACCTTATGGAGGAAGAAGAAGATCGAATAAGTTTGTTACCAGATTGCTTAATTCTCGAAATCTTATCGCGTTTACCTTCAACACAGGAAGCCATCAAAATAGGTACTCTCTCTAAACGATGGCAACATCTTTGGACTATAGTTCCTAATCTCATTTTCCTACATTATTGGGTAGATAATCGCCCGCTCCACGAATTCTTTTCGTTAGTCGAAAATACCATCACTCAGTGTCGCCATTTGAACCTCAACACATTCAAACTCTTTACGGAGTACGATATTCAGTTTGAACCACATTTCAACAACTGGATCCAATTTGCTATAAGATGTAATGTCCAAAAGCTTGATTTGTCATTATGGGGAAATTATGGGTTTGAGTTGAATGACTACTTTTTCACCACCATATGTTTTACTCATCTTAAATTGTCGAGGTGCGTGTTTAATCTTAATCCAGGTGGTGTGATTACTTGGAATAAACTTACGAGTTTGTATATTCATCGTGGAGAACTAAATGAAGATTTGATCCAAACTATATTATCTGGGAGTCCTCTTTTGGAAACATTGGAGTTGTCTAACTGCTATGGTTATAAGCGCCTCGATATCACCTCCAGAAGTGTTAAAAACTTGTTGTTCTCAGGATACTATAATTATGATAAATATCATGATGACCAGTCAGATATTATAGAAATCAATGCTCCTTACATTTTGTCTTTAAGAATCCAAGCTGATTTGGACTTATCGAAGCTTTTTCTCCTAAATGTGTCGTCTTTAGTTGAAGCCTTCTTAGATTATTCCAAATATGGGTCTTATAGAACAACACTATATTGGTATTATGAAACACCACAAGAAGAACGAGAAGAGATGCTTAAAGGATTAATACTAAAACTTAGCCATGTCAACAAGCTTACAATTGGAATTTTCTGTGCCAGGGTAAGATTTCCTTCTTCTTTTTCGCAATTATTTTCTTTATATGAGTTACTGGTAATGAGCTTTTAGTAGTACTTAAATGATTGTCTCGTCATGGTAGATCAATGGTGAGGGACATGCACGTCATGGGTTCAAATCATGTCCCCATGTCCCTTTGATCATGGTGTTATGTGTTTACCTTTCTCATGTTTTCCGTGCGACCCGTAGGTTACCTTTTTTTCTTACTTTATTGATTGTTTCTTAATAAACCCAGTAAACACTAAAAATACTTCTTAGTGTCTTAAGTGGCAATATAATTTGTTTAATTGCACAACCCCAAAGGTGTAGCCTAGTGGTGGAGGCTTCAGATTCTTCTGTACAGGTCTCAAGTTCACATACGGGCCAGCCTTCGCGAACCTATTTCCCAGCGCAAATGTCCTTGTGGAACCAGGAAAGGGAGGGATTTTGTGATTTAAGTCCTGGGTTTGAGCATTTGAACATTGCCTGAGGTGTGGTTCTTAGGGAATGTTCTGAAGTGGATGAACTGTCTGATAGCACATACACAATTTAGTGTAATCTTGCGTTTGCGTTTGGTATCCGACTATGGGAATGACACTATGACTATGAAAGTGATTAAATATGTTTGTTTAGGATGAGGGTGCCCACAACTATGGTAATGAATGATAGAAATGCTCCATACTCCATATACCTCAAAAGGGTAAGGTATGGATCTTTCATACCAAGGGACCCACCACTACTATCAAAATCATTCCCATTGTGATTGATAGCGGCATACCAAACGCACCAAACTTTGTATTTCTTTTCTCATTTGTCTTCTTACGAACCATCCATATGTTATGATTGTCTGTTTTATTTTCAACAATTGTGATGGCAAATTATGTTTTGAGCTGTCTTTGCCAGTTTTTTAGTATGTTCTCATCGTATTGTATTTTCATGTTGGTAGAATTTATCTTGCTTGGTAGCTAAAGGATTAATCTTACCGTCAAACTTGAGATTTCCTGATGTTACTTCACCTGAATATGGTGATGGTTCTTCAGAGGTCATATGTGAGTCATCTGATAGTGATTCAGATGAAAGTGGAGATCTGGAGGAACCATTATTGCTTGATGAAGATTCTGAAGCTGACTGATATGTGCTTTGTAGACACGTGTTTTGAGGTAAACTTATTGATCATTCGTGTTATGCATACCATGTTTTTTTGTTGGTAGGTTTTTTTTCACAATTATACTCTGATGGTTTTTGGATGGAGCTAGATGATTAGCAGATACTGATTCAGTATGAAAGTGAAGACCATTAAATGCTATTGCTTTGATCATGGTCGTAAAGATGACAAGTTCAATTGAGTGATGGTCCTTTGGATTCATGTTTAGACTCGTTAGTGCATTCTAAATGCATATAAATCTGTTACTCTTAGGTAATTTTGATTAAGCAGATTCTGGGTAATGCTTGTTTTTACCTCGCAATAGCTAATTGTTTGCAAAACTGTTATAATTTTCTTTGTTTGTGATTTGTGGATTAGAAACTAACCAAATCATTCTTATGTCTTGCAAACAATGAACATATCAGCTAAATTGTAGACCAAACTACCTAAAAAAAATTCAAAAGCTGTAAAGATATAATTGTTAAAACTTATTTGAGATTATGATTATTTTTCTCAAATACCTTTTATAAAACACCAGAAAAGAGTCTACGACTCCACAGTCATTACCTTGTATTTGTATTATTTCATTTTACTAGTTCATTTGTGGCAAAGGAAATACTGCCAACTTTACGAACTACTATAACTTTTTACCAATATAAATACAAATTTGGAGTATTCATCCGTTGGGATTAAGTATAAATTGTAATATGATCGAAATGACACAAGGTTGGTTCTAGAGTGGCTTTGTTTTTGAAACAAAGCTTGATTGTTAACTTGACCACCCATATTTGGTTCGAATTTTTCCAAATGAGTTTTCATTTTATTATTGCACGTTTCATGATAAGATAAAAAAGACAACATGGATGTTGTATGGATGCACATCACTACAAACGACAACAACGATACCTAATCTCGTCCAAAATTATGAATGCATATCTCTACTACTTATAAAACACATCATTTTCTTTAAACTTAAAATGGTTAAATTTGAGTGTATTGATCATAATCATAAAAACAGAACTACCGTATATGCATTGATTTGTTAAATGATCAGTTTTATTTATTTATTTATTTTTTAAATGATATACACAGTTACAACTTAAAAGGCGGGTTTTACTTTTTTGAAATGCTATAAACAGTTGTAGGCTTTCAAGTTTTTAAAATGATAGATATCGGTAACATCTATTATTAAATAGATAGTGTAAATATTTTTTAATCTTTAAACTTTTATCATTTTTCGTTTCTACCTCATAGATTTGTTTTCTTCACAATGACTACAAATTGAATCCTTAAGTGTTGCATCAAAGGTCGCACCAAAACCACAAATTGTTTGTCGCTATACACGGGTACGTCTAGTCACTATAATACACAAAAAAATCTAAGGTCATCCAATCTAATGAATCTAGGTGAACAAAAGCATCGATGCAAAACCTGTATAGAAAATGATGGACATAAATCATGTTCATCGGAATCCTCATGGGTCATTTGAATTATGTTGTTAACCTTTGATAAAACATAAAACATTGTGTGGTTGTTGAATATATTTATGTGTGAGACATGATCCATTGTAATTACACGGTGAAAGGGCAAGATCTACTTATATAAACTTTTTTGAAACTGAAGACGTTATATTAGTAAATATTTATAGGGAGCTACACAATGTGTACTTTTAATGCCTTACTTATAATTTTAATATGTTTGTTGGAAAGGTAAGTCCAATCTTGTTATATCGTGAGACCAACTCCGTTCTGCTGAAACATCCGTAATCGATACACATGATGTCGCAATATAGAAAACATTGGGTGAGAATGGGTCCCATTTCTTTATCATGTGACACTCACTTAGTGATTAGATTGAAACATCCTCACCGGTCAAAATTAGGTGCGAAGGAAACGGATGATACTAGTGTCATCACGATCTGAATGAGACGACTGTAAAGACGATGCAATTTCTGACAATAATGGATGTGAGTGTGTGGAGATATAACCGATTATGTGACATTGAGAGTGTAGCAAGCTATTAAATAAAATACTGTTAAAAATAAGTATGTAGTGAGTGCCTAATAATCAACAAAACATGATTCGGTATCTTAGTTTAACAATACATCACAAAAATTTGTATATTAAAATAAGAGCAAATTCTCTAAATGCCAAAGTCGCTCAAATTGTTCACCTTTTGTAGACAAAAGAAACATGACTTCTCAAAAATAAAATGTCACCTAAGAGCACAAGGTGCAACAACAAGGCTTGGCTTGTCGTTTGGGGTCCACTTGTGCCACATCACCTTGCATCCTCTTCACAACTAAGAGCACTAGGTGTAGATGGCAAGCTCTCCCTCTTCATTCTGGTCTCACATGTGCCACATCACCCAATACCTCTTCACAACTAACTCCCTTATCACCAAACAACAAACCTCAACTTCTTCATTCGGGACCCACCACTTACAACTTTATTTTTTTATTCATTTCATTAAGTAAAATAAATTCATTTCACTAATAATTAAAAATAATACAACACATTAATTTTATTTCATCAAAATAAAAAATAAAAAAACGGTATCTTCTTCTCCAAAACACACACACTAGATCTGAAAAAACAATACACACAAACACAAACACAAAAACACATCTGAACAAAGGAAAAAAAATGAAAGAAACCTGCAAAAAGTCAGAAAATTACCTCGCCATGCTCACGAAGAACATACCAACGGCGAGGAACGGGGAGGCTCTTTCGGTGTGGGAGCGAGGAACGGCTCGCCGTAGCCCCCTCCACATAGGAACGACGAGCTCCACAACGAGCCTACACCCAATGCTCTAACCCTCCTCACCAACAACTAACCTCAACTTACTTATTTGGGGCCCACCACTAACAACTTTATTTTTTTTCATTTCATTTTAATAAACTAAATTTATTTCATTAATAATAAAAATACAATACAACACAATAAATATTACACACAACTAAACATAACGTAACGAAAAAAATACGATACGAATAAAAATACATCAATTTATAACGAAACTAAATATTCTGATTATGTTGTTGAAATTGTTCCCATTGTTTTCGTTGCCAAACATGCTCGATGAAACATCGTTGAATCTTTGCGTGTGTGCTTTTATCGCGTAGTTCTTTGGATTTCCTTCTTTGCACTGCGCAACGTTCAATTCAGGTCTGTTGCATATTTGGTTGCGGAGGAATATACATTTCGGCAGCTTCGGATATCGCAAATTTTTTATCTTTCAAAATCATGTTATGCATTATGATGCACGAGTACATGATTCTCCGTAACTTGCCCATGGTAAATGCACGCGCCGATTGAGCAATAATATGCCAACGTCCTTGGAGGACACCAAAAGCTCTTTCGATATCTTTTCGAGCACTTTCTTGTTTCGCTTTCCATGCGGCATTTTTTTGGTTACTTGCAACCGTAAATGATTTGACGAAAGATGCCCACTCTGGGTAAATTTCGTCAGCTAGATAATACCCATGCTTAAATGTACGTCCGTATACTTCAAACGGAACCTCATGACCGATGTCATCAAGCAGGTTGTCGAATAACGGAGAATGATTCAAAATGGTAAGATCGTTATTCGCACCCGCGACCCTAAAAAATGCATGCCAAATCCACAAGTCGTATGACGCAATGGCTTCAAGCATTATAGTTGGATACTTTTTATCACCTCTATGAAATTGGCCTTGCCATTCTTTCGGACAATTCTTCTATTCCCAGTGCATACAATCGATGCTTCCCAACATTCCCGGTATTTTATGAACCTCGTTATGTGTGTGGTGTAAGTTGTGAATGTCATTCTCGTCTGGAGTTCTTAAAAACACCCTACCAAACAACTGGATTATGTACATAGTAAAAAAATCTAGACAATCGCGTGCACAATGTTCACATATTTGTAAATACTCATCTAATGCATCCGGTGATATCCCATAAGCCAATTGGCGTAGGGCACATGTGCATTTCATAATCACACTAAAACTCATTAAACCCGCAACATTGGGTCGTAGTCTAAAGAAATCAAAATGCGTAGGAAGAGGATGATGAGTTTCAATATATGTTTCAATACCTTGGACTATTTCTAAAAATAGTTTACGGCTCATACGATAACGGCGCCGAAAGTTATCATCCGTATATTTTGGATTCTCAGCAAAATAGTCGGTCCTTAGACGTGCTTCAACAACTGTACGTTCACGGGGGATGTATCTATGGCAGCGTGAAGGACCGGCTTCTTGATTTTACAACGCTTGCTCATTTCCAAACTCTTGGAGAATCAGCTCTAGCTCCTCTAACTCTTCAAAGTCACTAACATCAGAATAAGATGATTCACTCATGGTTTTTGCTTTTATATGTTTAAGTGTTTTGAAATAAAAGTTGTGTATATTTGATTGAAATGTGTAAAATACGTGTAGTATTTATAGGGGTAAAGATGTTAGTTTTTTAGAAAGTAAAAAAAAAAAGAAAAAAAAAAGTTAACGTTTAAAAAATAAACGTTATATAACGTATATTGCTGACAACACTGACAAAAAGGGGAGAGCAAGCCTCGTCGTGCAGACGAGTAACTTGTTTTTGGCGAAAGACAACGAGGGGGAAACGGTGTGACAACAAGCTCGGCGAGATTCAACAAGCTGCCACGTTGGAACGACGAGCACAAACAAAACGCTGTATCTTGTGCTCTAAAAAGTCACCCAAAGTACAATTAAGTGACACTTGTCAACATTTTATTTGAGCGATTTGGAAAAGTGCCTTACACAAAAGGTTGCTCAAAGTACAATCAGGTGACACTTGTCAACATTTTATTTAATTAACAAGTTGCCCAAGTCGTTTTGTATATTTTGAAAAACTTAGCCGAATTTATTTCACCTTTATTGACTTGTCGCATCTCGTCATCTCCCAAAATTCCCTTTTCCCGCTCCTCCACACCAAAAACCCAAATTCAAACTCCCAAATTTTCAAATCTCACACACACAAAAACCCAATCCCAAAATCCCCAAATCCCTTCACCAAACAAACAAAAAAATGCCTCAAATCTTCAAATTCCCCAAATCCCTCACATCTCTCGAACAAGAACAACAAGACCCAACTCATTTCTCAGCCCAAACCCCCGTCTCAATCCCCACCCTCTCCCAATCGGATCTCGACCACTTCGTCAAAGGCGTATCGTTCGATTTATCCGACAAAGACGTCGTTTGCGTCGAAGAGCAAGACGTGTTCGACCGGATTTACTCTCTGGTTAAGTATTTTAATGAGTTGAGTAATGGGTGTAAGTTGAATATTGTGGAGAGTTTGCGGTCGAATTTTAGTGTCTTGCTTCCGAATATCGACTCGTTGTTTAGGGCGAGTGGGGAGGGAGGTGAGGGAGGGGAGGGGGAGGATGTGTTGGAGAGAGTTGGGTCGTATCGGAATGCCTTTAAGATTTATACGTTTTTTCTTGTTAATGTTGTTGTGGCGCAGGAGGGGGCGAGTGGTGCTGGCAATGCGGCGAAAGTAATGATTTGTTTGTTTGTTTATTTTTAATTAGTGATAACATTTGTTACTGTTTGAAATTAGATGAATTAGGGGGTGTTTGGGATTGTGTATTTTGTCTGCTTATGCTTATACTTATAAATGAATTAAGCACTTTAGGGAATAGTTTTTGCCTTTTTGGATTTGCTTATTTTGATAAAAACGCAATAATAATTCGTTGGTTTTAGGTTTATATATTTTGGTAAAAAGTAAATTTGGTTTTATGCAAGTAACTACTCATTCCGAAATAAGTAGCTCCCTACCGCCAAACAGAATGAGTTTGGATAACACGTATAATAAGCAGATAAGCAAAACAGCAGTAAAGCAGAATAAAAATAAGCAATTGCAAACGCCCACTTTAGTGTCAATTCCTAGTCAGGGAAGTGATCTTTACTTAATAGCTGGCAATCATTCGATATAAGATTTTTATCCAGTGCTTGTACATATGAGAAAGGCTATTTCCTTTCATATTATTTCTAACAATGGCGACATTTGTAGCATGTTGATTTAGTTAGTCTCGACTTTTAGAAGTTAAACGAGTTATTGTTAATTTGAAGTGGAAGGAGTAATGAGATTATTGAACCTAATAAACTTATTGATCTTTTCTTGTGTACGGATATATAGCATCTGCAAGTAGGAACAATTAGTGTATGTAGGGAATGTTCTCCATGATATATGTACTGTTGATTGATTTCATGATGATTGATTATGAATAAATCTAAACGTATTGTGTATTCTGTATATAGACTTACGTGATTTTTTGAAATTGCTGGGTTAGTAGGACTAACGGCCTTCTCTATTAGGTATTGCCAAGTGGTAGGAAGAAACTTCCTGCTAGCTTATGGAATTGGGAGGCACAGAGGGGACGTATACTTAATCTGATCGCAAATTCCCTGGATATCAATCTGTCATTGCTCTTCGGTTCTTCAGACCCAGACGAAAACTATTTGTCTTTTGTTGTGAGGTATGTAGGTGTGCATTGCTTATTGTATCTGGTTAAGCTTAAATGCATGTATCTATAAATTTGAAGCTTTATGTTAATTACTATGTATGATTTGGTTGGTTGTAGAAATTCACTTTCTATGTTCGAGAATGCAACCCTGTTGAAAGATGCTGATGCAAAGGAAGCTTTATGTCGTATCATTGGAACTTGCGCGACTAAATACCACTACTTGGCACAGTCTTCTGCTTCAATCCTGCATTTGCTTCATAAACATGATTTTGCTGTAGTACATTTGGCTGAGGCTGCTGCTTGGGCAGAAAAGAAGTATTCTGATGGTAGTTTAGCTATCTCTCTTATTAGAGAAATAGGAAGAACTAACCCAAAAGACTATGCGAAAGACACTGTTGGATCTGAAAATGTTGGGCGGTTTCTCGTAGAGCTTTCTGATCGTTTGCCTAAGTTAATTTCTACTAACATTGGTTTACTTGTTCCCCACTTTGGTGGAGAGTCATACAAGATAAGGAATGCTCTTGTTGGAGTGTTGGGTAAGCTGGTGGCGAAAGCCTTTAATGATATTGAGGGTGAAGTTAGTTCAAAGTCTATTCGTCTTAGAACAAAACAGGCAATGTTGGAAATCCTTCTAGAACGTGCTAGAGATGTATCAGCTTATACTAGAAGTCGAGTACTACAAGTATGGGCTGAACTGTGTGAAGAGCATTCTGTGTCAATTGGTTTATGGAACGAAGTTGCTGAGATAGCTTCTGGAAGGTTGGAGGATAAGAGTGCTTTAGTTAGAAAATATGCTTTGACTTTACTCATTACAATGCTGCAACATAACCCATTTGGGCCACAGCTTCGAATAGCTTCATTTGAGGCAACTTTAAAGCAGTACACAAAGAAGTTAAATGAACTAGAACCTAAGGTTTCATCAGAAAGTGTTTTGGATGCATCGGCATTGGGTAGTGATGCTGGAAGTGGAAATGAAGATGGCGAAGTAGCTGAAGACCAGGCTGATGTCCCCAAGGAGCAGAACGACAGTTTGACCGACAGCTGTATGCCTCAGGAGGATGAGCAGAGTACCCAAATGGACGGTTCGGTACCAGATGTTGGGAATTTGGAGCAAACTAGGACTTTGATTGCATCACTTGAGGCAGGCTTGAGATTTTCCAAATGTATATCTGCCACCATGCCAACACTTGTTCAATTAATGGCTTCATCATCGGCAAGTGATGTTGAAAACACCATTTTATTGCTAATGAGATGCAAACAGTTTCAGATTGATGGATCAGAAGCTTCCCTTAGAAAGATGTTGCCACTGGTAATACACTACTGCTTCATAGTTTCCTTATTTTTTGAGTCCTTTATACAGAATTTCCCTGCTCGACATACATTTACTTTTTGTACTTATTAACTGTCCTATTATAACACTGCCATTTTTCACCTGTGTAGGTATTTTCACAAGATAAATCTATTTATGAAGCTGTAGAAAATGCATTTGTTGCAATTTACATAACAAAGAGTCCAATCGAAACTGCTAAAAATCTTATAACTCTTGCCACCGATTCCAACATTGGGGACCTTGCAGCATTGGAGCTCATTGTTGGCGCATTGGTGTCCAAAGGGGATATCTCTGGTAGTACGGTATGGTCCTATTTACCAAACTAGTAATACCATTAGTCGTATAAACTTTTCACCAAGTTAGATTTAACCTTTCATATAGATGACATTTCTTTGAGATTAGATGCGAAAAGCATGTAGCTATTTTCACCATTTTCTTTTTTCTTAGTATTTTCTGGTTAGCAATTTTGCTACTAGTGTTATCACTTTCGTTAAAATAGACTCTTGTATGATGCCAGGTTGCAGCATTGTGGGATTACTTTTGTTTCAACGTTACTGGAACTAGTGCAGAACGCAGTCGTGGTGCTCTATCTGTATTGTGTATGGCTGCAAAGTCTTCAGCTAACGTTCTTAGTTCTCATCTACAGGACATCATAGATATTGGTTTTGGTAGGTGGGCAAAGGTAGAACCTTTGCTTGCCAGAACAGCTTGTATTGCACTTCAAAGGTTATCTGCGGATGACCAGAAAAATCTGTTGGCTAGTCATGGAAGCAGGGTATTTGGCGTTTTAGACAGCTTGATTACTGGATCTTGGCTTCCAGAACATATATGGTATGCAGCTGCTGATAAAGCAATCAGTACAATTTATGCTATCCATCCTTCTCCTGAGACTCTAGCAGCTGATTTGGTGATAAAATGTCATAATTCTGTTTTTGGAGTTGAGGAGTTGCAAAAGGACACTGATGGTGATAGCACAAATGTCCTTAACACAGTTCAAGTTACAAAACTAAGTAGGTTTCTGTATGTAACAAGCCATGTTGCCATGAATCAGCTGTTGTATATTGAATCCTGTGTTAGGAAGATTCAAAAAGAAAAGGCTCGGAAAGAAAAATTGGCTGCAGAAGGCCACAATGTTGACAGTAATGGTGGCAAATCTGCTACTGAGCCAAAGGTGGGATGCCAACTAGAAACTTGATAAGACACGTATTTGTATTTATTCATGAATCCGTTTGGATTGGTTGCTTGTTTTTCATCTTTTTTTCTTCATGTTTTGTAGGAGGATGGTATAAATGCAGAATTAGGTGTTGCTGCTTCTGAGGAGGCTGTGCTCGACATACTTTCTGAAAGGGCAGAAAAGGAAATTGTTTCTGGTGTTTTGACTGAAAAATATTTGATTGGACTCTGTGCGCCATTTTTGTCTAAACTTTGCAGAAACTTCAGTTTGATGCAGAAGGTGAAAATAATTTTATCATTATTCCCTTTTTGATGTTTTTATGTGATTCATATAGTTGCTGACATGGATTCTGCATCTACTTCAGTATCCTGAATTACAGGCATCTGGAATGCTTGCTTTATGTCGATTGATGATTATTGATGCTAACTTCTGGTAGGACTTCTCTTTGCCTCTCTTCCCTTTTCCCCTTCCATTATATCTGCTATAATATATAAATTTTAATCTACTTGGCAGCGAGGCAAATCTGCAGCTTCTATTCACTGTTGTGGAGAGTGCACCATCAGAAACGGTTCGATCCAATTGTACAATTGCTCTTGGTGATCTAGCAGTTCGATTTCCCAATCTTTTAGAGCCATGGACAGAGAATATGTACGCAAGACTGCATGATCCTTCACTTTCTGTCAGGAAGAATGCTGTATTAGTTCTTTCTCATCTCATTCTTAATGACATGATGAAGGTTGGAAATGCTCGTTACTTACTTCAGTTTGAAGTTTATCTGTAAATAAGTTGGTTCTAAGTACGGTCTTCTAATTATATAGGTTAAAGGTCATATAAATGAGATGGCAATGCGTCTAGAAGATGAAGATGAACGAATTTCTAATCTTGCAAAATTATTTTTCCATGAACTATCAAAGAAAGGTAAACTTTGATGCTAATTCCATACTTGCAGTTCACATCTTATTAATCAGTCATAATTTGTTTTTTTTTTTCAGGGAATAATCCTATATATAATCTGCTGCCGGATATCCTTGGGAAGTTATCAAACCAGGACTTGAAACAAGAATCATTCTTCAACATCATGCAGTTTTTAATTGGGTCAATCAAGAAGGTAGATTCAACTCGTTTATTGTGGTATCGATGAGGTATTAAGTCAACCTTTGACATGGATTTTTCTTAAATACTCAGGATAAGCAAATGGAAGCTCTTGTTGAAAAACTATGCTATAGATTTAGTGGCGTCACAGGTAAATTCTCCAACAACATTTACTCATTTAGTATGGAGTGACATATGTTTCTTATAAATTTTTAATGAGTGTTGACCTAGTTGTGTTTGCTCTTTATTGATGACTTTTGCCGCAGATGCTAGGCAATGGGAAAACATATCGTATTGTCTTGCACAGCTATCATTCACTGATAAGGGCATTAAGAAGTTGATAGAATTATTTAAAACTTATGAGCATGTTTTATCCAATGAAGTGGTGATGGAACATTTTAGAAGCATAATAAGCAAGGTAGCTTCTGTGACCTGTGTATTTCCACTATATTCAAAATTTTACTCATCAAATGATTTACATTTTGTTCTTTTACATCACACTTTAGGGGAAGAAGTTTGCCAAACCAGAACTTAAGTCATGCATTGAAGAGTTTGAGGGAAAAATCAGCCAGTTTCACATTGATAAAAAGGAACAAGAACTTACAGCAAGAAATGCAGCTGCTCATCAACAAAAAGCTGATGCCATCAAAAACATTACCATGGATAAGAATATCGAAGAGGAAAGTGTTGTGTCTGAATCTGCTGAAGGTTTGTACTTTGTACAAGCAATAATTAGATTAAATCATACATATTAATTGTTCAAGATTAATACAATAATCTCTAAAAATTTGGTCTGTTTAATTTTGGTCCAGAAGGTGAGGTCATGGACCCCCCAACGGATAAAGAGGCTGATGTTTCTAGCAACGAGCATTCAAAACCTGTGGAGTCTGACAACTGTTCACAAGCTTCTAGTCAAGTGACTCCTGTGGAGTCTGAAGACTGTTCACAAGCTTCTAGTCAAGTGATTCAATCAGAACCATGTGACGATGAGGTCTTATCACCCCTAGTTGTTCCAAAAGGTACTGTGAAAGTCTGATGATTTTCCATGCCATAATACTATGATGTATGCCATTTTCAAATCTTGGTTACAATTTCTGGTGATATTCTTACAGTAACAGCAAAGACCAGATCCAAGAAAAGTACTATTAAACCTGAGAAGACTGAATCTCATGCCCCAAGCACGAGAGTTACAAGGTCTAGAAGAAGGTATGTTTTCTTCTTTATCGTTCACTACAGTAGAATAATTACATTTTCAGTTTTTATATTTACTACTATAGAATACGATTTGGTAACTTGGTTTATATAGGACGCTGCACAATGGGGGCCCAAAAATTATAAGAAAGCGAAAGAGTCAATCCTTCACTTTCATTCATTTTTTATGTATTAGTAGTATTTTTGCCCATCTTGAGTATTATAATACAATTAGCATTCAGTTTGTTTGATAAACTTGCATTTGTAAATATCCAATGCTCAGTAATTTATAGATCACTTGGGATTTGCTAGTCATTTTCCTGGTCGTGGTACTGGGTTTTTGTAGATCTCATTTTTAGACAAGTAGAAATGTAGAATGTGTATGTTATATACTTATATAATTAAGTTAATACATGCTGTTTCTCATGGGAAACTCACTTTATTAGTTTGAAATGGTAATTAGTGGTTTTATAGCAGTGTTATTAGATGACATAAACTTGTATGCTAAAAGCTTGATTCTTTTGTTGCAGGTAGATGATGGATTTTGATAAACGAGGCTTCCTCAGCCTTGCTTGGCTTTTACTTTCTCTTTGTTGTATGTAAGAAAAACTGATTTAGGACAGGAATATTATGTGCTCATTTGCTAGCCAAACTTGGAATTCTTATGGCCTAGTCGGATTCTACTGCATTAAATGTTGTTTGGTTAGGATTCTGGCCTGCGCTAGCATGGTCTTGTTAATGTTATCTCACGTGAGAATTTCTAGTTTTTATGTAAAGTCTGAGAACTGTGAATGGTACATTATAGTGTGTGACTACGCTGATAGTTCAACTTATCAATGGTATGCATTTATTTTTATAGTCAGACTTTTAAGATGAATTTTACATACATAAATGTTAAGGATTTATTTTATAGGTCAAGAAAATTCATCCTCAAAAAATTAGTAAACTTAAATCATGGCCATTGGTCAAGCCTGTTGAATCTTATGTGGAACTTTGCTACAGAGTGTACACATACTAGTTATACCAAAAGCTGATTCCAAACTTACTATAAACCGCAAATCCAAAAATACTCAAACTCAGGCAACTTTAAACCGCAAATCAAAATCCAAAAATACTATAAACCGCAAATCAAAAACAAAATCAATGAGACACAGTTATGTCTAGTTTCAAACGCAATCGTTACAAAAAGAAAGCAAACTAATTCCAAACTTGCTCAAACTCAGGCAACTTCCCTGATCTAAAAACACCAAATTTTGAAACGTTAGAATACGAAAACCGAATCCCATTACTCCTCAACATCTCTTCAATCATAACCTTAGCTTCTTGTGGATCATCACATTCACATTCAATCTCATAAGAAACACCAAAATCAAACAAACTCTCATCCACTTCAAGCTTCAACCCATTCCACTCATACACAAACCTAACATTCTTAAACCCACCCAAACACACCATCTCATCCCAAACAACCCCATATTCGCTTTCGACTTTTTGCAATATTTTCGACTCTTTAACAAAGGTGGCAAACTGTTTTGGGTCAAGGGAAATGATCCTAGCAAATGTGGGCTCAATGGGTTCTTCTAGCTCTTGTGCTTGGCTTATTCCATTAGTGATTTTGGGTTTGGATTTGAGAGTTAAGGTGGCATGAGTGTCCATGTTGTAGAAACGTAGACGGAGAGTAGAGGAGTGTTTGGATAAGGTGTTTGGGTTTGTGTCGAAGAAAAGGTTTTGTTGGAAGTGGGTTTTGGTGCGGTATGGTGAGAGGAGGGTGGTGAGTTTTTGGTGGGCTGTGGAGTCTGGTAGCCTGAGTTTTACTTCTACTTCCATGGTGGTACTGGTGGTGGTGTAAAGTTTGTGTGTGGTTTGTGATAGCTTTTTGATCCAGCGTGACATTTTTGACTTTCACATATGTTGTCAAAAAGATAAATGATACTACGTATTAAATATTAACATTATGGATAATTATGATAATTAATGTGCTATTAAACATTTTTTAGTAGTCGGTGATTAACTAAACATTCTGTGTAAAACACCAAATGAATTGTGTTTTAATGATGCTCCATTGCTCCGTGAGTCTATTGTGGTTACGGATTCAAGTCAAACTTAAAACATGTGAAATAAATTTTTGTTTTAATTTTCGGTTTAGAAGAAAAAAAAAAAAAAAAAAAAAAAAAAAACACTATTTATGTAAAGCTTTTGTCATTGAAAAGTCGTTATTCTAAAACATGCTATGTAAGAAGGTTTGAGAAATTTGCAAAACTATGACCTAAGATAATCCTTATTTCTAAATTGATTCATTTTTGTGACATATTTTAAAAATTATTATTATTATTATTATTATTATTATTATTATTATTATTATTATTATCACTTTATTATTATTATTATTATTATTATTATTATTATTATTATTATTATTATTATACATTTTAAAATTACTCTTTCCTTACACACAACACAATTCTTTATATCATTGTATGCCCCTTTATTTCCACTTCGATGCTTTTGGTTTCGTATGCAACGCAACTGAAATTTATTACGAAATGATTTTTATAAGCCTTAAAATTTAAGAATCGAAAATTTTTAATTTTTTTTTATATGGAGCAAAATTGATCTAATATGAAAGAAGATTAAATTCTAATATTTTCTATATAAATTTTAAGATGATGGTTGTGTTATTTGCATGAAAAATAGTGTTTTTTGCAGCTAATGTCAGAAATCATAGTTCACATTTAGAGTAAGGACAATCTCGTCATTTAAAAAAAAAAAAAAAAAAAAAAAACTATTAATTTTAGCAATATGCCACAAAGTTGAATTAAGGTGAAAATAAGTTTCATATTAGATAACATTTTTGCAAATTTCCCAAAGGTTTTTTTGAAGTCCTCTTTTTACAATCTGTTATTTAATATGAATTTGATGTGAGCATGATTTTCTCAAAACTTAAAGATGCTTAGGCTATTGCTCAGATATATTATTCAAATAAACTTTTAAAAGACTAAAAACTACTCCCTCTGTCCATAAATAAATATCCAGTTTGACTTTTCAGAGTTAAACTGGTTTAACTTTGACCTTAAATATTTTTTTTGTGTTATGTAATACATGATAAAAAAATTATACCATTGAAAAATACATTTAAAACCAAATCCATTCATATATTTTGCATCAAAACTTATATAACACCCACAAAAATAGTTAAGAGTGCGTTTGGTATGCTCCCGTGAATCACAATGGGTATGAGTTTGATAGTAGTGGTAGGCCCCTCGCCTATGATAGAGTCATTCCTCCCCTCTTGAACTCCTATGGAGTATGAATAATATCCATGTTTCATTCTCATGTAATGTGGGCTCCTCATCTTAACCAAACACTTAGAATCATTACCACTATGATTCCCTCATTCCCATAAGAGGATATCAAACGCACCCTAAGGTTAAAGTTGAACCAGTTTAACTCTGAAAAGTCAAACTGAACATTTATTTAAGGACGGATGTAGTATTGAAAAAAGCTTATGTTTAAGACTAAAAACTTTTAAAGTCCTCTTTTGCTTGTGTATAAAACTAAAAACTTTTAAAAGACAAAACTTTTAAAGTCCTCTTTTTACAATCTGTTATTTAAATATGAATTTGATGTGAGCATGATTTTCTCAAAACTTAAAGATGCTTAGGCTATTGCTCAGATTAGTTATTCAAATAAACTTTTGAAAGACTAAAAAGTATTGAATAAAGCTTCTGTTTAAGAGTAGAGGGAGTCATAACTTGTGTTATTTCATAATACCGTGCCACGTCAGCGTCACATCATCTCAGCATCAAATAACATAACACCAAAAAACACCTGAAAATCATAACACCAAATAACATCACTTTTTACAAATTTACAAATTCCACCCTCAACACTTTCATTTATTAAAATTCAAACATTTTATTAATAAAACTAAAACATTACAATAGAAAATAAAAACATTACAATAAAAAATAAATAAATACATAATAGAACTTACGAAATGAAACATACGAAAATACATAATAAACTAGTCGGTATCATTTGGATTGGTTGGCGGACGTTGCAAGTTATATTTTTCTCTGATTCTTTGTTTTTCCAATTTGATGAAATACGCCTCATCCGGATCGACGTCACTCATTTTCATACTGAGAAATCTAAATTCATCCATACGCATAGCCGTCTCGTCTTTCATCCTAGATGCTTCGTACGCCATTTGGGCCGCTTCCCGTCTAAGACGAAGCTCGTTAGTCATAGATTCCAAGTTGCTTGACGCACTTCCACCGGTGCTAGTCGATGTATCAGACTTTTGTTTTTTGGACGTCCTTTGTTTCCCGGGAGGACGTGGACGTACATCATCACCAAATAGCTCTTAGTTGGTTTGACCGGGGACGTCTCCGGTTAAGTCAATCGGTGCCGACACGTCCCATTTTGGACACTTCTTCAAAATTAACCACGCGTCCTCCTGAGTAAACGGCACACCTTTATGCTCGTCACGATACATTTGTCTAGCGTTCCTCATATCATCCACTTCATTTTCACCACTCTTTCTCGTGCGTACGGCACGTTTGTAACACGCTAGAAACTTTTGGCAATTTCCATTCAATGTATGCCACTTGCTTGATATCATATCTTTGTTACGAACTTGAAAATTTTGCCGGTTGAACTCGTGCATAACCTTATACCAAAAAGTGATGCCCTTTTGAGAAACTCCAACATTCCTATCCTCGGAAACGGCCACCCAACACACGACAAGTAAAACTTCCTCTTCCGGTGTCCAACGTAACGTAGTCTCGCTCATGTCGGGATTTTTTTCAAAATCAACCACCTCGTCGACTAGTTGTTTTTTGCCTTTTTTTGCCACACGTTTACCTCCACGTTTGGATTTTCGTGGAGACGTAGGTTCGGGTTCCACTTCGACACTAGCCGCTTGTGAGGATTAGGTTTGTGGTGTTGGGGGTGTGGATTGCTCCGCGTTATTTTGTTGTTGCCACAAATACAACAATTGTTGTTGTTCTTCGAATGACAAGTTACCAAATGGGTTAGGATTTGAAGAAGACCCGATGTTCGGGTTAGCGTTGGCATTTACAATACCCATCAAATTTAAAAAACTTGAATCGTTTCGTCCCGACATGGTTTTGATTTTGTGAGAATATGTTATAGTTATTATTTTTTGCTTGTGAAAAGAAAGTGTATATACTTCTTGTTGTTCTAGTTCATTTATATAAGGTTCTAATTTTTTTTTCTTGTGCCTACTAGCCGTTATATTCAAACGTTTTTTATTTTTTATTTTTTATTATTATTTTTTTTTAAAAAAACTAGCCGTTATTACCAAGAGTGGGAGGGATGTGTTTTGTTACTTTCAAAAAGATATATGCACGTTACAACGCACGTTGTAACGTTAACGTGCAAAGCAACGCAGCTCCAACGTTTGATCCTGAGAAATGTTCGTAACTTGGTAACGGCATTGAAACCTTGCCACATAGACCATAACGCGAGCTCGGCGTTATCACTCCCCATACTCTAAGAAGCCTTTAAAAAATTGCGAGTTTAACTTTTTTACATGATAAAGAAAACACACTAAAAGAAAACAATAATTGTTTCTGGACCACTTATCACTTTGTGTCGTTTTTTTTTTGATTGTTATTGTTGTTGTATTCATTTAATTAGGTTTCTTTTAAAAACGGTGGTGAGCCCAACTGCCCAAGTTCTTAAAAAGAGATTTCTTTTATCAAGTTACTATCGAATTTAAGTCAAACTTGATTGATAACGTTTGTTTTTATGAAATAAATAAGTAGACTCATATTTTTTATTAAAAGAAAATGTATAATACATTTAATAAATTGTTTTGTAATTTTGTTTTTGCGTGGTTCTTATAAAATGTTGCCTTAAAAAAAAAATACGTCTGTTTGACTCAACTCTTGAGCTATGTAACAATAAGGTGAAACTTCAAAACTTAAATACTTTTTATGTCTCAAAATTATTGTGTTCTGACCAAAAAAAAAATAAAAAATAAAAAAAAAATAAAAAAAATACACATTTTATGAAAAACTTCAAAAATTCTCGATTCATTTTTTTTAGAGTAACAGTTTTACATTTAGTTAATTAATTAACGTATTATTTAAAATTTGGAATAATAATTTTAAACAAAGATAATACAATAAACTCGGTAAAAAAAAAAGAATCGATCAAACTTACTTATTTATATTTAGTAAAGAGTAAATTACCAAAATGAACATTTTATGCAACTAGTTATCGAAAATAAACCTCGCTTATAAAATTATCGAAAATGAATATCTTATATATTATCCATTAGATCTATTACTAATTTTGTTTCTAACCGTTAGATCTACTAAAAGAAATAGTAGGCGAGGTGCACGCGAGGCAGAAAGACAAGAGTGTTTAGGCGAGTTGTACGCAAGGTTCAACCGAGGTGATATTTCAGGCGAGGTGTACGCGAGGTGAATTGAATTGTGTTATCACGCGAGGACACAGCCGAGGTGACATGCGAGGTGCTACGCGAATTGGATTGTTTTACCAGTGGCTTAGGCGAAGCCCTAGGCGAGGACCAAATTGTGTTACCACGTTATCAGGCGAGGGTCTACGCGAGGGTATACGTGAGGCAAAGGCGAATTGGATGTGGTCTAGGCGAGGGTTTAGGCGACGAAATTGTGTGGACTGAAGTTATAAGCAGGAGCTAGGCGAGGGTCTTGGCGAATTGGGTGTGGTCTAGGCGAGATTCTACGCGAATTGTGTGTGGTTTAAGCGAGGGTCTAGGTCGAGGGCGAGGTCGAGGGCGATGTGGTGAAGTTTAAGTACACCGTTGGTGAAAGGTGGCGGAATGGGTTGTTTTGTTGGTTCGGATTCTAGATCAGGTGTTTTCAAGGTGGTGGCTGCGGTGGTGATGTTTGTGGTGATGGAGGTTGAAGGTGGTGGTGGTGAGATCTCCATTGATGAGTTTTGTTTTTGGTTAAGAGAAATGAATTAGATTTGGTTATTAAATTGATGGTTTTATTATCCATCAAACAAACAAATGGTGGGATGATGATAAAATGTTTGATCCCATTTTTTCTTTTTATACTAATTTATTTCTGTTTTTGAATAAAATTATTACTTTTTAAATATATGTAAGGTTAAAAATGGGCATGTTTTGTTTGAGATAACTTTAAAATGTTGCAGGATTATGATTGCATTAGAATGTGTCGATTTAGGTTTTAAACTTGAGTAATGATTATGAAAATCGAATGTGGGGATGTATTAGATTAGGAACTAGTCCAACAAGTGCTTTTTTGCTTCCAAGATGCCATCAGTTTTATACATGTGACCATCACTTTCAAACTTTCTCTCAGTTCATTTTGGTAAGTTGTAAAAAAATGGTTTAGATTGGTAAATGAGATGTATTTTTGGTCTAGATAGGTAATTGGGTTTTTAGTAAATGATAATTAAATTACCACATTTTTTATTTTTTATTTTATTTTTTATTTAGCAAAAATTAGCACATCTCAACAAGTATATTTTAGGAATGAAGAGTACAATCATTTTCATGCCAACCCGGGTGTATTAAATTTTCATCATGAACAAACCGGTCTAATATGTCCAGATACATTCTCATCACCGGTTCAACAAAACCAAAACCAACCCACTCACTGCGCAACAATCCAAACACCCCCACAACCCAACATCAATGGCTGCTTCTTCTTCTACTACTCTCAGATCATCGCCGCTATTCACACCTTCATCTTCATCAGCATCTCAACTCAACAATCATCAAGCAAGTATCTTTACTCTTTTAATATTTTAATTCACTTGTTACATTTCACTATTTCTATATTTATAATGATACCCATATGATGAAAAATGAAAAAGTTTGTAGGGGGGTGTTTGTTTTTAAGCTTATTTGACTCTTCTTTTTCTGTCTTATTTTCAGCTTATTTTTGGACTTACTAGCTTATTTGACTCAGCTTAGGGGGTGTTTGTTTAAGCTTACTTATGTGCTTATGAGCTTATCTGTTTTCGGCTTATATTTCATAAGCCCAATTTTTTTGGCTTATTTCGGGAATTATTGGGTTATATAAGTTTGTTATGTTATAACAAACTTATATAAGCTCATGAGTTTCAAAATAAGCCGAAAAAATTGAGCTTATGAATATAAGCCGAAAACAGATAGCTCATAAGCACATAAATAAGCTTAAACAAGCACCCCTTTATATTAGATAAGTTATTTTTATTGCCTTGTTTGTCAGCTTTTGAGCTTATTTTCCATCTGTAAGTTATATTAAGTTCATAACGGGGTGTTTGTGTTAGATTATTTACCTGGCTTATGAGCTTATGTAACATTGGAAAGCTCATTAGCTCACTTTTTCCGGCTTATGAGCTTAACAAGTTGAGCTTATGGGGTTAACTAAGCCAGAATAAAATGAGCTTGCGTGTTTTTTCAATTTTACATAAGCTCATAAGCCCCAAAAAAAAGTTGGAATTGGCTTTTAAAATATAAGCCGAGTCATATAAACTCAAACAAACACACAATATTCAGTGATATTGGTGAATTATTATGCTGAAAATAATCTAATAAGAATGAAAATAGAAGTTTTTTTGGCGAAAAATATTACAATTTCTAATGTACCCCTATGATATTTAGTATTATGGCTTAAAGGCAAGATTTTTAGTATTTTGATTGCGATATCTGCCTAGATTTAGCTTCCGAATTAAGGTTTTTATTATAGTTTGTGATTTATATAATTATATGGTTCAAAGTTAAGATTTTTCACTGAAATAGAGTTTAATGATGAATTATAATGAAATTGCTAAAATACCCTTATGAAATTTAGTACTCCTTCATATTCTTAATATGTAAACACTATTTTTCGGGTTGATATCTCCAAGATTTAGCTTCTAAATTAACCGATTTGTTTTGTTTTGGAATGTATATAATTATATATTTTAAAGTTGAGATTTTTGTTATATTTTTTAGGGGGCTGCTAGTTTTGGGTGTAAAGGTGGTCGTAGCTCAGTGTTAGTAGGTGAGAAATTGGTGTTGAAGTGTTCCAGGGAGGATAGGATGGACGTGAAGGCTTCGGTTGCCGTTGATGGTGTTGGTGTTGCAAATTGCTTCGATGGTAGGTGTCTGAATATGTTAAAAAAAAGTTTGTTTTTACAGATTCTGTTGTTATGGTGGTGATATGGTTGTTTTGATGACAGATTTGGCTGCTGAGACAGAGGTTAGGGAGCCGAGTGTATCGACTATATTGATGAATTTTGAGAATAAGTTTGATCCTTATAGTTCGATGAGCACACCCTTATATCAGACGGCTACGTTCAAACAAGTGAGTAGTAAGACTCTGTTTGGCATTTTTGTAATGTTTAATTGGTTTATAGGCAAGCCATTGTGTAAAACTTGAGCTTTATGGACATATAGAGTAATTATGGGGTTGATGCATCAATCCGTTTCACAACTTATAGAGCTTTTATTTCGGAGATGATTTATAAGTTACACTTTGTAGTGTATATAGGCTGCAATTTAATGTCTTTATTGATACTAGATAATTGGTAGAATAGTTAGGGGTTGTGCTGTTGGGTGAGACTGTTACCATGTTACTGTTATATCACATTTTTTTAACTTTTCATGTTCTCAATACATCCCATACTGTTTAGTAACTATTTTCAATGGTTAAAGTACTACTTTTTAAATCCCTAGTTAGTTCACATGTTTTGATAAATAACTTAATAATTACTTTAAAACGTACACTATTGCAAAACTGAAAATTTGATGTAAAAACTGTATACAATTTTATATGAGTTTTGAGTTGGGAACTACTAGGTTTTACATTGAAAATCAGGTTTAGCCTTATGGTTCATTTAAATAGAAGTGTGTATTTCTATAAGTCTGCTTTTTAACAGACGTTGTAGATTGGTTAGCTAATATCTTAATTAGAAAGTCATGTGTTTTTTCAGCCTTCAGCAACTGAAAATGGCCCTTATGATTACACTAGGAGTGGCAATCCCACACGTGATATGCTGGAAAGGTTCAAGCTCTCATACCCAAGGCACCACTAATGTTAAATTGTGCTTTTTTACAATCATGTTTTAACATTATTCTCTTTTTATATTCTCAGTCTCCTGGCAAAGCTTGATAAAGCGGATAGAGCATTTTGCTTTACCAGTGGTATGGCTGCTTTAGCTGCAGTCAGTCATCTAGTTGGAACCGGTATAAATTCAACATTTCGACAAACTTTGCTACCTTTTAGTGACACTATACTGTACAATTAATCCATTAATATTGATAGGTGATGAAATTGTTGCTGGAGAGGACATATATGGTGGTTCTGATCGTTTACTGTCACAAGTTGTTCCAAGAACAGGCGCCATCGTTACGTTAGTATATAACTTTGAAAATACACTTTTTGAATCTTTATAACCATAAGTTTATAATATAATAAATCTGAATTTGAAGGCGAGTGGACACGACTAATTTAGATGAAGTTGCTGCTGCAATTGGCCCAAAAACTAAGCTAGTGTGGTTGGAGAGTCCAACTAATCCCCGGATACAGATTTCTGATATTCGTGTAAGCTCTAATATAATGTCGATTTTTCCTCCTGTTTTGTTTAGCACTATATAATGGGTATGATGCTTTTCATTACAGAAAATAGCTGAGCTTGCACATTCAAATGATGCTCTTGTGTTGGTGGATAATAGTATCATGTCTCCTGTATTATCTCGACCCTTGGAACTTGGAGCAGGTGCTTAGAAAATTATGTTTTTTTGTGACATTTAATAAGTTTTGTATCTACAGTAGTAATTGGTGTATGCTTCTTGTCAGACATTGTGATGCACTCAGCTACAAAGTTCATGGCTGGACACAGTGATGTCATGGCTGGAGTGCTTGCAGTAAAAGGTGAAAGGTCAGTATATTTCTTGATAACCCTTTTTGTTTTTCCAAATAGTTATCAGCAGCTTATGGATGCATTTATTATAACAAAATGTATTAAAGGAATAACATATCTTATGGATATTATTTGGTTTTAAACAGGCTGGCAAAAGAATTGTATTTTCTACAAAACGCAGAAGGTTCTGGGCTTGCACCTTTTGATTGTTGGATCTGTTTACGCGGAATCAAGACTATGGCTTTACGTGTCGAGAAGCAACAGGTACTATATCATATACATGCCTATATTACTAATGTTCCAAGTCTTCATATTTTTGGGGCTTTATTACTAGTGTACTATTCTTTTCTTATATGATATTCGAATTTCACTTCGCTCATTATGTCATTGAACTCATCCAGGGCGTCTCATTGATTTTGGTGGCCCTGTGCCGAAATTTGAAAACAGGCCCTCGAACGCGATAATTTAAACAATAGCCTTATTATAGTGTTGCAAATCTCTTTAAAAGACACTAAAACAACGGTGGCTAATAAAATCATATCACATAAATCACGTGCGTCTTAATTTATTTTCAAAGCAAATATCATATCAAACCAGAATTCACCTTTAAAAAAGTTTAGCAGGTTTAGATAATAAGGCAAATCGCTAGAAAATAATTTGGTGGTGCAAAAGCAGATATATTATCAAATAATACACTACAAAACTGATTGTATGTAGCTATGGGTCTTAGGTCCTTAAATTTGGGCTCAAGATTTGGAGGCCCTCTAGAAGATGGGGCCCTGTGCACATGCACCTGTTGCACATGCTCTCCACCGGGCCTGAACTCATCTAAGTGCAGTGCATTTCATGTATGTGTATCTTAATGTACCTGAGACGGATTACATTCAACAATTAGGGAGTAAATGCAAATTGATACCCTGTTGATAACAGATACGCACATTTGTTTTTGTCTATAGAAGTTTCAGATTCATTTGAAGTGCATCTTTTTTTTACCAAGGATTCATCCAAGTGAATGCCATTGTTATAAGATTTTGTTTCTGGTTTCTATATCTTTTGATTGACATACCGACTACGTATGGTTCACTATAGCCCCTCTTTTAGCCTATAGTGCTATTTTGCTAATGTTGGTTAATTATTACTATAAAGATTGCGAAAATAATTCCTAAGTAGATAATTTGGGAGACATGATTTTGGGCTGGAAACAAGGGAAATAAACAAATCCTGTATGAGGCAACATAACAGAAACCTAATGTAAATTCCAACTACTTACAGTTCAAATAGGAGTTGTGTGATGTTTATGTTGACAAATGGCCAATGACAGAAACGAAAGAGCTAATAGTCTTTTTATGTGGAGCAATTCATATATTAGGATATCTAAAGAATCTTTTATGCTGTTTCCCTGTTGTATAGTTTCTCATATCATATGAGTGTCTTGTGACTTTGTCAGGATAATGCACAGAAGATAGCTGAATTTTTGTCTTCTCATCCTCTGGTAAAAAAGGTTAATTATGCTGGTCTTCCTAACCATCCTGGACGCTCATTACACTACTCTCAGGTATTTACTTCTCGTTTACCTACACCCCCATTATAGTGTATATATGCATATGTGTGTGTTGGGAGAAGATATTTAACAATATAACATGGATGTGCTTAATTTGTCAACGAATGAGTTAAATAAAATTTCCATAAATAAACAATCATGATAGTCAGTTGCGCATTATGCAAATTTACATGTACCCCACACAAAATTGATGTTCGACATTAAGTGATAGCTCAGTAATCTGCATGTGCAAGGGCAAAATAGTAATGTTGCAGGGATTAAGTGGTTAATGGGAATAGTAAACCTGGGTAATTGTGGGGTCTTCGAAGTCTAGAAGTTGACGTTCATGTTGCACATGGTACTCACCAATAATGTTTCTTTTATACCAATTTTTTTCCTTACAGTACCAATAAAAGTTTTGCTTTTGAAGCACTAGAGCGTTTTGACAGAAAGCAAAAATAATAAAAAAAGGACACGCGTTGTTTTTCTAACTAATGAAAACTCCCTATATGGAAAGAGCCTCATTTAGAGACAAAGATAACTTAAAAGTGTTTCCTTTGGGAACGAAGTGATAAGTAACAATAATAATTGTCTTGCAGGCAAAGGGTGCAGGTTCTGTTCTGAGCTTTTTGACAGGGTCGTTGGCCCTCTCGAAGCATATAGTGGAGACCACCAAGTACTTTGCCATAACTGTTAGTTTTGGTAATATTTTTCCTCGTCATACTAATAATGTTTTCAACCTTTTTCTTCTGCTCAGTCTATTTTCATTTTCGTATGTTAATTATATTTATATGCTTTTCGAGCCTCATATAATTAACCACAACACCAGAAATACTTTATGGCCGTCTATCAGTTATTAACGCCAGTGCCCAAATAACTAATTTGTCATCATAGTTTAAGCCATCTTGCCACCATTTAATAAGGCATTATCCTGACCATGTTGTTTCATTTGGGCAGGGAGTGTAAAGTCGCTAATTAGCATGCCGTGCTTTATGTCACATGCATCAATACCAGCAGAAGTTCGCGAGGCTAGAGGTCTAACAGAAGATCTGATCCGTATTTCTGTGGGGATAGAAGATGTTGATGATTTGATTGCTGATTTGGACCATGCACTAAGAACTGGTCCTATTTAGGGTTCTTGGGTGTAATATCTTTTGTTGATTCATTAGACAGTGGATCAGGACAAACACTAGACTTATTTCATTACTTTTGGTTAATAGTTAACCAGAAGCCATGTTACGGAAACACTTATTGTAGATATTCTACCTCGTTTTGTCAACATAGAGTCATGTTATCAAATAAGCTGCAGCCAATAGAAGACCAGGTGAAGAACCAAAAATCAGCTACGAATCCATGTGAAATGTCAACCGTTCATTGTCCGTTTACTTTTCCACTTTGTGAGTTATCGTGTTAGTGGATTTCAATCTAAGTTAAAGTTTCTCGCTTTGAATGAATTTTAGTTTGTTGATCATTATGAAAAGAAGTTACATGATGCATGATGCATCAGTATGGGTTTTGTTCATTAAAGGTTTAAAACTATAGGACTTTTTTTTTTTTGGGTGCCAGCTTTGATCCCGCGTCTTCGTGATGAGGAAACGAAGTTCCACAATTTGGTTTACCTTTCGACCTTCCATGCGTTATGAATTCACAATATTGTGTGATAAAATTGCCTTAAAAAAAGCTTCGTTAGGAGGTTAATCCGTTGGTTGGCGGTTATAGCATAAAAGCTCCAAAACTAAAAGGTCCTAAACGTTTATTGTCAAACATTCTATAACAATCTGATATGAAATGCCAAATGTTTCAAAACTGAAATTATCTGCATTATCCGGTTATTGAGGACAGACCTAATTTGGATTCAAACTCTTCAGTTTGGAGATATTCTAGATTCAATATTAGTGCAATTCCAACTGTCGTTGAAATCATTTGTAACCATGTAATTCGATCCACCAGTGAAATAGATTAGTTACACGACACAACAAGCATTTATAGAAAGAAAAGAACACCCGACAACAGCTTCCACAAAACGCATACAGATGAGCAAGTTATTTGGAACTTCCTATAATGCTCTCTAATTCACAATACTACTCAACAGGTTTTCCATTCTCTCCCAACTCTTAAGCAAAAGAAGCAAATAGATTGAAGTCAATGGAGCAACAAGAACGACCAAAATAATGAGACTCTAAGGTGACTCTACAACCACCTGCACTTGCTTTTTCCATGTCACTTTTCACAATCCCCAAAAAGGATTTGAACACCTCTTAATAATTCAAACAGTTACATCAACTAACACCACCACCTCCCAAAACACCTTTTAAAATTTCCAAATATGTCAGCACTTGTCAAGATTAGACATTATTAACTCGCATAATCATAAGGATATGCTTAGTGGGAAAGGTCAAGATCATCTAATTAACACGTTCTAAATTAGCATTTCGTACTAATACCTTCTTATTGTAGTTGAAACTTTAATGAGCCTCTAATTAACGTGAAATAGACACGATGGACCTTGTGAGTAGCCGGGTCATTCTACAACAAAAGGAAATAGACAGCCACCCAAATGGGGGAAACAACCTTTCTATTACAAACACAGATAAATGGAGATATCTTCCACCAAGAAAGAAAAAGGAGTGACAACACTGTCCACAACTCACACAAAAATAAAGCCAGAATCACACTATAAATCTGTGGATATGGCCCAACAGGATTTAAAGTATCTCTGCTCCAATAAGGCAGCATCAATCAAAGCATTAAGATGACATACATAGCATAGTGCAAACACTTATTTAGAACATGCATGAACACGAGTGCGAACACTTATAGATGATGATAATGATGATGGTGATACTGAAACATAGATTGTTTCATATAAAGGTTCATCAAACATTTAATTAAATATTATAAATATATGGGATAAAACGATGATCCTGGTGGCTACAGCTTAGTATTATTTTAGCAACCAATCGATGATGCTACTAAATGACTGGCTATGTTACTTCAAATACTGCTTCATACAATACATACTAAACTACTCGTACTAAACTATAAACCACGATCTACCGTTAAATAGCTTATGAATCTCCATGCCTCTCATCAAGTCAGCATAAGATCGTTACCAACGAGATGAGGTCGAAGACAAACACGCACCTCATGTTCTTCAGGCCCTTCTCGAAGCTTTGGGACCAAAATCTCCAGCACCGTTCCAGGTCCATCATAATACGCTTCTATATTGGCATCTTCAGGAATGCGAGTTGAAAGCGGGATTTCTCTGACAAATTCTCCAGGAGGGCAGTGTTCCAAACATGGATCGGTAAGTTTGAAGGTGCGGTCCCGTCTTTTAATGAATGGCATGCGAGAAACGCTAAGACATGATACCTTAATGATTCCATGGGTAAGGGTGTTACGCCAAGAAACTTTAACCTTTTGAAGATCTACAAATGGCAAGCTTATGACAACCAAGTAACCTTCGTCATCTTCATATATCGTTTTTGCAGCAGTCACCGGTCCACAAGCATTCCTCACAACCCCACTGAACTCGTTCAACCAATATGGCTCATTAGGACTCATTTCCAAATTTGGTAGTCTATCTAACGGTGGATGATTAACCGTCAAACAGATATCTTCTTCATTTCCATGAGGAAACAAGTCTTTCCTTTTCTTGGTACCAATCGGCGAAAGGTCCATCACATGTGCATCCCCATTAGTGTGGGTGGAAGGTTGAGTTGACAAATTTAGCCCTGATCCATTAAGTAACTTTTTAGATTGGCCATTTGAATTGCTCTTAACGGTAGGTGGCCTTTCAAGTTCAAATTCGGTATTAGGAAGATTCCTCCATGAACTGAAATCACTAGCTTCTGGTGGGATCAAAAAGTTCAGATCCCTTCCGGTTAGTTCCGTCCATCTTTTGAGCTCTTCATCATCAAGTACTGTGAGATTAGGCGATGCAACAACCTCAATACCGTGAACGCACTGAGGATTTGACAACCCCCTGTAATGCTTGCGTTGCATCCTATGAGACCGAACAAAACCCTTATCGGCGCTAAAAGGAAAAGGACGTTCTCCTTGTCGTGAATGCCCGTTCATGTAACTCCTCAGCTGCATCTTACCCAAAGCGTTTTCAGGCCTATCTTTAAACACCCACATGTACATATTTTCCATATCGTGCTGAACCATGAAAACATCAAGATGGAGATCCGATTTATCAAATCCAGAAACCCCATTACCGTCTCTCACTATCTTAGCTTTAGACTTCTCATTAAAGACCGGTTTAAAATAAAAGCTAAAGAAGAACCAAGCACCCCATATGCTATCCACCCGTTTCGCACATTTCCTCCCAACTTTCGACACATTCATAAAGCTCTCGGTCTCATACAACTGTGACACCAACCCAACACCAACATCCAAAACCTCACACTGATCTTGGTTCCACGACTGCGGCGGCGAGCTTCTCTCAGCCGACAAAGGCAAATTAATATCCGGCGGACGTGCAGGGTTAATATGGTGACTCATCTCAAGGTCTAAATCATCATGAGAAGACGACGCACTCGAATCCATTGACAAAAGAGTTGAAGGATAATGATTTAACATTAAAAAATCCGTGAGAAACGAATCTCCCATCTCACGAGATCACACTCCTAATCGCTACTAATTGAGATCGCGGGTTTGAGTTCCTCATCTCAACACTCATTTTTTCACATAACCAAACCACTCAAAATCCACCTTTATTATTAACAAAAACACCAAACAAAAAACAACCCACAATCCAAAACCTTAATCAAACACAAACCCAAATTTCATACTACTATCCAAACATTAAAAAAAACCCAAATTTTCACAATTCTTTTCACAATTTTCCCCAAATTTTTTTATAAAAATCCAAACTTTATCATATAAAACAACAAACCCAAAAACAATAATATCAAGAAACCTAAAAAAACACAAATCTTTACACAAATACCCCCCAAATCATACTAAAAAACCAAACTTTATTATATAAATCAACAGACCCAACAATAAAGATTGAATCTTTTCATATAATACACCAAAAAAACATATACTAAAAACCCAGCCAATATATAAAACAAAGCTACCAATCAATAAAGCCAAGACCCAAGAAAAGAACTAAATCAGAGGGGATCTTGGAAGAATACCTTTTGGGGTAAGCATTAACTATGAGAAAAACTAAAGATTGACCAGGTTGACTTTGACTATTACTATTAATTGTCTTCACCATTTTCTTCATTTATGGTTTGATTGAATTTGTGTTGTTTTTATTTATGGTGTAGACATATATGAGGAATTTTGGGTGGAAGTGAAGAGAGACGTAAAAGAATTTTAGTGTGTGTGTATGTGTGTGAAAAATGATATGGAAATCAAGATAATATTTGTTTGAGTTCGTTGGTTGTAAAGTTTGGTTTTTATTCTACTTTTGTTTCTACTGTTTAACGGTGTATCCTGATCTAAGGTTTGTAATTTCAACGTGGGTGAAAGGCTAAGGGTGTGATTGTTTTAAAAAAAAATATATTGCTAACCCTCTTACTTTTTACCAGTAATAGGTGAGTAGACGTTTTGCTTGTTTGTTTTTTCTTTTTGAGTCAAACCCAGTTAGACATATAACATCTTACTCAATAAGAGGTGGGGGACTTGTCTTACTGCCTCTTACTCGATAAGAGAGATTGAAGAATCGTGTTAATATAATATATTTGATGGTTTATTAACTATGTTATATTTATGATAAAAAGACTTATTTCATATTTACACAAGTTACTTAAATAAATTGCAGAAACGAGCACTTAAAATCATTCAGACAATTATACAAAAATAAACAACATTATTTCGTTTAGATTTAGACATTCTAGCCACCTCTTACTAGTAAGATGTGGTAGTCAGATTCAGACACAAAACATCTAAATGAAACAAACACACCCTAAGTGTAGTGGTGACCAATATCATTATCGTAAACTTAGTTTTTCATTTTATTACTAACATAATCAGTAAACATGTTTAATAAGATCATTAATTTCATCACTTAAACATATACTAATTAAACATAAATATAATGCACAATATACTCACAGATACAAACATCTATACTATTTTATAAAATAAAAATGATCAAAGTGGTGAAAAGTCAGGAAAGTAAAATGAGGAAAAAAATATTAAAAATAAATGTTGAAATAATTAATTATAATCAGTTATAACTATGTAGTACACATATGTTTCAAAAGAAAACTATTAATACGCATCAAAAACTAAGTTGACTCGGGATGCTTCAAACCCGGTTTAATTTGACCCGTTTTTTCTGACATAACCCGTCGGGTTGACCCGATTTATATTGACCCGTTTTTCGACCAAAACGGTTCAATCGGTTGAACCACCCGGGCCGAATCGGGTTTTAAAACATTATGTTTAATTCTCAAATTCTCAAACTTTTATTATTTTTCGTTTATAATCAATAAACTTTTTTTTATCACTAAAACTATTTGCCGCTATAAAATCCCGTTGCTATGCACGGATACTCGTCTAGCATAACTAATTTCATAACTCGCTCATGGGTAAGACCGACTTTTCACAAAAGAAATAGACAACTAGTCTTGATGTGGATGGTGTTTTAGGATGAACAAGTCTTGACGGGAGTGGGACAAAGCGTCCTCACCTACACTATTACATCCCGCCTTACTTACTTTGGCCTTTGATTTTGATAAAACGCGGTAATTGTTGTGGGTGCGTTTAGTTAGAGAAAAAATTTTTTGTTTTCTATCTCTATTTTTGTAAAAATTTGGAAGGGAAATTTATTTGCACAAAACACTTGATAATATAAAAAACGGGTTTAGTTGATGTTTGTATTTTCTATTTTGAAGAAAGAAGGGATGATTGTGGGGTACAAAAGAAAATAAAGAAAACAACTAAAATTTATTTTGTAATTTTTCTTTTTAAGTTAGAAAATAAGGTATTTTGTGTTTTACAAAACAGTTTGTTGAAAAATGCTAATTTGAACGTGATATCTGTTTTTTCTTTTTTCCACAAAATATTTTATGAAAAATAAGGTTGTTTTTCCCCAACTAAATGCACACTATATGTTTTCTTATTTGTTCATTTTAACAATATCATATGTGTCACTTTTATTAAACCGCGTACAAATCAAAATTAAAGATTTAGTTTGATTTGGAAGAACTATTTTTTTAGATTATGCTACATCATAAAATCATAAAAAAGATAAGGCAATTTCACAAATAGTGTAAAGATGAGATTCGTTGATAGGTTCGAGAGTGAGACTTGTAGCTTAGTATGTTGTAGACTCGCTTTGTCGGTATATTAATAGTGTCATTTCTCTGGCTGATATTATTTGTTGATGTCAATATAATTTAGCATCTTGCCAATAGATTATACATTAAGAGCACAAGTTAAACAAATCAAAAATATTATAAGACTCACGAAAAATTACTTAAAGAATCCACACATTAAGTACATTTTTTTACTTTTGTATATATTTTCGGTATTTTTTGATGTGTTTAACTTATGCCCTAAGACACAAGTTAGAAAAATTCTTAATATTAGATATATTTGTCTTTCAAAAATATATAAATTCGTTGATAAGCATATAAAACTTTTTTTTTAGAAAAAGTATAAGTTTTCTAGAGTTTTCTGGTAATCAAACTAATAAAGATTTGCTACATTTAATTGTAAAATTTTGTTAATCATGTCTTTTAAGTTATGGTAAAACTTTCATAAATGAGTTTTGTATGAGTTCTAAATTTATTCTTAAGATTACTATTGTGAATGACATAGCATTATTTTTAACTAATTAAGAACAAATCTATAAACAATGAACATTTGATCACTTCTAAAGTTCTAAGTAATTAAATGCTTGTGATGTCAAATATTAAAATGAATAAAAATTAATGTCGATATTTAGATTTTTGTTTGAAAAGTCTACCATAAGGTAAAGCTCTCAAAGTTTTAGTTGACGTTGATAGATAAAATTATTTTTAAGTTACTCAAACTCAACTGATAGGTTGGAATGTTGGATAGAATAATTGTTGCTTACATATGTGAATTTGATTGCCTATATGAAAATAAATACTGTAGTTTCAATTCATCCTCACTTTAAATTAGAAAAATCAACATAAAAATGTGTGCATATGGAATACCATTTTGGATTTTACTTAAATAAATAATTTTGTGATACTATTGCATGATCAAAAAACTCATTTTTTTTAAAAGTACTTCTTTCATCTGCATTAAAAAAAAAATAAGAATAACAAACATTATAAAGTTATCCCAAAAAAAAAAAAAAAAAAAAAAAAAAAAAAAAAAAAAAAAAAAATTACATGTATTTTTCTTTTTTTTTTAAACTGTGAAACAAATGTGGGAAAAAAATATAAAGTTTAAATAAGTCAAAAGTATTAAATTATTAAAAAATACGAAACAGAAACTGATAAAAAACTGTGTTTTATTGTAAAAGTATGACAAAATTTAGGTGAGGGTTATTGAAAAACACAAAACATGTAAGATAGGGGGTTTGTATTAACATAACCCTTCAACAACTAAAAGGGCAAACTATGCAACATCAATCTGGATTTTGAAAATACTCTTCGTAATCATATCATATTATATACGCTTGTTTAAAATGAAAATTTATTAGATTTGCAATCACTATCGTTTGCATTATATAGTCATGGTCCTCATGGACTGAGAGCAACCTTTTAATTATTATATATACTAAAAGGGGGAATCATTCACTGTAGCAGCTACAATGGACGAAATATTGGTTTTGCGAGTCCGGAGGACTGTAGAATTTTACTGTAGCAGTACTGTTCATCAGTGTTTTTTTTTCTTTTTTTGATGAGGTTAAATATTTAACAAAAATATTTTTTTTTTCTTCTGCGGATATCGATCTTTTGCAAATTTAGTCGTTATTAACAAAAATAATTTTTTTTCAATTGTTTTATTTCAAGTTTAGATTAACCACAACATTTCAGCAATAATTTTTTTCAAACGTTTTATTTCAAGTTTATATTAACCACAACATATCCGCAGCAACGCGCGCGTAGCCCGCTCGTTTATTCCTAAAAGCAACAGAAAGATTCAACTGGAGACGTGATTAACAAGAATTTATCTTATCCAAACCACACTTGTCTAAAAATATACTCCATATAGTTGAACTTTTGATGATGAGTTATCATATGATATGATACATTATCTTAACTATCTTCCAAAAAGTTTTGACTTGACTTAATGCATGTATAGAAGTGGATCATGTGGCAACTTATATCATATCAAACATCAATTAGGAGATATTTATTACAAGGATTAGGTTAAACGTTCTACTCGTATTACTTGGCAATATATCCTTACTCTTTACTTGAAAGATCCACTTTGACTTATGTTGATGTGAATAAAAAGAGTGAACAAAAGATAAGCAAGACAGACTAACTCGGAATGACCCAAATAGTTTTGATCTGTACTTAAGATTAACATGTTATGAACTTTGATTGTTACTAACTAGACATCCAAATCCGACCTGCTCGTTTTGGCAGCTCAAATGATATGAATGTTTGTTTGTTTGTTAACTATGGTTTTAATTAATGTGAGCTAATGAATGACCAAATGGGAATGTAAGTGATCTCCATGAATCATGAGTGACTACCTACCAAGTGTTTTTTCTAAGGATCATTTTATTTTTTATTTTATTTTTATTTTTTTTTTCAAACCCAAACTCATTATCAAACCATATCCACACCAAACTCTAACTAAGTTTTGTTTCATACTCTCACTTGAAGTTATCATTCAAATAAGAACATTCACAATCGTTTGCATTTACTTTAGAGGTGGGAGGTGGATATGGCCAGCGTAGTATTTGTGTGTGCAAGGGGTATATTTTAATAAATAAACCGATTAGTAGTGGCAGAGGCGGAGTCAAGATTTGAAGTTAATAAAAACTAAACTTAACGTAAAAAATTATAGCAATAAATGTCATTCCAAAAATAAATTTGTAGTTCTTTTTGTTAGTGGACTATTTGTGTTTGTGTAGGATTTGTATTTTGTGAACCTAAGCCCAATTGGTTATATATATATATATATATATGGTTTAAGGCTTATATAATTCACCCAATTAATCAATAAACATGTTAACTCTTTCATGGTTACGTTCTTTCCCCACGTTTTTCTGAAATGTCGACATCTAACAAATCGAACTTTTTTTTTTTCTTTTCTTTGTCCCTACCAGTTGACAACTAAAAAGTTGCTTGCTTTTGTGTTCCCCCTAAGTTGACTATTAAAAAGGTCGACTTGTTGTAAATCTAAAAAATAAGAATACAAAAATGAGAGAGGAAGGAAAAACTATGGCCAACTGTGTGAGAGAGAATGTGTGGGAGAGAGTGAGGTTCAACGGGCAAGGGTAACGCGGAAAAAGAGAGTTATATCGTGGTGAATCTACTAGAGTTAGGAATAACAACGTTAGGAATCCTTCGGTCGCATTGTTCATGTTCTACAACTACCCGGAGAGCTGGAATGTCGGAGAGCTATGGAGAATGTTCAAGGGATATGGGACTGACTGTGTTTGATATTTATATGGTGAAGAAAACATTGAGAAGCGGCCAAAAGTACGGCTTCGTTAAATTCAAAAACATTGCGGATGTGGATTTCCTTTACAAGAGGTTATGTTCAATTAGTTTCTCTCATAAACAACAACTGGAGGTTTTCCATGCCCATGACACAAAGAATGGAGTAAATAACAGCTCAAAACCAAAGAGTGGCAACGATCCACAAAAGATGGGGACGGGTATAAGCAAAAGGGATGCAAGGAGGTACATTGATGCTTTAAGAGGAATGAGCAGGGTGGTTAGTGAAGCAAATAAGAACAAGGGGAGTGAACAAGAAGAAGATGAAAGTGAGGAAACAACGGAAGATGGCAGAGATTTGGTGATTACTGAAGATGACATGGTGGGGGACGTTTTTAGGAGGGGCTTCATTGGCGAAGTTAAGGATACCGAGTTCATAGGAAAGCTTCCTGAATTATGTAGCATGGAAGGACTTTTCAATGTTGAGGTTAAGTATATGGGAGGAATGGAGGTTATGGTGATATTGGAATCCGAGGAGGCGGTAAAAAATGTTGTAGAAAACACCAATCATGGGGTTAAACGTTGGCTATGGAAGATTCGAAGAGCTAATGCGCTTAGCAGGTCCGTTAGGAGATTAACGTGGTTATCTATTGTTGGAGTTCCGATTAGTTGCTGGAAGGAACGAGTGTTTGGACGTATATCCATGAGGTGGGGGGAAATTAGAGTGATGTCCAATTGTAGTCTGGTGGGTTCTCAAGGGGTTATAACTGGAAGAGTGCTTATTCATACATTGGAACCCAATCTTATCAGTGAACAGGTGGTTGTTAAAATTGGGAGTACGAGCTGTAAAGTCTTTATTAAGGAGGAAATTAGGGATATAGTTCAGTTTAATATTCTTGAACCTGTGGGAAATCCAATAGAGGAAGATGAGGTTATTGTGAAAGATACTAAGGTGGAAGGGGAAAACGGGGTGGATGATGAAGAGCCTGCTGATTCTGATCCTTTTGACATGGTAGATGATGATGAAGACGACGCGATGGTGGATGAGACGACGGAGGTGGGTGGTGATCACGATGGTGATGATGGCGATGGTGGTGGCAAACATGATGGGGGTGGTGGCGGAGAAAGGGTTAAAGACCAGGAGTCGGGGTTACACTTTTCTAGGAAAAGTAATGATGAAAATGGCGGCATTGAAGAAAACGAGAATGATATTACATCTCCCAAGGGTGTTGGGAATAAGGAAGAACAGAATGTGGCAGCTACAAATTTGAATGAAAAGGTAGTAGCTAGAGAATACTATGCAAGTGGCAGTAATTTTGAAAATATTGGGCCTGATGTGTATAAAGATGGCATGAGTAACTTGGGCCAGAAAGATGAGTGTGGTAACAAAAGTGTCGGGCCCAGTTTTGTCTTTCATGGATCAAAGGTGAATTCTGAAATAATGAAAGATAGGCCTAATAACTATCCAGATACTACTCGTATCTTAGTGAGTGGTTCCAACACACTAAAAAAAGATAATTGCAATAAGGATAATGTAGTTTCTAACGGAGCTGATGGAAAACATGAAAGTCAATATAAGGGAAGTGATGGTGACCTTCGATGTGGTGAGTGTAGTTTAGTGGGAAAAAACGCAAGATGTCATCAGAAGGGCTGTTCGTGGTGGGAAGAGAGGACTCGGATGGCCGTAGTAAATCAAATAGTGGAACGAGGAGAAGGAGACGTAGAAGAGCTTCAACAGTTTCAAATGAAGGTTCAAATAACCACAAGGGCGTTTCGACATCAGGTCTGTACGTCCCGGGGTTTGGGCACTCATCCTTTGGTAACGTCCCCTGGGTATAGAACTCAAAGGTCCAAGGGAAAACTACATCATCAACCCAGAAAAACCTCTCCCTCCAATTCCTAAGTGCGTCTAGCTTTTGTGTTTAGCATTGAAGGCACCCAGCGCGCTTGGAAAAGGATACCCACCCGTTTGACCACGTTGTGTGATAAAACGCGCGAAAGAGATTGATGGTCGGGTTAATTGCCAACAAACGACAGCTTACTTCAAAATTGGTTATTTTAGCTATGCCTATGCAGTGCAGCTGGGATATATGAAGGTGATAATAATTAAGGACATCGCACAAGAATAGCGAAATGGGCACGCGCTGATTCGCAAATTCGAAAAAGCGCGTGTATACCCCTACTTTTCCCTCAGGGAAATCAGCCATAGATGCAGTCGCCACTGGTACTATCGGGTGCAACGCGAGGGGGATATAGTAATCCGAGGTAAACTCACGAAGTTCATCCTCGGTTATATCGGAGGTAAAATCGGATAACTTGAGAACTATTCTTAAAATTTGATGGTTTCAGATGCGCACGCGCTATTACCTTAGTATACGATTGATTTATTGACTGAGTTTGGAAAGCTTAACAATGATGGAAATGGTATTCTTACTGTGATGGTGACAGTGAAAAGGGAGATACCCTTTATATAGGGTTACATACTAACATGGATGCTTGACACGTGGATCCCACTAGTTCTAATCGTGTGGCTGGGAGATCAAAAGGTCATGCACTTTTCACCCACCTCATCACGATTTTCGAGGGATATTCGGGACTAGTTTGGACTGGATACACCGTATATTTCTTTTTGGCGGGAAACACTTGAAGCTTCCCCGCCACGCATTCTGGATAATTTTCAGCTACAGTTGTTAGTCTAGCATCCACGGTTGCACCTTGCGCATACTAGACTGGGGGGACATGATGACGTATAGTCCTCACTCGGGTCACGAACCCGACCAATGGACACTACTAATACCTAAGCCAATCACGCATGGGCTATCATGATCAAGATTTGGGCTTACAAAGGCTCAAATTCGTAATTATTATTTATGGTCTCGATATGTGATATCTTATTTATGGGATAAGGATCAGGGGACCGCATTAATAGGAATACACCGAAGAGTAAGGAACACGAAACCAACAAAGATTCCGTGTGTATATAAAGGGCATCTCGGCCCTCATTGAGGTATCATCAAAAAACCCTAACTCTTCACTATAACCCTAAAACCGATTACTTACTCTCACGCCGGAGGATAATCGTGGGAGACAATCTCACGATAAGCCTAACGGTGTTGTTTGCTTTCTTAGTGCGCAGGTCTCAAGCATTAAGATCCAATTGGTACGAGAACAGGAGTCCAAACAAGGGACGCCCAACTTTTGTATCAACATTTATAACAAGGATTATGATAAGCAAAAGATAAGCAAGACAGATTAACTCAAATGACCCAATAGTTTTTATTTGTACTTAAATATTAGCATGTTTTGAATTTTGATTGTTACTAACTAGACATCCAAATCCCACCAGCTCATTTTGGCGGCTCGAATAAACGATATCATTGTTGGTTTGTTGATTATGTTTATATTTGATGTAAGAGCTTGTTAATAACTAAATGATAATGCAAGTGATATCCCTTGTTTGTTTTATGTGACGGGGTTGAAAGAACCCGTGAGTCATGGGTTTGATTACCCACCAAATATAATCCCAGGGCGACTACCCTTTTTGGATAGCCCGGAGTCTTCACAAGTGAACCTCCGTGGCAACATGGGGATTAATTTTCTCTCCAAAATTTACCGCAAAATGTTTTCTCCAACAATCCTTTTTCTCTTACTTTCTTTTTAATCAAAGCTCATTACCAAACCATGATCAAACACTACCTAAGTTTTGTTTCATACTCTCACTTGTAGTTCTCATTCAAATAAAGCAAAAACGCAAATGATTGAAAAAGATAATCGATGTGTAAGGCCGACCATTGTGCTAGCCAAGCTACACCTAGGGCACTAAAATTTTTGGAGGCATCAACATCTTATTATGAGCATAGATGTGTTTTCCCCCCTTGACAAGTTTAAACCTTGAATAAGAAAAAAGTATTTATAAAACATGTATAAATTAGTTGTTATAAATGAAACTTAAAATATTTTAACTATTTATAGAACATGTATAAAACTTCTAATCTCTTAAACTTCTTAATCATATACTACTAAAATTTATTGTGGAGTCTTAATGACTTCAATTTTTATCTATAAAATTCTAAAATCTCAATCTTAATAATTTGAAAAGTCTCTTCATATAAATAGTCATTTCATATTCGTAAATTACACAAATAATTTAACTATAAATAATACCTTTCCTGGACACCAACATCTGGTCGTACAAAAAGATGAACATACAAGGCCGTCAATGGTGATTGATGGAATTATGGGTGATAGTGGTGATGCCGAGTGTAAGATAACCTAAAAATAAGAAATAGAAGATACTACATTAGACGGAGCGCGGGGGGAAGCCCCCGCAAACCGCCTCCGGCGTGAGAATCAGTCATTATGATTATGTCATGAAATTATTGAGGTGGAGAAGATGACATCTCCTGGGTTGTTTGGTCATGATTTCTTAACATAAAATCACTAAATCTTAGAGAGATAAAGTAAGTAGAGAGAGAAAGAGCGGAAGGAACCCTTAATATGAAAATGAGAGAAATGTAATTACTAAGAGAACCAACACCCTCTAATGAGGGGATACAAGAGTATTTATAGGTGAGGACTAGGGCATCTCTTAACTTTGACAATATTACATACTAAACCCTTAGACCTTTACAAATCATCTAAACTTAGCATAAATACTTATAAAACATAGAATAAATGTAATATAATGCAACCTAACACAAAACTTAATGACCGAAACTTGATTTAGTAAAGTCTATTCCCAACAATCTCCCCCTAAGTGTTGGTCATCAAAGGTTGCCCGACGTTGTCATCTTCTAAACTTTGACTTTGTTGTTGACGTCTTCAAAAAATTATTAGTAAAATCTTTCATCGTTCTTTGTTCTCTGTTCTTTGTTGATATGGTGGTGATCATATTATGAATTTTTCTGCCTTTCGTCACTTCTGTGTCTTTGGTGGTTGTCCGCCATTCCAACATGCTCATACATCTTTGGACTTTGACTTTCAAATGCACGAAGTTCCTTTACATACACTTTGATGTTTGGTCTTTATACTTTGTAGATTCTTCTTTTTGGCGTAGAATCTTTCTTTGAACTTTGTGGTGCTTAGATCTTTGGGGGAGCTTTTATTGACTTCAAGATGTATGTATGAGCATGCTGGAATCTACCATCATGGAGGTGATTTGTACCTGCAGTTAAACAGTTATCAATAATCAACCGGTACTTACAGATAAGGAATTAGAGATCGTTAATAGCATATTGTGAAGACTCCTTCTAATCCTTATCAAGGCCGTTCCCATATTAGATACTCCCGAAGGAGCTTACGAGACCTACTTAGTAGCTCAATGACTGGGTGAGTCGCTGGGGATCACTCCACGACTGTAGACCGTTATGGAACCACCGCGAACACTAAGCGTAACCCATGAGGGGTTACCGAAGTGACCTGCTGTCAGGGCTATTTGATGTTGACCCTGGCAGGAATTTCCATTCAATCATTGAGAAATACATTTGTAAATTCTCTCATAAACGTTCTCGGCAGATTGCTAAGATCTGCGAAGGACTCGATTGATGTAGAACACCAGTTGTAGAAATACTAAGTGTTTCTAAGAGATCTTTGATGTATCTCATGACTCTAGACTCGATAAGTGCACGCTTAGGTTTCCTATGCGGATACTAGGGAGGGGTCTCCTGCTTCAATATCAACCATCTTTAAGAGATAAGTCTATAGATTGCACCGGTTCCCCGTGAGAATGAAACAAGCTCTTTTAAGAGAACTTGAGTGGCTTAGAAGGTTAAGTGCAGTGTGTCACCGGGTCCATGACGTCTTTATCTTCAATACTGGTGTCACCTTAGCAACAACCAGTAGCATACGAGTTGTACCCGGTGTCTGCCTTAAGGTTGAACATTTGGAGGGCTATTTCTTTTCACCATTTTCTTTACTTTTCTTTTTAATTCTTCAACTTCTTCTTTCCCCTTTCATTCTTTTCTCCTTTTTTCGTATCATACCTAAGGACTTCTAATTCTAACTATTGGAGATGTCCTTGGGTAGATCCCTCTGGCTCTGGCGGATCATAGGAGGGTTTTCCCTAACTTTAGTCACCTTATAACTCCATGACTATCCTACAATTGCCATGAAACCTTTGATAGAAAATATCTCAAAGTGTTTGTGATTATCAAACATTTGTTTAACACTTTGAGAGTTTTGTGTTTACTTTTGAAGGGCTCCCCTTCACATGTGCTCATGAGTATTTAATAAATTTGCACATGCGGGAGGAGCAAGCACTTTTTTGAATTGAAGCACTTTCAGTGAACAAGACCGATTCGAGACATGCTTACATCACTAGTTAGACTAGCTTGAAGTTATTACCCGGCCTGGTCAAGTCTACAGAAAGTTTCTCGAGACGGTACATTTCTACTAAGACAAATCCTTTTCGAGACACGCTTACGTGGCTAGTTAAAGAGTTCCATTGTCAGCTTTTAGGTGACAACTAGCTCTAGTAACTAACTTGATGTTATTAACCGTTGAGGATAAGTCTTTTTGATTATTAACTTTTATGTTTCGTCAATTCTTGGGTCAATTCTGAGTCTAGCTCGCATGAGATTTGACTTTAAGCAACTTTGAGTTTTCATATTTTAATCACTTTCACTTTTCTCCCCCTCAAAAATAGCATATGAAATGTTGTTTTTGGTAAACTTTTGATTAAAATATGTTTTTTGAGTCTTATGGGGAGATATCAACAAGAACTTTTGTTTGCAAAACGATGAGTTTTCAAGTGCTCCCCCTCAACAAGTGAATACTCATTGAGGTGAAATACTTGTCTTTTGAGCAGAATTATGAAAATCAGAAAATGTTTGATTAATTCTACTCAAAAGTAAGAAGCCTTCGCTCCTTATATTAGGATTGAGGCACTGAAGCGTACCTCAGGGTCCTTTCATTACAAGTACGGGTTGTACATTGTTATATGTGCACAAACCAAAGTTATGAATGACGAAAATTATGATGAAATAATGATAATGTTATACCAAAATGATCAGACTGGAGGAGTATCCGGACTGCGGTAAGTGAGAATATTCTGAATCGGTGCCCTTCCTGCTCTCCAATCTGCGTATGTGCTCCCCGAACTTTAATCTGTGATCAATCCTATCCATGAACTTAAGTTCTTCCCTCACATCTCTACTTTTCCATCCCACGTTTATCCCACTGTCATGTTCCTTGAGCTTATCATTCAGCTTAATTCTGACAAATTTGAGAGTCTGGTCCCCGAACTTGTGAAGCTCATCGTATCTCATGAATCTGTAGGCATCCTTATAAGGGTATACAACTCCAAAAGGTTTGTTGTTGAAGATGAAAGATCTTAAATACGGGATGCCTAGAATTTGTTTTTGTGGAGCAGTAAAGTTAAGTGACATTTGATAGCTTTCAACTCCTAATTGTGCATCCTCTACTCTTGCTTTGATGATGGTTTGGCGCATGAAGAGCAGAATATAGTTGATGATGTCATACTGAAGGCTGCCGGGCGGATGTTGAAGTTTGCCTTGAACCTTAAGTAAGTACATATCTTCGATATCATTGAGATTCAATCGATGATAATCTGCTTCACTGAATTTATACAACTTGTCATCAATTCAACGGACCACAATTTCATCAAGAAAATTATAACCAAATCTTTTTTCAGTTACTGGAACATCTTTGATGGAAAGAATTCGTTGTTGTGAGAAGACCTTATGCTTAGATCGGAATGTCAACTTGTACTTATAGAACCATTTGCGCATCTCTGGCCAGTGAAGCGTACACAAAGCTGCTTCAACATTATACTTGTTGACAGATGTTGAGTACAATCCTCTCATTTGATCTTCAAGATCGTCCAGAGGATATGAAGCGGCTTTGAATTTGGTGAGAGATGATGCATAACGCTGTTCAAGATCTGTGTTCCCATGGATAAGATATTTCAGATCATTGTTGAAGAAGTATTGCTTAGGAATCTTTGGTCGGTTAGGAGGACCAATGAGGGGTAAGGGTTGTGAGAAGTCTTGAAACTTAAAGTCATTAGCATCCGTTCCGGTGTAAATTCTGTCCCATGAGGGCCTCTTTTCCCTAGTAATATTATCTGATAGAGCTCTTGCGACTTCATCAACGTTGTATTCAAACTCGAGTTAAATTGTAGTGCACGTTTTGAATTCTGTGAACCTTGCTACATGAATCTTAAATAAGTCTGGAAGCTGAAGCTTTTGAGTCTGCATGACTTTCTTGATTCGTTTAGTGAAATTCACAATCGATCCTTCAATCATTTCTTCTGCTTCAGGAATATCAGGGTGAGCATCGACCATGTCATCAAACTAGTTAAATGAAGGTGCATCAGGATTAATCCATTCAGGAGCTGGAATTAATTGAGCTTCCTTTGGTGGTTCTTCAATGTTTTCGGTGATTTGTGGTGGGATGTCATCCATGTTTACTCCTGCTTTCTCGGTTGAATGTGCAGGGTTAGGATCATCTGAAACGTTGACAGTTGTAGTTGTAGTTGGAGGTCTGGAGGTGGAACCGGATATTCTCTTCCTTTTTCCTTGTTGTTGTGGCTGATCATCCGTATCTAAATCATCATGACGACGCTTGGTAGCCTTCGTCTTCTTGCAAGCTTCGTCTTTCTTTTCAGCCTTTTTGATTGACTTGATTAGTGCCTTGCATAGTTCATTCTCATCTGGATCATTCACGATTGCTTCCAACAATTTACCTTTGAGATCACTCACAGAAGGGTTTGGTGGTAGAGTTTGAATGGTGATAGGTGTAGTTTGAAACTTTTGGGAAACAATCCCTTCAAGATTATCTCTAATGTAGTGTTCCACGGTAGTAGGGAGTTTCTCACGAATATACTTACAAACCTCTCCTGGTAGTCTCTCTTTCACCTGGTGCTTAACTGCTGCATCAATATTGTATACTTTGAACGTCTCAGCATCATTCTTTTGGTCGTCAACTTGTTTCTGGAGCTTCTTAAGTTGTTCTTGTAATGATTTCAGCAAGCTTGGGTGAACTGTTGTTGGTGAAGCAAGGGTTTGCTGAGGATGAACTTGTTGTGGTGATGAGGGTTGAGGTTGTGTTTGGACTGTCGACGGTTCATCATCAACACCAACAATGTCGATAGTGGTGTCTTTGCTAGTATCAATTTGCAAACCATCTCCATCACCATCAGATTCATCATCACTTTCATTATTCACATCTTCTTCATATACATCTGTTTCTTTGCTTCATCACTTTCAGACTGCTTTTCCTCATCACTACTTTCATCACTTTCGGATGCTTTATCATCTTTACTTTTCGGAGCTTCTTCATCTTCTTCACTTTCAGCTGGCTTATCGAGAGAACTTCTTTGTTCTGAACTAGATGACTTAGCTTTATTTTCGGAATCATCACCATCTTGATCAGAGGATGACAAAGTTCGTGAACCCTGAGTACCAGAACCTTCACCTTTCTTTGTTAGTCTTGCAATTCTTTCCTCTTCCGTTTGTTTGCTTTCTCTTAAGGTTATTTGCAGTTGTTCATCTTCTTCGGATTCAGACATTGGTGAGGTGACGGATTCTTCCTGAGTTTCTTTTGCCTTTCCCTTTTCTGCCTTTTTCTTCTTAATCTTTTCAGTCTTAGTCTCTTCTTGAACATTTCCTTCATCATCCGTTGGTTCATCACGAAGAGCCGTCACTTTCTTCTTTGGTTGTAGAGTGACTTTCTTTGTTCTTGACTTGGGAATTGTCTTGATTTTAGCTGCAGCTTTAGAAGTTTTCCCTTTCTTCATCTGAGTCACACCAACTGAGTCATTTCTTTGAGCATGATCATATACTTTATATGCTTCAGTACAAAGGACAGCTTCAGTTAACAATCTTGAAGGAATTCTCATTCCATGTTTCTGAGTGTTTGTCTTCTGAATTCTGGTTCATGTATACATATGATCCATGGCAGTTGTGTGTTCTTTATCTTCCGATCTCCGATCAATATCTGGATATATATGTATGAAATGAGCAATGAGAAACTTGGTATATCGGTAAAATGGAATTCGTGAATTTGAAGCTTTCTTAAACTGTCTTGCTTGAAGAACCATATCCTCCCAATTCAGTTGAGCATAGTCTATGGTTGCGACTTTGACAACCCCCCAGAAGATCTGCATGAGTTCAAGAGAAGGGTGTTCATGCCCGGTTTCTTTGCCAGTTAAACTATTGGTGAGGATTGAGTATAGTGTAAGCCATGGTTGTGGAATGAACTTTCTGTCGACAGTAGATATTTTTTTGAGTTTGACCTCTTATTCATCATACTCAAGTTCTCGGAGAACTCTGACAATTTCTGACAATGAAGGCAAAGGAGTGAATTTCTTGAGGTTTCTTGTTCCTTCTGCAGGTAAACCAAGAACAGTGTGGAGGGTATTCACATCAAACACAATGTCTTTGTGATCAAGACGAATACCCATGGTTTTCCTATTTCTGCTAACTTCAAGTGATTCCCAGAACTGGGTTAAGTAAACTTCTGGTACTGAGCATGTGATTGTGAGAAGATTATGAATGAAGTGTCCTTTGAGTATCTCTATGATGATTTCAAATGTTGGATGGCACGTGATTTTCTCAAGATTTACTTTCAGATTAGACTTTCCGATTGTTTTTTCTTCTCCTTGAATCAACTCGTGTCTAGGTGTGGATGCAATCGACATGTTTGGACCTGAAATGTGTCATACAACCAACAAAAGCAATGTGGAGATATACATGTTAGTTTACATATCAAAATCCAAGATGTCATCCAATGAAGACATTTTATGAACAAACACCAAACACATTAGTACAAACGCATAACTCATAACTTGACAGAAATTAGTAACACATAGCTACATAACTCGACAGAGGTTAGCAACACAAAACTCGATAAAACCTAATAGTGTTTCATAGCTCGACAAAAATAATACAATGAACCTAACTCGACGACACAGCCCCTAACTCGATAATTTAAAAAAAAAATAGGCAGCATTTCTTTTCATGAGGGTTGTTAAACTAGAACCCATACTCGATGGTTCCATATGAAACTCCTAACTCGGAGTGAAAATACATGATTCAAGACCAGTTCACAAAAAATATTTCATAACTCGGAAAATTTGCAAAATTTTCAAACTTGATAGAATTTTCTTAACTCGATAAAATTTACTATAACTCGATAAAACCTGTTAAACTTGATAAGGCACACTCATAACTCGACAAAGCAGAAACTCGATAAGACAAGAAGAAGTTGTGTAACCCGATATAACATCCAAACTCGATAAAAGAGAAAAAAATATATGATAACTCGATAAGCATCAATACCTACCAAACTCGATAAGTATAACAAACTCGATAACAACTAGCAAACTTGAAAAACTAAATCCTAACTTGACAAATTCATCACATAACTCGATAAAATTCAAATTAACTTGATAAGTTCATGTCACAACTCAACACCATTCATAAAGACCAAAAAAATTTCTGAAAGATTAAGGCCAAGGGTCTGCTACAGTTTGGTGATAATAGGCATCTAGTTGTACAATCCAATTCTAAACATTTCATAAGCCCAACACATTTTTCGGAAAAGATCAAACAGTTAACCAATTTTAATGAACCACAAGCAATTGTAAATGTGATGACCTGAGAGTAAAGGTACATGTTAAGTGTTCACAAATAAACCACAAATAATTCTCATAACAAACAAACATACACCCAGAATGTGTCAGCCAAGATAACGAGCACCAAAAACCCTAAACACTTAAATTTCTCAAGACTGATGTATTAGAGGATAAGGTAAGGATGGAATCTATCAAGTAATGACCTACCAAAGCTAACCATCTAACTTAATTAGCCCCAAACATCAAATCTAAGAAACACCCAATTTTAGTATATAAACCCTAATTAGCAATGTAACCAAATTGAGTTATAGAAAATGCCCAAGGAATAGGGACGAGTGATTTATGCAAGAAAATGATAAACATAAACACTTACAATCCCATAAACTCGTTAATCTTTAAAAAACTTGAATTTGTGAAAAATATGGCAGCGTAGGGTGGGTTTGATTGCGTGAAAAGGAGAAACAGATATTTGTTTAGGTTTATATATAGAAAATTTTTGAATCTTGGCACTTTTGGTCCTTGTACTTGTTTCCAACTCAAAATTTTTGACCAATTGAGCACATTAAGCCCCTTAAATTTTTAGAACTTAAAATTTAAGTCCGAGCAATAAACGCTTCGAGTATTTTGGACGTTACTCCCTCTTGAACCAACCATGAGAAAATGTAGACGTTTTAAATGAACCAAATGGTTCAAGAGGTATTGAGAGAAAAGTATTTTCGTGATGAGAAAAAAACTTTCAAATGAAGAAGTAGAAAAACTTTTGGTCTCCCCCTCAAGATATGTATGTTATAAAATTATGAAAATCGTTTTGAACAACATATCTTGAAGTATTTGATAAGTTTTTATATATATATATATATATATATATATATATATATATATATATGAAAATAATAAAATAAATGGAAAATCTTTTTGTGTTTTTGTTGGTTTTATATTTTTGTATTTTGTTTTTGTAAAAATATATACAAAGATAGTTTTGATGCTTGACAGTTATTTTGTTTTAAAACTTTTCCAGATCTTCTGGAGTCAAACATCGCATACCAATTTGGTGAACTAGATTAGCAAACATTGTTGGAGGTAATACTTTAGTGAGTAAGTCCGCCAATTGGTATTCAGTTCCGACAAAGTATAATTCAACTGTACCCTTTTCGACATGCTCCTTGTTGAAATGATAGCGGAGATCAATGTGTTTGGACTTGCAGTGATGAACGGTGTTGCATGAAATAGCAATAGCACTTTTGGAGTCACAGTAGATCGAAATCTTATTGAATAGGTAGCCATAGTCCTTAAGCTGTAATCTCATCCAAATGACTTGAGCACAACAAGCAGACATAGCTATGTACTCAGATTCGGTTGATGACAGTGATGTGCAGTCCTGCTTCTTTGATTGCCAAGACACAAGCTTATCTCCCAGAAACTGTAATCCACCTGATGTACTTTTACGCATGTCTAAGCATCCTGCATGGTCAGCGTCTGAAAAAGCAATTAGTTCAAAACCAGAATCCTTCGGATACCAGATTCCCAAATTAATGGTTCCCTTTATGTATTGAAGGATTCTTTTAGCCTCATTAAGGTGCCTTTCAGTTGGTCTGGACTGATAACGAGAACACATGTAGACAACAAAGACAATATCAGGTCTACTAGCTGTGAGATACATGAGTGACCCAATAATACTGCGGTATTTGGTAGGGTCAACAGGAGTCCCACGTATGTCGGCATCTAGTTTTGTGCTAAAACCCATTGGTGTATTATAAGTATCACAGCTCATCATTCCATGTTTCTTTAAAATTTTTAAAGCATATTTGGACTGATTTAGAAAAATTCCACGGGGTGATTGATGAACTTGTAGTCCTAAAAAAAACAAAAGTTCACCCATCATGGACATTTCAAAATTATCTTTCATTAAATTTGCAAAATCATTTGAGTATCTTCTGTTTGTTGAAGCAAAAATAATGTAATCGACATAAATTTGAACAATTAGTAAGTCCACCCCGTATGTTTTAGTAAATAACGTTGGATCCACCGAACCTTTAGAAAATTTATTGGCCAGCAAGAAACCAGATAGTTTGTCATACCACGCCCTTGGGGCTTGTTTGAGTCTGTAGAGAGCCTTTTTGAGCCGGTATACGTGATTGGGACGATCAGGATCGACAATGCCTTCCAGTTGACTAACATAAACTACTTCACGAAGTTGACCATTCAGAAATGCCGTTTTTACATCCATTTGATAAACAACCATATTCCGATGAGCAGCATATGCCAGAAAAATTCGAACAGCTTTAAGTCTAGCCACTGGAGCAAAAGATTCTTCAAAATCAATTCCTTCTTCTTGGAAGTATCCTTTAGCTACCAGGCGTGATTTGTTTCGTATGACAGTGCCTTCGGCATCCAACTTATCTTTCCAAATCCATTTTAACCCAATGACAAAGACTCCGTCAGGTTTTTCAACTAATTCCCATACTTCTAATCGTTTGAATTGCTGAAGTTCCTCTTGCATAGATTCAATCCAGTTTTCGTAAGTCATTGCTTGTTTAATGTTCTTTGGTTCATCTTGACAAACTGTGAGTGCATAGATACAAGTTTCACCATCTGTGTAGAGTCGTTGTCTTGTCATGATTGGTGCATCTGGATGGCCAATAATTTGAACTAAGGGGTGATCTCGAGTCCATTTGTGTGTTGAAGGGTGAAGTTGATAGTTATCACGCATGTTTGCATGATCCAAATTGCGTGTAGACGACTCAGCAATGTCAGGAATGAGTTGAGCCGGTGCAAACGGGTTAAAGAATTCCTCTGGATCATGCTCTGTGGTTTGTGGAACTGATTTAGGTGTGGAGTCTTCAGCTGACTATCGTGAGTTGGATCTGGTTTGTTCTGCGGTTGTTGGAGATGCAATTGGAGGGCCGTCTCTCCCAACAGTTGTTGTTGTTTGTTGAGGTGAATCAGGTACTTGAATATTATCAGGTTGTGCAGCGGAAATTGGTGAGACCTCAGAAGGACGGTTTTCAATTGTATCATCGAACAATGGAGCAAACAAGGTTTCCACTTCTTTACGGGAGAGTGACAATGTTTCAGCCGAAGATTCCGGAAAATTTAGACAGTTGAATGCGGGTCCTAAGCTGTTTTGCTCAGAAGCCATTTGTGTGAGTTCATCAAAATTAGCATGAATAGTCTCTTGAATCTCTCTTGTATGACGATTCCATATCCGATAGCCTTTGGAATTTTCACAATATCCAACGAACACTCCAATGTCAGCCTTAGCTTTAAGCTTACCTAAATCATTACGATCATTTTTTGGATAACAAAGAGCTCCAAATACATGAAAGTAATCGATATTTGGTTTTCTTTTGTGAACAATCTGATAAGGGGTTTTGTGATGGCGTTTTGTAATCATGCAACGGTTTTGGGTGTAACATGCAGTTGACACAGCTTCCGCCCATAAGTAATCTGGTAATTGAGCATTGATTAGCATCGTTCTTGCAGCTTCCACTAACGTTCTGTTGCATCTTTCGACAACTCCATTCTGTTCAGGTGTTCTTGCAATAGACATTTGATGTTCAATTCCCACTTTCTCAAAATACGACCTTAATGTCTGATTCTTAAATTCTGTTCCATTGTCAGTTCTAACCATTCTGACCGTGTTGCGTAACTGAACTTGAATTTACGTGAGAAACGTAATGATCATTTGAGGAGCTTGGTCTTTGCTACGAAGAAAATAAACCCAAGTCCAACGGGAGTAATCATCGACAATTACTAATATTTAGCGTTTACCGTTAATACTTTGAACACGCATCGGACCACACAAATCCATATAAAGCAGTTGTAACACATGATTAGTACTGTGTTCAGTTTTTGAAGGAAAATGAGCATGAGAACTTTTGCCTTGTTCACAGGCTGGACATAAGTCATCATTGGCATAACGGAATCTTGGAAAGACATCAACTAGTTTATGACGAGCGAGTTCAGTCATCATTTTGAAATTCAAGTGAGAAAGACGTTTGTACCATAACCATGACTTAGTCGATTCAGCTTTAGAGAGAAGATAAATCGAAGATGAAGCAATCATGTCAGACATGGAAATTGTGTATAGACTGGTTTTGCGTGTGCCCAACATTAGATCATTTTCCTGTAGATCACGAACAAAACAGGTTTTCTCTCGGAATGCTACTTCTAAATCTCCATCACAAAATTGACCGACTGAAAAGAGGTTGTGACCCAAGCCTTCAACATAGTAAACTCTGCTAATTTCAATGTTCCCATTCACGTAGTCACCGTATCCCATGATTAGAGCGTAATGATCATTCCCGAATCTGACAGTTCCGATAAACTTTGAAACGAAGTTGACTAACAGTTTGAGATTGCCTGTCATATGTCGGGTGCAACCGCTATCAACAATCCAAAGAACAATCTGAACCACCTACATCACAAGAAGATGACGAAGATGGAACAGAAGTATGGGTGGAACCCAAAGAAAGTGCGGGTTCCTGTTGGTTAGAAGCACACGTATTCAACATTTTAGGAATCCATTTAAAGTCTGGTTTATATTGTAACCAACATTGCCAGTTCCAACTAGTTCTCGCTTTTTTTTGGTGAATTCACTAGCTTTGGGCTTGTTCCTAGATTTGTTCTGTTCAACTATGGGGGTAACTACAACATCATTAGAAACCGTAGTTGGCGGTTTTCCTAATATAGACTTAGAGGCAGTAGTGGGCCTAGAAGGAATGCATGTCCTACGTTTCTTATGGCGATTTAAGAGAGAATTAGCTACACATTTCGCATGATCACCAGATAATACACTTTTGTGACAAAACACACAAGATGCATTAACATTTAAAACATTCAAAGGTTCATCATTCGTTACACTGAGATTTCGATTACAATTTGCCAGATTAAAATCTAATTCAGATGCAACAAGAGTTTTATTTAAATTCCTAAGTTGATATTCTACTTCTTGGACTTCTAGTGTTCCGCTATTACGTTGCCAGATCCTAGTCTTCCTAGTCTTCTTGTTACTTTTTCGCTTTGGTCTGCTAACGCTTTTAGTGGAGACTATTCCTGTAGAAGTGGAAGAATTAACATTAGAATTCCGAGCATGATTTCCCTTATCTATTTTGTCTATGTGGTACAATCCTGGTGTTATCACAGTGGTGTCAACAAACTTTCCTTTTTCAAGTAGCTTAATCTTCTCTTTTAAGTCAATGATGATGTGATTTTTATCCTGAATATCAAACTCAAGTTTTCCGTTGCAATAAGCAATGTCATCGCGGTTTTGTTGCCATTCAGCATTTTCAATTTTTATATCTGCAATTTCTTTTTTATACTGAAGACATTTATTTTTGAAAGACTCATTGTTTTTGCAAATCTGACAAGATTTTGAAACATTTTGACTTTGAAGTTGCAATCCCAGTTCAAGACTTTGAGCTTGACACCATTCAAGCCTTTGGTTGAGTTGACAAATTTCTTTTGAAAGTTTGCTTTTCACATCATCACTGTTTTTCCTTATCTTTTCATTTTCATTCATTAATGACTCAATTTCCTTTTTCCACAAATCATTATCAACAGAATGAGCATCAACAAACTTAGAAGTACCAGCAAGATAAATGGAATTCATGATAACAGACACAATATCAGCATGTAGAACTTGTTCCAAGAGTCGATCAGCATCATTTTTTAAAACTCTGTTTCTTTGCTTTTGAACCAAAATCGCATTTTCATTTGAGTTGAAAATGTTTATCATTGATTTGACTTCTTTTTGAAGTTCCTGTTCCCAACGTGTAGCACAATGACGTAGGTGTTGAACGATTGGCAACATTTGTTTTTGAAAAATATCTCACTTTTCTCGCTCATAAGCATATTGAAAAGTGTCAATTTTTATTTCCGAATTTCGTTCAATTGTTTCTTCCAAAATTTCGATGTCGTCCATAAAAGTTTTGAAATAATTTTAAACACGACAACGTTTTGGTAAAGGTGTAACGTCACCTGAAGATGGTAATGGACCATTTATTTGTGCCACAGTTTGGACAGGAGCCGCATTAGAAGATGAAATATATGACTCAGTGACATACCAAGATTTCTCAGGTATATCTTTTTGAGGAACAAAAGATTTAGAAATATGAGGAGCTTTTGAGTAATCATATGGTTTCCAATATTCTACTTGACTCATTTTTGATCGACTCTCTTCTTCAAGTTCTTCTTCTTCCTCAGTATCATAGACAATAGCACGCACAATCGTATTATCAAGCATTTGTTCCATACTGTAAAGCTTAGGATTTACTTTGAATGCGTTGTAAAGAAACATTGATTTGTAGTCACCAAGTGCAAAACCTTTATCGGGTCTTGGTTTCAAGGTAAATTTCTGAATTGTTGTGACAGAGCCTCCGGTTTTGTAAACAACATTACGAAATTCTTTTAGTTGGCGTTCAAGATCAACAATTTCACTGAGTAATTTATCTTCACTTTTTCTTTTTCGCACTTTATGTTCACAAAAATCCTTTTTGCAAATTGACAACTCTGTTTGTGTTTTTGAAAGCTCTTTTTGAAGTTGTTCAACTTGTTTTTGAAGTTCACGCTTTTCATTTTCGAGTTTTGAAACCAACTTTCTGTTTGACTCAATTAATTCTCGCATTTTATGTTGAAGATTTTGTTCTTTATTGTAATATTCTTGAAAAGCCATTTCAAAACTTTTTTCATGTTTGACTTTGTTTTCCAAATTTGAAAGTTGTATTTTATAGCACTCAATATCTCTTGTAAGTAACGCATTCGTTTCTTTTAATGTTTTATTTTGCTCGTTCTTTTTCTGGATTAATAAAATTTGAGCCTGTAGTTGTTTGGCCATCAAAATCTGGTCAGGATCAGGATCAGAGAAAGGTTCATTTTGTTCGATATGATCATGTTTGTCGTTCTCAATTGGATCATCAAATGAAACAACTGTGTCATCATCAAATATAACAACTGTGTTCATTTGTTCGTCTTCATGAGAAGATAAAGATGAGTCAGATGGAACAACTTGCGCCTTATCTGATTCAGAAGCAGAGGGTGATGCTATTTCATGTATTAGACAATTATTAAGATCATGTACCTGAGACAAACCATCAGTGTCATACACTGGGCTTGAATCATTCATATGAAGTTCCTGCATGTTGGCCATAAGCATCACAGCTGCATTAGCTTCCAAATCTTCCATGTCATCATCGTTGTAAGCATTTGCCATGAAACTGTTCTCCTGCTCAGTGAAATTACCTTCCTTTTCATCTTTGAGAGCCATAAGTAATGCCTGCTTGTGAAACTTACTTCCCTGAGTTCTCGGTTTTAGACATGCTGTTGCAATATGACCTTTTTCATTACAGTTGTAGCATCACACTGCATTCCCAGAGTTTGAGTTCCCAGTTTCAACAATTTCATTCCTTTTCTGAGGAGCACCGAAATTGTTTCTGAACCCTCCATTGTTGTTAAACCTCTGTTCATTTCCAGAATTCCCCGAATAACCACCTGCACTTGATCTTCCATAATTCCGATTCTGTATCTCAACCCTCCCATCTTGAATGACAGATTGATTCCTAGTGTTAGATGAAGAGCGAAGACGGTTGTTTGTCTTGTTCGAGAATTTGCTGAAGGCACGAGCAATAAGAGCAAGTCCTTGATTCAACGTATTGACGTCTTCATCTTCATCATCATTGGAATTTGAGTAGTACATTGAATCACTGTTTTCGTAAGGAAAAAGTTGATTAGATTGATGTGAAGAATCATATGGAATCATCTTATTTGAAGTTGTAGGTTGTGGGTAGCTAAAGTAATTCTGTTCTTGAACATAAACATGATTTGACATTGGAGGTGGAGCATAGTGAGATTGACCTACGAGTGCCAAAGAATTTGGTGTTGGTGGTGTTGAGTAACCTCCTCGAAGAGCTTAATCTTTTTCCACTTCAGGTTCATGGTGTTTCAGAAAATCATACAACAAGCCATATGGTGCATCATGAAGATTTTTGGTTTGACGAACAAATGTCACATACTTTTGCCAATCCGGACCAAGACTACCGACAAATTTGGTATTCACTGCGATCCTTGGTATTGTAATTTTGTGTCGTTCCAGATCATTAACCACATTAGTGAAACGGTGATAATAGGATTCAAGTGTCTCCGCTGGTTCAATTGTGATGTTAGTGTATTCCATATAGAGTTTTGATTCCATATCATCTTTGTTCAGTTGAGTGCCTTCCATTAGTAGATGAACATGTTCCCACATGGCTTTAACCGTTTTTTGAGCATCAACACTACGATAGATTGGCATTGGAATTCCTTGAAGTATGTAGATCATGGCATACTCATCTGTTTCACGATGTAGTTTCTGTTCTTCTGTGAGTTAAGATTCTGGAACAAGTTTCTCTACAGGAGTACGTGGAGGATCAGCAGATGGATCACCGCCTTCAAGTCTAGTTGGCCACTGAAATGGTCCTTCAAGTATCACTTGTTTCATGAATTTCTCATGGGGTTTCCTAAGTTCAATAAACCGTAAGAATCGACTTGCCCACTGAACATAGTTCCCAGGTGTAAGCATTGGGGGTGTATCAAGTGATCCTGCCTCATGTCTGGATTGTTGAGTTGTTATAACTCCACACATTCGATCAAACTAGTGAGGTTGTTTGGACGAATACTGAATTGGTTGTTGTGACATTGGATATGGTTGTTGTTGAGGAATGATTTGATGTTGTTACATCATGAGATATTGTTGTTGTGGATGAAACGGTTGTTGATGAAAGTGTGATTGTGATGGTTGTTGATACGATTGTTGTTGATGGTATTGCTGTTTCTTATACTGCTGATACTGCTGTTGTTGAGGATGAGAGAAGAAGTAATGTGGTGGTTGAGACGTCTTTAGTGATTATCTTAAACTTGGATCGTTAAGGATAAATAAAGGTTGTATTTTTAGGATTCTAACTCGGTAGAATTGGTAACTCGGTAAGGTTGTCAGGAGAGCTAACTCGGAAAATCTAACGGGAGTACTAACTTGGTAAATCTTGTAACTCGGTATCACCTGGTAACTCGATAACTAAATATTGATAAGGTGGATAACTTGATAGAATTACCAAACTTGATAACTAACTTCTAACTCGATAATAGGAATTGAATTGAGTATAGTTTCCCCTAGGTATCAAGCACTAAGAACCTTACTCGATAAACGATAAGGGAATGGCTAACTCGCCAAAATAATTAACTCGTAGTAACTTGTAGCTAACTCGGTACCCCCTTCACTAACTCGATAAAAACAAAAGGCCTAACTCGACAGACAATCCTAACTCGCTAACCTAACTCGATAAAACTAGGCTAACTCAATAGAACGCCGATGAACAATACCCAGAAACCAAAAATTCGCTTCTAAACCAAGTTTTGTCTACCAAATCTAACCTAAAACAACCTATATTATCCCATGGTGAATGATACCACTTGTTAGGTCATGATTTCTTAACATAAAATCACTAAATCTTAGAGAGAGAAAGTAAGTAGAGAGAGAGAGTGGAAGGAACCCTTAATATGAAAATGAGAGAAATGTAATTACTAAGAGAACCAACACCCTCTAATGAGGGGATACAAGAGTATTTATAGGTGAGGACTAGGGCATCTCTTAACTTTGACAATATTACATACTAAGCCCTTAGACCTTTACAAATCATGTAAACTTAGCATAAATACTTGTAAAACATAGAATAAATCTAATATAATGTAACCTAATACAAAACTTAATGACCGACACTTGATTTAGTAAAGTCTATTCCCAACATGGGTTAAGTTAGGTTGCATACCTCTTGTGATGACTTCCTTATTTATAGGCATCATAATATGACAGAGAAGTTACAGAGGGTGTGTGGAGGCAGTTACAGAGGTCATGGCAGTTACAGATGTCATGGCAGAGATCATGGCTGTTGACCAACTCTTCTTTGACCAGTTCTCTTTGACCAGTTCTGTTTGACCATCTCGATCATACCCACATTCATAGGTAGAGAGACTATGACCTTTAGGCTTCGAACCTTGTCATGATTAGGCTCCAGACAATGATGGGGGTTAGGCTCCGAACCTTGACGGAGGCCAAGCTCTGAACAATGACGGAGGCCAGGATCCGAACAGTAACGGAGGCCAGGCTCCGAACTGTGACAGAGGCCAGGCTCCGAACCATGGTAGAGATGAGGCTTCGAACCTCGACAGAGGTTAGACACTATGAGTGCTTTGGGTGAAGGTTGGCGGATTCCCTTGCGGTAGCCATTATGAATGACTTTACACCAGCATTATGTGTAGGACGAAGGTGTTGGCTACATACCAGAGTAACGGTAACGCTAGTTAGTAGAGCAGAGGGTACGTCATCAAGCCCCCAATCTAATGTTATGCATGCGAAGAGTGCATGGCTTTAGACTTGTCATTGCTTTGTTAAAAAAGACTTAGTAACAATTTCTACTACTTTTGTTTTGTCAAAACCAATATAAAAGTAGCTATACTTGTTTTTAATTGCCCACTCTATTGTGGTGGATACCTCATTAAGCCCCCTAGTCTAATGTTATGACTTTGTAGGAGGCATGAGATTAGACTTAAGTTGTCCTGAAACCCCTTGTTATATAAGGAGTGCTTATATTAGATTTTGCCATCTAACTTTCGCTTTAAGTTCTAAGCGAGTTTCATCGGAACCTATTTGTACATAAGATGAGTTGTCAAAATGTACCAAGGTTTGTGTATAAACTTGGTTTGTTTTATAATTCTTACGCCATAATGGCATATTTTCGCATATATTAGGCTCTGGCAGGCTCCCACACCTGATGCGAGAATCATGGGGGTGTCCTATGATTTTTGGTAACCACTTGGTTAATGTCCCACGATCCCTATCTTGTCGGGAAAGCCTTGATAGGGTTGTGAACGTGGGTTTGACTTGGTCTTATAAAACCTTTGCATTAGTATCTTCGAAGAGCATACCTCGAAGGGCTTAAGGCTTTGATTGGCGAACTGGTAACCCCATCACAGATGAATGGTTTGACGCCAATAAAGATTTTAGGAGATTTGCCAAATGTGTCAGAATGTAGTATCCGAAGCATATTCCTCGGCAGAAATTGTGATCGTTTTATAAGAGGTGCTAGAAGTACGTACAGAGGAACCCTTTTTCTTAGCTAAGAGTTAGAACCTTGGGAATCAACCTCATCTTAGTTAGAACCTTGGGAATCACCAACTTGGTCATTATGACCATTCATAGAACCACCTTGAAATCCACGACGACTAACAAGAGCACTATTTGGAGCCAATGTATGAGGAGACTAGAGAGTCTCATTGCGAAGAACTCGAGCAAATGTGTCTCGAAGAGATGGAATCTATGACTCATTCAAGAATTGACATCTTAGAGAATCAAATTCCGGTCGCAAGTCGGTCAGAAAGCTCATTACAACTATTTGTTCCCTTTGCTTTTGCATCACTTTTACATCAACACTTATAGGAAGAAGAGAATTCAATTCCTCATACATTTTCTTGAATTCCATAACATAAGCAGTGAGTGACTAATCTTGTTGTTCCCCACGATGAAAAGCCTTACACACACTATATATTCGAGAGATGTTCTTTTGTCCTGAATACAAAAAGTCAAGATAATCGATCAATTCCTTTACATACTCACAATGATCAAGTAAAGGAATGACAGATGGTTCGATAGAGTTTCTAATCATCAAGAACAACCGAGCAACATTTTGCAGCCATTGATCCTTAGTCCCATCCGTAGAAGGATCATCTTTAAGATGAAAAGCTTTTCCGATACTACGTAAATAGATACGAACGGTTTTGCTCCATGTAAAGAAGTTGGAGCCATCAAGTTTGATATCCGTAATCCGAGTCACAATGGGAAGTCCTGATGCATCATCCCTTTTCTTGTCATCAACCATAATTCCAAAATTAAACAAATACCAATCAAAACTTCCAAATCAGAAACAAAAGGAGGTTAGTAGACCTTCAATTCTAATCAGCCAAACTCATAATCAAAAAACAATCAATTGAAGAAACCACAATTATTGTAACAAATGAGAAACCAAACAACCAATCAGTAACTACAATCATATTAAAGAAGCCCAAACCAAATTGAAACACAATGACAAATCAGACTAGATCTCATCGGGGATCTAGTTAGAATGAGAAACCGTCATGATCTGGAAACATTGATGACCTAGGTGAGATCAGAACAACACTCAATCTAGGTGCTTCTAAACGGATGTCGTGATGTACTCGCTGGATACGAAAAACGACTAACCCTAATTTGAACTAAACTGAAATTGAAACCCTCATATCTCTGATACCATGTAATCAAAGATGAAGAACAATGATATTTGATGAATGGTTTTATTGAATTTATAATGAAAACTAAGATTACAGGGAATATAAATAACCGTACTTAGCTTGGAGACTACGATAAGTTAACTAATGGGCTGGGCCCTTATTACTAACTCTAACAGTATACAACCTAAGGCTATAGTAGATAGATGGCCTTATTGTGTGTATTTTGAACCAAGATTTTTAGCAATCGTATAATTTAACTGCTGACAGAGGGTCGCGACCCACTTCGTCTTTGTCCTTTCGGTGCAAAGGGCTTGGAATAACCTAAGACTCTTAGGAAAGTTAATGCGAATTGTAATGGATGTTGTTATTATACAGGACGTATATGTCTTGAATCATCCTTCAAACTTTGAAACTTGTAATACTTGGCTGAACAAATCTTTGCTGTATAAAGCGAAATAAGAGATTCGAGGGAAATATGTTATATCATTAATTGGGTAGAGAGGATTACATCATTTGAAGAAATGAAAAATAGGACACCTACCATTAATGCTTATTTCCCAAAATGAGAAGAATATAATACATGTATTGAAAATAGATAAAAGTAAGTTTTACAACTATGTAGATGGAATCATGTTATGTAATTATAATGGCAGTGTTGAGGCTCTGTAATCGTGTCGATGGACACACTTACTGATTATGTAAACAGAGCCTACAATTTGTATTTATGTCAACAAAGACACTTATGGAATCGTATCGTCAGAGATGCTTATGAATTATGTGAGCAGAGGCTATGCTATGCAGTCGTCTCGATAGAGACTTATGGAATATGTGAACAGAGGCTATGCTCTGTAATCGTCTCGACAGAGACACCTATATTATGTGAACAGAGTTGAAGCTCTGTAAGTGTGTCAACATATAAACTTATTTATTATGTGAGCAGAGCCGAAACTCTATGATTGTGTCAAAGGAGATACCTATGAATAAGAGGCTATGCTCTGTAGTTGTGTTGGCATAGGCTTATGTCAGCATATGTGATGCTCCATAGTCATATTGACAGAGACTTATGTCAACATATGTGATGCTCCGTCATCTCAAAATATATGATAATAGTATGTAAATTCTACGAGAAGGTTTGTTACTATCTAGTACGTAAGTATGAGTTTCTGTCATCTCAACAGAGCTTGTATGAAATGCCTTGTCAAAAGAGGCTTTGTCTACAATGGACTTATCGTCACGGGTGACATGGTAAAGCTTGGTAAGAAGTTACTTAAGGATTATTCACGAATATCATGTATTTAATATGCATGGATTGTGTTTTATGCTAAAAGCAAAATTAAAGCTCTAACAGAGGTTCTAGGAACATAAGGTATCCTCTATCAATGTTGTATAATCTCCAATGATCATTGTGTCATATGCAGAGATTCATTAAAGATGGTTTATAATATTCTTAATAAACATCAAATGTTTCATATGTAGATAATATGCTTTGTAGTAACACGGAGGCAATATAGCATATCAGTTTTGTAGAAAACATATCAGATTGACAAAGGGTATCCTCTATCATTGTTGCACGGTCTTTGTTGCCTACCTTGTGATAAGCATTGTGCCAAGGAAAGTTCCAACCCTACTTGACTGTACCATTATGTGCATCAATTTTTTAAATGAACCCGTACGAAGGTTACAATGTAGGTTGCCACGGAGACTGGAACAGAGGGCTACTGACTTCGAGCCTTCTTCTTAGAAAAACCCATAACGGAGACTGCAGCAGAGACTTCTTCTTATAACAAACTCAAACAGAGATTGCGACAGAGGCTGCTGCAATAGAGGTTACGAAGATTGCACAGAGGCTACGATTTCAGCCATTCTTTTTAAAATAAACCCCAATAGAGGCTCATGCGAAGTTTATTTAGTTTGAACCTTCTTCGTAAAATGAACCCAAACAGAGGCCCGTATGAAGGTTGGTGAATTTGAACCTTCTCTCCAAAACAGACCATAATAGAGGTTATAACAAAAGCTGTTGTGTTTAAACCCGACAGAGACTGTTAAAACGATAAACATAAAGTTTGTGGTTAGAGGAAAATCTCATGATTTGAGATAAAAGTAGAGATTTCAGTGGTGTTTCAATGTGGTACCAAGGATGTAAGGAATTGCGATTGAAATAGACCGTTATTTAGGGAAAACGGTTATTTGACTCAGAAAAATAGGACATATTGTTGTGGGTCCCACGGATGGCGCCACTGATCGTACAAAAAGATGCACATACCATGCTGTCAATGGTGATTGACAGAATTAGGGGTGATAGTGGTGATGTCGGGTGTAAGATAACCTGAAAATAAGAAATAGAAGACACTATGTTAGACGGAGTGCGGGGGAAGCCCCCAAGAACCGACTCCAGTGTGAGAATCAGTCATGGTGATTATGTCATGAAAGTATTGAGGTGGAGAAGATGATATCTCCTGGTTAAGTTAGGTTGCATACCTCTTGTGATGACTTCCTTATTTATAGGCATAATAATATGACAGAGTAGTTACAGAGGGTGTGCGGGAGTAGTTACAGAGGTCATGGCAGTTACAGATATCATGGCAGAGATCATGGCTGTTGACCATCTCTTTTTTGACCATTTCTCTTTGACCAATTCTGTTTGACCATCTCGATCATACCCACATTCATAGGTAGAGAGACTATGACCTTTAGGCTTCGAACCTTGTCATGAATTAGGCTCCGGACAATGGCAGAGGCCAGGCTCCGAAACTTGAAGGAGGCCAGGCTCCGAACAGTGACTGAAGCCAGGCTCCGAACGGTGATGGAGGCCAGGCTCCGAACCATGACAGAGGTGAGGCTTCGAACCTTGACAGAGGTTAGACACTATGAGTGCTTTGGGTGAAGGTTGGCGGATTCCCTTGCAGTAGCCATTGTGAATGACTTTACGCCAGCATTATGTGTAAGACGAAGGCGTAGGCTTCGTCCTTTAGGACTTGTGATAACTTCCTTATCTATAGGCATAATAATCTGATAGAACAGTTACAGAGGGTGTGTGGAGGCAGTTATAGAGGTCATGGCAGTTACAGATGTCATGGCAGAGATCATGGCTGTTGACCAGCTCTTCTTTGACCAGTTCTGTTTGACCATTTCTGTTTGACCATCTCGATCATACCCACGTTCATAGGTAGAGAGACTATGACCTTTAAGCTTCGAACTTTGTCATGAATTAGGCTCCGGACAATGACGGAGGCCAGGCTCCGAACCTTGAAGGAGGCCAGGCTCCGAACAGTGACGGAGGCCAGGCTCCGAACAGTGACGGAGGCCAGGCTTCGAAGTGTAAAGGAGGCCAGGCTCCGAACCATTACAGAGGTGAGGCTTCGAACCTCGACAGAGGTTAGACACTATGAGTGCTTTGGGTGAAGGTTGGCGGATTCTCTTGCGGTAGCCATTGTGAATGACTTTACGCCAGCATTATGTGTAGGACAAAGGCGTAGGCTTTGTCCTTTAGGAGGGTACATCATCACCCTTTGTACAAATGGTACGCTACATACCAGAGAGACGGTAACGCTAGTTAGTAGAGTGGAGGGTACGTCATCAACATCTATATTGCGATGCTCTCGTTATGCTTGAATTTTGACTCATAGTTGATCAATTTTCGTTGTATATTTTTTCCTGACTACAACAAAATCTCATCCACTATCCTATCCCACCTCACGGTTACCGACAGTCACCAAACCTCTCATACACAAACAATAATCGAACACAAACGATAATACCAAAAGACCTCATATCTGTTCAACTTTTATACAAATAGTGAAAGATTTTTCTAAGTTTGAACACAAAACCCATCATTGGTCTTAAATGCAAAGTCGAAACATAACAAAAAAACCTACTTGAGACATTTTACAAGATCTTTAAGCCCAAAACAAATTAACACATGAATCGGGCATAAGCAGAAAAGACAAGACAAGATGGTTCGTGTATTATTATTATTATTATTATTATTATTATTATTATTATTATTATTATTATTATTATTATTATTATTATTATTATTATTATTATTATTATTATTATTATTATTATTATTATCATCACTTTATTGAAAAACAAATAGGATTTTACAAGAAATTAGTGGGGAGCCGAGATACCAACTGAGCCCCCACACCTCTAGCTACAGCAAAACCAATCCAATAAAAAATATGTGGAGCAGCACGTGCTCCAATGTCTTGGGTCATAGAGAATCGTCTAATGCGCTTTAATAAGGTCACTGCATCCTTTTCAAGTTCTCCAAAAGAAGAGAATGAAAAGGGGAGGAACCCATATCCGATATCAGCGCATTTAGCAGCATACTTGACACGTTTACGTTGTGCGGCTTCAATAACCGCCCGACCGGGCATAAAATCAACCATACACGAACGCGTCAAAGGTGACGATCCTGTAAGATCAACACAAACATCAAGGCCGCCATCCCAAGAGTAAAGTAACATATCAGCCGGACGTAAGGTTTTGTCCCTCTCTCCACAAAGCCCAATATCCACCTCCTTACGAACTGAAACTCCAGACCGAGAACATATATCAACTAGAACATCACGCACAACGTTGTGCCGATGTTTAATACCAACTAAGCCTGCGCACGATACAGCATGATCTCCAAAAATATCTCCAGGAAAAACCTTAGAACAAGCTGAACATGGCATCTGGACAGTAAAAAGAGGAACACCCAACCGGTAACACAAAACACATCGGTAGGTCCTGGCATTCATAGTCTGTCCCAATCCGGATATCGGTGCCACCCTAAGCCAATCTGACGTATAATCCTCTTTTAATGAGTTCCATAAATCCATCTGTCTAGAAGATAAATGGAAAGTGGATTCAACCGTTTGGGCAACACGTGCGAAATGTATATCTGCCAATTTCTTCATAAGTTTGGGGGCAGCGATCTCACGAGGGTTACTCATAAGGTCAATATCCATATTCACATTAAAAGTACACAATGCATCATCAAAAGAGGGACCAGTAGACACAATACCAGAACTACGGAGAAGCTTAGTCTGTAAGCTGGTAGATTGAAGTCTAGAAGCAAGGAAGGCATAGTTCAAGACATCACCTGCAGAATACACACCAAGTCCCCCGAGAGCAAAAGGTAGGGTGGCGAGTCTCCATTGCCAATCACCAAACCCAGGTCCAGAAGCAGTGACAATACGTTCCAAAGAAGAGCGAAGTGCTGCATCAAAAGAAACCTGAGCACTCTCAAAGACCCGGGGAGGACATGTGCGCATAGAAAAATACAACTTGGAAATACCGGCACATGCACGCAATAGCAACAACTCACACTGAGGATCATTAAGCTTAGCAACAGCATTCATAAGCTCAATAGTTTTAGCAACCCTTTTCATAACAAGCTTACTACTAAACTCAAAGTCCACACTGGCGGGGCCCCCTAATAATTTAACACCATGCGAAGGTCGAGAAATATTAGGAGGAAAAACACCAACATACCTGCTCCTTGGGTCTTCCTTCGGCCAAAAAACCTCAGTTTTATCAACATTGAGGTGTAAACCACAACTAGGTCCATCCATCATAATCAACTCCAAAACCTTCCCCACAACCAAAGTATCCCCAATAATAGTACCATCATCAAGATACCAAGCTTATTATTATTATTATTATTATTATTATTATTATTATTATTATTATTGTTATTATTATTATTATTATTATTATTATTATTATTATTATTATTATTATTATTATTATTATTATTATTATTATTATTATTATTTTAAAGAAAATGCAAAGGGTTTGTTTGATTTGTGTTTCGAAATAAAAATAATGAGGGTAAAGTTTTAAAGGTTCGTTTGATTAGCTGAAATGTTAGTGATAAGGGAGGCGTGGTGAGAATGTGTGGCTGCGTAAGAAAGACGTAGAGTGGAATTAGGGATTGTGTTTGAGTATTAAGGTAAAAAGGGACTATTATATAGTTAGGCTTTTGGTATATTAGGTCAACTCTTCTGGGCAGATTTTGGTTAATCAAGTTGGGTTGGTCCATAGTATCATCCAGACATTTTGATTACAAGACATTTAGGCTTAGCATGTTTTTAATTTCGGTTAATGGGTTGGTCCAAGGATTTTATTGAATTTGTTTTAGTTGGAACAATAATTTAGGCTGATTTATCTATAATACTATAAAATTCAGTCCTATAATTTATTGTGTTGGCATCAAGATTGCATAGAGTACAAGATAGCTAATGCTCGGAATTCAATGTAGCCTCATAATAATTATACAATCATGAAAGGAGATGAAGTGCAAGGGTTGCCCGAATTGATCACATGGCATTTAGTATAGAATTAAAAGTCGGTTAGATTATGTGCAAGGGTTGTGAAAGGTTGCTAGAATAATTAATGATTTAACCTAATTCATGCCTATATAAACCGGCCAAAATCACATTTAGTATGTACATTTGAAGATGATTCACACATCTTTTAGATCTTTGATTGTTGGTAGCGGTATGTAAATTCTCTTTTGCAACATTTTGGAGATGATTCACACATCTTTTAGATGTTTGTAATTAACTTGGTCTTCTTTTTTTCTTAATTTAGTTATTATAAGCAGGTACCATGAAAGTCACACAAGATCATGCATGCTCAGATAAATGGAACCAAAGATTGGGATACCAACTATTTTCTTTATTTCTTACATATTTAAGTGATTGTTATAGATAAGCATATTTATAGATATATGTATTATGTTAATGTATTTTCAAACACAAGTGATTTATGTGCATTTTCTATTAATGTAGCTCACATGTGTGAATTGATTCAAGAAAATGTGCACGAGCATGTATGTAAAGCAACATTTAAATGGTTAAATGATACTTTTTAGCGTGATTAGTTTATGTAAGTAGTTGCTTTCGAATGCTCTTTGAAAAGTATTAGAATGAATTTATCGTGTGCAATTGAATTATCGTTGAAAAGAAGAAGGTTCGCGCATCACAAAGTGTTTTCTTTTTCTATATGTAGAATCATTAGTGAGAAACCAATATTTACGCCCATTAAATGAGTTTGCCATAGTAGCAAAATACGACATATTAAAAATATCATATTGAGTAATGAATAGAAAGGAAAAAATACATAATTTTGATTTAAAGCCGTTTGTAAATTATAATATCAAATAAAAAAGTTAAGTTTTAAACATAAGCAAAAGTTAAAACTTTTAATGAAAAACAAAACATGTGCATTTAATGTGAAGTATATACAACAACGAGATAAAAGTGCAAGACTTGCCAGAATTGATCACATGATATTTAGTAATTAGTATACAATTAAAAGTCGGTTATGGATTGAGATGAAGTTGAAAATGTTACAAGAATAATTGATGATTTAACCTAATGCAATATATATAAATATATGTATTTTGTTAATGCATTTTCATATACAAGTAATTTATATGTGCTTTCTATTGATGTAGCTCACATGTATGAATTGATTCAAGAAAATGTGCATAATCATGTATGTAAAGCAACATTTAAATGATTAAATGATACATTTAGCGTGATTAGTTTATTTAAGCATGCAACTTGAATAATGAATATAAAAGAAAAAGTACATAATTTTTGCTCGAACTCATTTGTAAATTAAAAAAATTAAGTTTAAGACATAATAGTGGAGTCAAAAGGTTTTAGGAATTATTAATAGTGTGTTAATTAATATTCATTTACTTAGCTATTTAGAATTGAGTTTATTGATAAAATTTATTAATATTAGTTAGACTTCAATGTTAAGTTTTAATGAAATTAGTTGCACAATAAAATGAGATGAAGCTAAAAAGTTTTGTAACGATTTTTATACAGTTTATGTGGCATTATTATATATACATTATTACACAAACTTTAACTTACAAACTTAATAAAGAAAATATTTAAGACACATTAAACTATGACCAAACCCATTTTTTAATCATGCAAATAAGTAATATGCAAAAAAAAAATAAAAAAATAAAAAAATAAAAAAATCACAACTTAATAACCAAAAACCCATTTATAAAATACAACACTACACAACCAAAACAACATCAAACATTTTTAAATTTTTATACAAGAAAGTCAAAATGTTTCATACAACATACTAAACAATAATTAAGCATACACTCGCCAATACATAGATAAAATACGCGATTAACAATTAGATTCGAAGTTTGTGCGTATCGCGGGTTCTGCATGCCTCGTTTAGTTAATGTTTAAATTGAGATTGTGTCCTAATTACGTATTAAATATGGAGTCCTAAAGATTTCTAAAGTTAAGAGCATTTAATCTTTCCATTTGAAGTAAGACATCAAGATTTATTTGATAAGCCCAAAATACAATGATTTATATTACCCCGTAGTAAATTTCTACCTTAATATATATATATATATATATATATATATATATATATATATATATATATATATATATATATATATATATATATATTTCTTATGGTTAGCACCTTAAATAATAAATATAAATAAAAAAATACATAATTTTTGCTCGAACCCATTTATAAATTATAATAACAAATTAAAATCTTTAAGTTTAAGAGATAAGCAAAGTTGAATAGTTTATTGAGAAAAAAAATCTGTGCAACGCCCGTGTTTGAATGCCTCGTATTTGAGTAATATTCTTTACCTATTTTACCCCTTGTTATAATAAAAAGGTTTTACTTTACATAATTAGGTTTGTCTTTTAATTCTAACACCTACTTATAATACCACTTTTAATTGAAAAAATCAAAATATTTTAATATTATTTTTTTTTTGTGCAAAAAGGTGAAAATATTTTATTACCAACAAACAAATTACACAAATTCAGCACTACTGCAATGGACATACCCATTCAGTATGAAATGAACAACAAATCAATTCTTAACAAATACAAACAACAAACATTCTAATCCCATATCAGATACAACTATTACCAATGCTTCATAAGAGAAGTCTTAAGACTTATAGAGCAGCTAAGTAGCATTCAACCCATTAATTGCATACTTCAATTCACCCATTATTGAACCAAGACCATAGCTTCACAATATACATTTCCTTGCCATCATCCTAATTGATCATTCAACCTGCAACCGCAATAATCAAAAAGAGAGGATAGCAAGGCATCATTGTGTAGACTATAGTCACCCATTCACTCAACTAGATCAAGGGCTCTTCCAATGTTCCTACGTTTCCATCTCTAAAATGGCTTCAAAACATTGGAAACACTCACCTTGAGGGGAACACACCTTACCTCCTATGGACAATCTATTGCTAGGACCAATTAGGTTTATCTTTCACTCCTTACTATTTCTAGCATCATACACTATCCCACCAAGCATACATTACCCTTCACACCATGGAAACCTACTTTATGATGGCAATATAAACCTATACTGGTTATAAAACATTTCAGTAATAAGTACCTAACAAAGGCCAACTTATACTGCAAACATTATATAACCAGAATAAGCAATATGTCACCAAGGTACAAGGCCATCATGTGTAGTATGCTTAAAAAACTCCAAGTTTCAGAGTTGTTGAAACTATGAAGTATAGGATAATCTATGATCCATCCCATAAGAACTCATAAGAATATGGACCAATATATGCAGGAAACTACTTTATGAAGCAATTTCAATAACCAAAGGAAGTTAGAGCCATTTTGTTACCCCACCAGGGATACACAAGACAGATAACACTTCAAAAGTTAGCAATGCCCCAAATTACTAGCCATCTGCATCTTTTATAACCCTTATCCCAAACACCCCTGAATACATCAAACTTGGTCTTTGTTTCCAGTCAACCTCACTTCATGAACTTTCTTGAATTTGACCTCCCAAATTTTAGCAACTTCTTGCACATTAACAGAATTCAATACTGTAAGCCCATTCAATCTCAATTGAACAGCTTCATTGATAACAACAGCCGCAACTTGAGTAGATCTTTTTTCACCAGTAAATTGCCTTTTATTTCTCTCTTGCCAAATGAAATAGACCATAGACCCAAATACAAGCCTGATTACAACATTTTTGGTGGAGTTAGCAGTCTTAGCACACATGAATTCAATATTATCTTCCCAAGTTGACTGCAAAGATTGAATAAAGCTTCTTCCTCTTATCAAATCCCACATTTTAGAGACAAAAGGACACTGGAAGAACAAATGATCATGAGAGTCCATACACTGACAACATAATGAACACCTCATATTATTGTCATTATTCCATTGAAATAATCTATCTTGAGTTTGTAGTCTACCCAAAATAGCCATCCACAGCACAAATGAATGACTAGGAATACACTGCGAGAACCAAACCAATTAACCTTGTCCTTATCATCTCTATAATCTTCCCAAACTTGTCTTGTTGAGAAAGATTTTAACTGACCATTTTTACTTCTCCACAAAACTTTATCATCCATCTCATTAAGCATAGGCATAGGAATTTTAACAATTTTAGGAAATTTAGACCCCCAGACATTATACTAAAGCCAATGATTGTCAATGATCATATCATAAACTGTAGCTTTACTATCAAATCTTGCATCATAAAGATCTCTTTTACTAATCATCTGACTGAGAGGGCCTATATCACACCATTTATCATACCACACAGAAACATTTTTCCCATTGCCAATTTTGAATTCAATATGCTGTTTTGCTTTATCTCTTAGACCAAGGAGAACTTTCCAATTCTAACTATCGCTATATTCATTATTAGCCTCCCAGAAACTTTTCCCTTTCAATTTAACCATATGAACCCATTTAACCCACAAACTTTCTTTATGAGCCATAATATTCCAAACATGTTTAGTGAGTAAAACCTCATTCCATTTGCCGAGATCTTTGAATCCTAGCCCACCTTGTATTTTTGGTTTACATAAAGTCTTCCATGTTATCTTTGCTTTACCCCTTGCTAGATCACCTTGGCACCAAAGAAAGCCCTTCAGAACTTTTTCAATGTCTTTAACAGTGGATTTAGGCAAAAGAAATATTGAAGCCAGTATACTTGCATAGACCCTAACACAGAAGCAATGAGTTGAACTCTACCAGCATAAGATAAAAATTTATTTTTCCAATCATTCATTTTAGCTTTGACCTTATCCACAAGCTGCTTGCATTCTAATTTCCCCAATCTTTTTGTAATCAAAGGCACACCAAGATATTTGACTGGAAGTACACCAACTTTAAAAGGAACAATATTCAGGTACACCTCTGACACCAATATTCACATTACTAAAGAATATAGTGCTTTTCTCCAAATTTTCCACCAATCCAGATACCTTGCTAAATTCTTCCAAGGAATCTCTTATTACTCTAACTGATTCACTACTCCCATGGCAAAGGACCAATAAATCATTAGCAAAACAGAGATGTGTCAATTTCAACTCTTTACAACCTGCAAGGTATTTGAATTTGGGAGCATTCTTGATTTTATGAGCCATGATTAGAGTAAATATTTCCATTACCAAAGTAAACATGTAAGGAGATATAGGATCTCCTTGCCTAAGACCCCTTCCTCCTTTAAAGTACCCATGCACCTCACCATTCAAACAAATAGAAAAAGCTGAAGAGGATATGCAAGTAATGATCCACTCAACCATAACATTGTGAAACCCAAACTTCCTCAAAATACTCTTAAGAAATTCCCAACTGATAGTGTCATAAGCTTTAGCAATATCAATTTTCAGAGCACATCTCTTAGAACCACCTTTTCTATTGTAACCTTTTAACAACTCCTGGGTCAGTAGAATATTATCTTGGATACTTCTTCCTTGTATAAATGCACTTTGATTCAGATTAACCAGCTTATCTAAGCTACCCTTAATCCTATTAGCAAGGATTTTACTAATGCATTTGTACAAAACATTGCAACAGGCAATAGGTCTAAATTCATTGACAAATTTAGGAAGACTCACCTTGGGAATTAAAGCAATAATAGTGGAATTGACTTCTCTCAGCAGCTTACCAGAATAAAAAAAACTCCGTGATTGCTAAACAAACATCTTTTCCAACAATACTCCATGCTTTTTTAAAGAAACAAGTTGTATAACCGTCAGGTCCTGGGGCTTTAGAGTCATTGATATCAAACATTGCTTCCTTAATCTCTTTATTTGTAACTTCTTTAATCATTTCCAAAGCATCATCATTACTGAGAGTATTACAGAAAATATCACCAACTACATCCAACTGATCCACTGGTTTATCCTTACCCAGAAAATTAGCAAAATGGTTAACAAACTCTTGTGCCATCTGATCACCTTCAACTACTTCACCCATAGCATTATGAATACTGAGAATTCTGTTCATGTGCTTTTTACTTTTCACTACTCTATGAAAGTAAGCAGAGTTCTTGTCACCTTCACTCAACCAGTCAACCTTAGCACATTGAAATAACAACATTTCCTCATCATTAACTGTTTCATTGTAGCTTTCAAGAACATTAGCAGATTTCTGTTTCTTCATATCATCATGAGGAAATTTATCAACTTCCATTTGAGCTGATTTGAGATCATTCCTAAGATTAATGACCCTATCAAATAAATTTCCATTCTTTCAATTCATGTTATTCAAGTGCCTTTTCAAATTTCTTAACTTCTTAACCAGCCTAAACATATGAAAACCATGAAACTCTTCTTCCCAAACTTTCTCAACTAAAGGTAAGAAATCATTCTTATCAGCAATGTAATTTGCAAATTTGAAAGATCTCTTTTTCTTCAACAAGTTTTGAGGCATCACCAAAACAGTTGGATTGTGGTCAGAAACAAGATAAGGATGAAAAATAGCAAAAGCTTGATTGTATTTGTGGATGAACACCTCATTAGCCATGATTCTATCAAGCTTCTTTAATACACCTGATTCGCCTTAAACAGTCAACTAAGTTTACCAGGTGATGGTCAACTAAGTCAAACGTCTAAGACAAATGCTTCCGTGGAATACAGTGTTTCCCCGGGTCGTAATGTCCCAACGAGGTGTGCTATGTTTTATTAAAAACGAGTTTGTGATCGAGTGAATATGAACAGGGATATGAATAAGTGTGTGTGTGTGTGATTAATCTAAGGTTTTATAAAATAAAATGACTTAAATAAACTATAAGAGTTGTTACGTAAAACCTAAATATCTAAAACGTATAAACGTACACGAAATTAAAATCAGACGCGATTGCGTACTGAGAAAAAGGTGAGTTTTAAGAAAAATAAACTACAAGGGTCAAAAATGAAAATTCTATAAACTTAAACTTAAAATAAAATTTAATTAAAAAGAAAACTATTTTTTAGATTATTTTATTATTTATTATTAATTATTTATTAAAAACTATTTAACTATTTAATTAAAACTAATTTAAATCAAACTAAAAATAATAAACACTACAAATTAAACTAAAAACTTACAAAAATAATTTCTAAACTTAAAAATGAACTTGAAGAAAGTATAAAAAATAAAAATAAATATTTTTGTCTTTTTATAGATTTTCTATTAATTAAAAACTATTTATATTATTTATACTAATTAAACTATTTTAAATTACAAATAATACTAAATCAACTTAGAAAATTATGAAAAAATTTATAAAACTATTTTATGACTTATAAAAGTTATAAAAAATATAAAAACTAGGTGTTACTTTATAAAAATTAATTATGCTATTTATAAATTATTTATTAATTAATTACTAATAAAACTATTTTTAATTCTAATAAATACTAAATTACAAAATAAAAATCTGAGAAAATTATTAAAAATACTTTGACCTAACAGGAAATTAATAAAAATATAAAATTACAACTTACTTAATAAAAATATAAAAATGAAAATTAAAACTAAATTATATTAAATAGAAACTATCACTTATTTTTATATTGTTTTTTCTTGATTTTTATTTTACAAAACTATATTATATATAAAAACAACTAACTTTAATAAAAACAATATTTTTATAACTTAATAATAAGCTAGATATAAGCTACTAACTTAAGCAGTTGACCAAAGTTGACCAAATAAGCAAATAAGCTCTACTGAGCTTGTGTGGGACCCACAATGGTAAAAGTTTGTTCTTATGAGTTAGTTGAACTATATTAAGCAAGGATATCACAAATAAGCAGCTTCAATAAGCTACAAAACATAAATAAGCAGTTTGCTTATTGCATTCTGAGTCAGTTTTGGGGACAGCTTTTAGGAGCAAAACTAAGTGGGGTCCACAGGTTTATAGGTCAAACAATTGGTCAACTCTGAGAGCCTGGTAGGAGGGGGTTCAAAAATACTAAGGTTGACAAGTGGGGACCACTGAGGTGGTCACAAACCACCACCAAAGTGGTGGTGATGAATGAGATAACTGCTGCACAGGGGAAGCTTATTCCCTGCAGCCCACTTTGGGGGTGTGTGGGGCCCAGATAAAAAATCACAAAAATGCAGGGAGTGTGGGAACTTAAAGACAAGGTGGGAGGTGGTTTGGCTGAGTTGACTGGGTTTGACCCAGTGTTTAATAAACACTGGGTGGGCTGGTTGGATGGTTGGGCCCAAAGGGAAGAAAGGGGTAGGGTTGGTTTTGTGTATTGGATTGGTTTGTTTGGGTAATAATAATAAAGAGTCCGTTTGGTTTTTAGGAATTACACAAGGACCACTTTTATAATTATTTCAAAGTTGAGGGACTGAATTGGCATTTCTCCCAAAGTTCTCATAAGGACCTAATTTGCCATAAATGAATAGTACAAGGGTATATTTGATATTTTTCACTTTTGAAATACCCGGGGACTATTTTTGCCAATTCACCAAACTTCAGGGACTGATTATGTAATTTCACCAAACTTATCACCCAAGGACCATTCCTGCAAAAGATTATTAGTACAAGGACCAAAATTGATTTTTCTCAAAGTTTTTACATCACAGGGACCATTTATGTCAATTTCCAAAGTTGAGGGACTAAACTTGTAATTTTATGAAACTTTGCACCAAAGGACTAAATATGTAACTTTATGATTAAAAAGGACCTTTGGTGACTTTTTCAAGTTTTTAGAATAACCAGGGACTAGTTTTGACAATTTATGAAACTTGAGGGACTGAAACTGCCAATTATGCAAACTTTGTACGTTTTTCATCTGTTTTTGCATATTTTGTATTTGAAACATAAAACACACCTTTAAGATATTTTAAGTATTTTTATACATATTTGAGTGTTTTTGTATGTTTTGGCAGCTCAGATTGGTATAAAATGATGAGTATTTAGACACTCATCAATCCCCCACACTAAACTATTGCTAGTCCCTAGCAATCTTTTGAGAAAAACTTAATGGATTTGAAAAACTCTTTACCAAAAGCCATCACTTCTGGAGTAGCCAGATGTAAGAACTGTGGCACATCTGATAACCGTGTGATTTTGAGCAAACCACCAGCTGTCAACGGATTTGATTTGTCTTTACCAAAAGCCGTTTGCTTCTGGACTAGCCAACTCTTGATGGAATAGTCAACATCTTGGTGAGCTGATTACCAATTATGGTTTTTCCACTGCCTTTACCACAAGCCATAATCTTGCGGGCTAGCCAACTCATTCGCTTTATGGGATATGGGGAGTTGAGGAACCGTACAATTTTTGGCAAATTGCAAGCCATAAACGGGTTTGAGTTATCTTTACCAAGAACCGTTTGCTCCTGGATTAGTCAATCCTTATGTGGGTTAGACATGGCGGACTGATAACCATTTATTGCGTTCTAAGTGAGAAAAAAAATTTTAATTTTGGTTAAAATGGGGGTTCTTGATGGAACATGTATTTAAATTCATTAGAATAACGAATCTCCCCCCACACTTAGAACTGAATATTGTCCTCAATATTCAAAGTACCGGGTGTTAAACCAACACTTAGAACATAAGAAGAAAAATATTCCATAGCCTTTATTTAAGATGTATATACATACAATTATTATTTTTTTAGGTAAAATTTCTTAAATAGAAGCTATCACTATATTTACACATTTTTTTTTTTATTTTTTTTATTTATAGGATATATATATATACAACATGTGGGGCATCTCCCCCACACATAGGTGAAACATGGGTGAAAACCTATGTACATGCTACTGTTTTTGATTACCGAGTCGCTAACTTGACTCGACCCCGAATTCATTTGTCCATGGGGAAGTAAGTGGAAGTGACAATCTCAATCGGACTTTCATTCAAGATGTTTGGATAAACATTTGAAGCACGTGAAAGTTCCACTCCGATGAGACATAATGACACCTGGCTCATAATTTATAAATGAGAATGCCGGGGTCAAAGATAATGTCTTCATTCCCGAAGGAGTGAAGAACAGGATAGGGGACAGAATATATGAAGAAAAGAAAGAAAGTCATGATGAAAATCATAACTAACTCCTCATCTTCAATAGGAGAATTCATTGTTTCATGAATCTCCTCTTTTAAGATCGTTTGATCAAGACATATTATGGGTATGTCTAGATCAAAATAGAAATTATCATACTCCGGTAGAGATATGATATAATTGAGTTTACCGGAGAACTCCTCAAAGGTGAATGATTCGTATTCGGGATTGATTTGAGTGAATTCACTTGGGAACTCCTCAATAGTAAATGATTCATAAACGGAAAGAGAATTATAAGAATGAGAAGTGGTGATACCACTTATCTTCTCTTCCGTTTGATCAAAATGGAACGTTTGCAATTCCGGAATAGAATCATTGATCAAAATCTCACTATCCTTGACGGGGATAGGAGATGAAATAGGCTTTTCATTAAAAGCCTCGATTCTAGAAATGAGAAGCCTGACTTTTAATAATGTTGCACGTAGTGCTTCATCTTTAATTTCAGTGTCAGTAACTTCATCATTCTCTTCTTCTGAGTTGACAAGCTTAGAAGGCAATTCCCCCACATAACTTATGTCTCCACAAGATAAAGACAAGCTTAGAAGGCAATTCCCCCACATAACTTATGTCTCCACAAGATAAAGAATTGTCCTCATCAGAGAACATCTCAATATGATCATTTGGGAAGAAAAGAGGGGGAGGGATATCACACATGTGATCAAGAATTCCCTGTGACTCACTTGGGATTGAGACAAGGTTCTCAACACTAGACTTTATGAATTCGTCCGATTCCTTTGCAGGAATTGTGTCAAGATGCTCGTCCCCCATGTTTAGAGAGTGAGTGGGAACCTCGGGTGTGATAGCAGACTCAGGGAGTTGAGAAGGACTAGCAGTAATGGATTCTACAAGTTCCATTATCTCTACTGCTGGTGATTCAGTTATATTCTTTTCTCCCTGTATATGCATGGAAGGAGTCTCAACTGATGAACATGATGAGGTATCATCACTTTCATCATCCTCATCGAGGAGAACAGCATTTTGAAATTTGATACGTGTTATAGCTGCATGTTTTAAGACTAGTAATTCTTCCATGCTTCTTTCGTCTCTAGTAGCATGTTTTTCAACAAGTAATTCCGCGATAGATTTATCACGAGAATATGGAATGAGTGGAAACTGTGGGGGTGTGAATGTGTCAAAACCGGATGTATTAGAACTAGAACAATGTTCAGGTTTATAATACGGTTGACATTTAAAATCATCATGAGGACCCCCACAATGTACACAAGAAAAACTTGGTGCATTGTGAGACGACATATTAGCTAACTCATCTCTAATGTTTTTAAGTTTTTCAAGAACCTCTAGACAAGGGTCTTGCTGGTTTTGAGGAGTTGCTTGGTTCATTTGGTATTGTGGAGGTGGGTCTTGAAACGAATAGTCGTAATTGTTACAAGGAAATGGATTCCTTGTTTGACAATCAGAGCTAAAATGTGGACCTCCACAGTACTCACAACAGTAAAACTGTTGAGTCTGACTTGGTGTATTTTGATACGAAGCATCATTGAGATTTGGATAATATGATTCTTGCTCGTATGAATGTGATGGGTAGTTGGAAAAATTTGAGGAGTCGTTGAATGAGTTTTGATTAGGATCATAAGCAAATGAATTACTCGATCCACAAAACAAACAACTCCCGTCTCGAATATCATTACCACATTGTTCACATGTACACCAACGACATGGAAAACCGAAAAGCGGCTCACCACAACCGTCACAAGGAACAAAATCTGGAGGTGGGACAAGTGGTGTGCTCTGAGAGCTAGGAATTTCCACCACTTCCGTTATGGTCTCGGGTTTTTGTTTTTGATAAATGTGAAGATTAGGCAAATCGTTCTTTTCAGTCACTGCCCTAAGCTCTGTACGTTTGCTTGACAAACTTTTAACCTTATATCGTGAAAGGCTAGGATCAATTGTGAGTTTAGGTTTTTGGACAACCGTAGGTTGGACGTATTTAGCACTTCCATCGTCAGAGGAAAGTACAGGGTCCTTTGTCACCTCAGTTTCATGATCTCTTTCCCTCACCGGAGAGGGAATAGGAATCGAAGGTCCATCATAATCAACATGACATCTCGACATTTTTGACAAGGCCATAAGTTTTTCAACTTTGCTTTTACAGGCCCTTTGTTTAAAGAAATCGTCATCGAGAGATGCCATTAGAATCAATTATGAGATGAGTGGAAGAAGGTAGAATCAAAGGGTTTTGGGGATGAGAAATGAAGAATCAAATAGGTAGGGGTGTAAAGGTGAATATTTTGTGTTTTGTTTTATAAAAATATAGATAAAATATGGTAAATATACAATGGATGTATATCCAGAATCACTAATACGCAAAATCGTTTAAAATAAGCGCACAACCTCCCCGGCAACGGCGCCAAATTCTGATTCGCCTCAAACAGTCAACTAAGTTTACCAGGTGATGGTCAACTAAGTCAAACGTCTAAGACAAATGCTTCCGTGGAATACAGTGTTTCCCCGGGTCGTAATGTCCCAACGAGGTGTGCGATGTTTTATTAAAAACGAGTTTGTGATCGAGTGAATATGAACAGGGATATGAATAAGTGTGTGTGTGTGATTAATTTAAGGTTTTATAAAATAAAATGACTTAAATAAACTATAAGAGTTGTTACGTAAAACCTAAATATCTAAAACGTATAAACGTACACCAAATTAAAATCAGACGCGATTGCGTACTGAGAAAAAGGTGAGTTTTAAGAAAAATAAACTACAAGGGTTAAAAATGAAAATTCTATAAACTTAAACTTAAAATAAAATTTAATTAAAAAGAAAACTATTTTTTAGATTATTTTATTATTTATTATTAATTATTTATTAAAAACTATTTAACTATTTAATTAAAACTAATTTAAATCAAACTAAAAATAATAAACACTACAAATTAAACTAAAAACTTACAAAAATAATTTCTAAACTTAAAAATGAACTTGAAGAAAGTATAAAAAATAAAAATAAATATTTTTGTCTTTTTATAGATTTTCTATTAATTAAAAACTATTTATATTATTTATACTAATTAAACTATTTTAAATTACAAATAATACTAAATCAACTTAGAAAATTATGAAAAAATTTATAAAACTATTTTATGACTTATAAAAGTTATAAAAAATATAAAAACTAGGTGTTACTTTATAAAAATTAATTATGCTATTTATAACTTATTTATTAATTAATTACTAATAAAACTATTTTTAATTCTAATAAATACTAAATTACAAAATAAAAATCTGAGAAAATTATTAAAAATACTTTGACCTAACAGGAAATTAATAAAAATATAAAATTACAACTTACTTAATAAAAATATAAAAATGAAAATTAAAACTAAATTATATTAAATAGAAACTATCACTTATTTTTATATTGTTTTTTTCTTGATTTTTATTTTACAAAACTATATTATATATAAAAACAACTAACTTTAATAAAAACAATATTTTTATAACTTAATAATAAGCTAGATATAAGCTACTAACTTAAGCAGTTGACCAAAGTTGACCAAATAAGCAAATAAGCTCTACTGAGCTTGTGTGGGACCCACAATGGTAAAAGTTTGTTCTTATGAGTTAGTTGAACTATATTAAGCAAGGATAGCACAAATAAGCAGCTTCAATAAGCTACAAAACACAAATAAGCAGTTTGCTTATTGCATTCTGAGTCAGTTTTGGGGACAGCTTTTAGGAGCAAAACTAAGTGGGGTCCACAGGTTTATAGGTCAAACAATTGGTCAACTCTGAGAGCCTGGTAGGAGGGGGTTCAAAAATACTAAGGTTGACAAGTGGGGACCACTGAGGTGGTCACAAACCACCACCAAAGTGGTGGTGATGGATGAGATAACTGCTGCACAGGGGAAGCTTATTCCCTGCAGCCCACTTTGGGGGTGTGTGGGGCCCAGATAAAAAATCACAAAAATGCAGGGAGTGTGGGAACTTAAAGACAAGGTGGGAGGTGGTTTGGTTGAGTTGACTGGGTTTGACCCAGTGTTTAATAAACACTGGGTGGGCTGGTTGGATGGTTGGGCCCAAAGGGAAGAAAGGGGTGGGCTTGGTTTTGTGTATTGGATTGGTTTATTTGGGTAATAATAATAAAGAGTCCGTTTGGTTTTTAGGAATTACACAAGGACCACTTTTGTAATTATTTCAAAGTTGAGGGACTGAATTGGCATTTCTCCCAAAGTTCTCATAAAGACCTAATTTGCCATAAATGAATAGTACAAGGGTATATTTGATATTTTTCACTTTTGAAATACCCGGGGACTATTTTTGCCAATTCACCAAACTTTAGGGACTGATTATGTAATTTCACCAAACTTATCACCCAAGGACCATTCCTGCAAAAGATTATTAGTACAAGGACCAAAATTGATTTTTCTCAAAGTTTTTACATCACAGGGACCATTTATGTCAATTTCCAAAGTTGAGGGACTAAACTTGTAATTTTATGAAACTTTGCACCAAAGGACTAAATATGTAACTTTATGATTAAAAAGGACCTTTGGTGACCTTTTCAAGTTTTTAGAATAACCAGGGACTAGTTTTGACAATTTATGAAACTTGAGGGACTGAAACTGCCAATTATGCAAACTTTGTACGTTTTTCATCTGTTTTTGCATATTTTGTATTTGAAACATATAAAACACACCTTTAAGATATTTTAAGTATTTTGATACATATTTGAGTGTTTTTGTATGTTTTGGCAGCTCAGATTGGTATAAAATGATGAGTATTTAGACACTCATCAACACCAGTACTAGGTTTTGAAGGAGATTTAATCCATGTATAATGCAGCCCTATTTTGTATACATCCTCAACTTCAATGGTATTCACACAATCAATAAAATCCTGCATATCCCCAGTAATTGTAGATTTGCCAGCAGAATGTTCATCAATTTTGAGAGTCACATTAAAATCACCCATAATAATCCAAGGAGTACTACTAGTAACACATTTAGTAATTTGTAAATCTCTCCAAAGACCTTTTCTTTCCATACCATTGTTATCAGCATACACAAAACTGCAGTAAATCATCTCATGATTTTGGATATTCTCAACAAGACATAATATCATTTGCCTAGTAGAATGAATAACCATCACATTCACAACATTTCTATTCCAACCAACAGTAATCCTACATCCACCAGAACATTGACTAACATTAGAAATCCACTCCCATTGGCCTAAGACTTTATCACAAACCTTGTGAAGCTCAGGAGCTTTGAAATGGGTCTCAATGATAGAAAAGACATGAATTCTCTCCTCATAAATAAAATTCTTAATCTCTTTTTGTTTCTTACTATTATTCATACTTCTAACATTCCAAATACCAATTTTGTAATCCATTAAAAAACTAAGTGGGAGAAACCTAGTTCAATACTGAACTACTAGTACCAACTAATTCATCAGCTACAAAATTTCTTGCAGCTATTGATTCATCATCCAATACATCTTCAACAATATCTTCCATTCCATTTTCTCTATCCTCTTTATCTTTTTCTCTATCAGCATCCCATGCTCTATTAAAATACTGTTTCATCTCTTTAGACCATGTTTTAAGTACATTCCTACTTGGATTCATTTTCATGTTCAAATACTTATCCACTATGCTTTTATCTTTCAACATATTAAGGTCTTGGATAGTATCTTCTCCCAAATTATTTAAAACATCAAAACTATTTTGAGTGGTAGTTTGTTTATCCTTATTGTAACTAGTTTTGTGAGTATTGGTACCATTAAACACAGGAAAATCCTTATCAAAATTGTTAGTCTCCTTCTGATTACCTTCCTTATTCTCAGAACTAGTAACCTTCTTATTCCACTGCTGCCTAGGTACTCCATAGTTGTTCTTATTCTTATCCATATTCTGCTGCTTATTAAATCCTCCTCTATTAAAACCTTGATTATTCATATTTCCATTGACGTTAGTTTTCCTAACATGCTTTTGTACAAATTCAGTATCTTTTACAACTTTAACAGTTTTATCTAGCTCAACTTTTTCAGCTGCAATTTCCTAAGATGTTCTAACTCTCTTAGTGCAACTTTTAAAATAATGTCCAAACACCTTACAATGAGTACATATAGGAGGTTTCCATTCATAGTTCACTTTAACAATTTTGGTTCCTCTAACATTCTTATTCATGTCTCTATACTGTAGCTCAATTGTTTCTTTTAAACCTTTTACAGCATCTATTTCCACTAGAATTCTAGCATATTCAGTCATTCCTACTCCATTCTTACACACAAAGGCAGTCATACTATCCATTATTATAGGTTTTCCAACACTACTACCTATGGCACTAATACCTTCCACAGTCCATGCTTCCAATGGAACATCAGCTAGCTTAACCCATACTGGCAACTTAGTTGGTTCAGTCACAATCATCCCAACACTAGTATTCCACTTAGATACCATCAAAGGTTTACTATTAACCATCCAAGGACTCTGCTTAACAACAGTGTTCATACCTTGTTCGCTATTAAATTTGAATAGCCATTTACCACTCCCATTATCAACAATTTCCTTAAATCCATACCTATTCCACATTCTTCTCAGATGATACCTAAGGGCAGGTAAACTCATAGTATGTCCAACAAGGTTTCCACACAAAGTAAGTTCCCATTTCTTAGTTCCAATAGCTACCAATTCATCATCAAACACAACAATTTCTCCACCTAATTCATTCATAACAGGAGGGATGAATAACAACTTATTAGTCTCATATATTCCTGATGTTTTAGTGGCACTAGCATAAGTCTTTTTTAGCAAAAGTCTCATTAGAACTAGTCTTATTGCTATTTTCCCCACAATCATTCTTATTATTTGACACAAGCACACTTTCATTATTAGGCTGTAACTCAACATCCTTATCAACTTCAACTACATGTTCTACACCTTCATTAATATTCATATCACAAGTGTTAGAGTTATCAGTATCACTTACATTGCAAGTCTGAACACTATTACCTTCATTAACACAAGTATTCTGTATATTCCTACCAACTTCAGTCTCTGAATTCTGATCACCAACATTAGCCTCATTTCCACTCCTTCATAGCACTATTCACCTTATTCCTACTCTCAGAAACCCTAAATTCATCCATAGCCTCAGAATTCTTCTTATTAGCTTTATCTGGCTAGAATTGCTTATAACATGATTCTTAAACCTATTAGGCAGCTTAATATTTCGTTTTTGTGTATCATTTCTATTAGACATATTGAAAAACCTACTCAAAACTAACTACCAGACAACTAGTAATCAATTGCGAAGAAATGAACTAATTAGGTTTTTGGCGCCAAAACCATCATTTTAGGGGTTTTCCTAAAACTCAACGAAAATCTAATTAATGACTATCATTACACGCGCAGTGACAAGACGAATCGATTGGTGTGATCAGATTTAAGTTTTGTTGAGAATTAGTGGAAGAAATTGATGAATTATGATGATTTTTGGTAATGGTAATTTGGTAGGAAATTTGTTATAGGAGAGAGAAGTTTGTTGGTTATTTTAATATTATTTTACTTTGCTTTAATAATAAAAATGACAAGTTAACATATGATGGTTTTTAATTCTAAAACACATTTTCAAAACAAGTTAACACAGGATAATCTAATAAATATTAAATCTGTAAGTTTTGCATCAAAGGTCAAACCAAAATCATAATTTCGCAAATACGAATAACATAATTCTATTTTTATTTTTCGTTTGTAACAAACATTTGAAAGAAAAACATGAAATTTAAATTTGTACCCCTGACAATGGAGCCGGCCAATATCCAAAAACCACCCTTCCAATTTCAAATCAGAAACCAAAATCCACCAAACAAAACAAAACCAAAAAACCAGAAATGAACGACACAACAACACCAGATCTGACACCAACAAACGAATTATCAAAAACCAACAACAGCGCATCATTCGACACAAACAGAATCAACGAAGTTAAAACATGGTTAGCATCTCAATTCGATGCGGCCGGCAAAGATTATGTCCCAGATTTTGAATACACACCTCGTACCATCTCACATTTGCATAATTTAGCCACTGTCTCACAGCAAAAGACACAAGCTGCTGCCATTATTGCTAATGATTTTCGCCTTAAAGCCGCTGAGTATCGATCTCAAGGTTCTCACTTTTTTAGTTCATTTTCTGTGTTTGGTTGGATTTGGTTTTTGGGTTTTGTTTCTTTAATGCTTGTGGTTAAAGGGTTTTTGGATTAAGGCTAAATCTGTAGTAATGCCGGCTTATGAGCTTATTTGATTTCAAGGGTGTTTGTTTCGGCTTATATAGCTTGCTTATGGCTTATTTGGTTTTGAGCTTATGCTTCATAAGCTCACTTTTTGTGACTTATTTTAAAACTTTTCGGCTTATACTCATATATGTTTATTACTCCGTAGGTCATAATAAACTTATATAAGCCGAAAAGTTCAAAATAAGCCACAAAAAGTAAGCTTATAAAACATAAGCCCAAAACCAAATAAGCCATAAAGCCGAAACAAACACCCCAACTTATTTTGAGACTTTGGGCTTATATAAGCTTATTATAATATAACTACAAATTAACAATTTAACAAGGTTATATAAGCTCATAAGTCTCAAAATAAGCCGGAAAATTGGGGCTTATGAAATATACGCTGAAATATAATAAGCTAATAAGCCAATGTATAAGCTTAAACAAACACCCCCTAGGTTTATTGGTTTGTGTTTTTGGTAGAAAAAAAGGTAACTATTTTATTTAAGGTTTAGCAAACTAGTTTCGACTTTATAATTGATGAAAGGCTTGTTGTTTGTTTCTATACAAGAATAGGAATTTGTTAGTTATATGATTATGCTTTAGTGATCGCATTGAGTTTTTGACATTTTGTTAAGTGGTTATGGTTTTAAGATATTAGGACTAGGTGTAGATTTAGAACAGTTTTATGGGTTGATGAGTCTGTGGTTTAGTATCTTAGTGGGAATTAGGTCGGATGAAAGTGATGAATTGATATGATCATGGCAGGATAAGAATGTGAGTATAAATCTTTGTGCTCGAGTAACTCAAATGAAATAAATTTGTTAGAATAGCGAGAATACAATGCCGTTTTTTGTATTCTATATTCTAACGGATATGAGATGTTTCAAATTTAGAAAGAAACAACATCTTACAAACTGAGAACAGTGTTGGTAAATTTGTTACGGTATAAACTTCGTTACAAAATAAGTTGAGTGGTAACAAATTTGACATTAAAACTCATCAGGTAGCTAGTGTGTCAGACAAAAGGAGTCCTTTTAATCAGCTGTGAAATCAAGCTAAAGTTCTTGCACGTTTCCTTATTTTATTCAAATAATGAAATAATTGAGTATTTCTCGCCCTCACTTGTGATGAAATTTAGGTATTATATCTGTGATATTATAACTTGTGTAATTGTTCTAATTTTTGGTACATAGCTGCGAGGATTAGAGAGATATTAGAGAATGTGGGGTTAGCACAAGAAGGATTGCCAGCAAATGTGGTGGCATCATCACAAGTTCTTGCTAATGTGTCAAATTTGCTCAATATTAGGGACACGGAGCTGAGTAGGTGGGTGGTTTCTTCTCATTATTTTTTCATTTATCTTTTATGGTTATGTGTGTTCGGTTATTGGGGCCTTACTTGGTAAGGTGGATGTAGTTTTCTTGTGGCTATGGGAGACGTTTCATTGAGGAAGACTGGAGTAGAAGACAAGAGGGCTAAAGTGCAGAAGGAGTCTAAAATTCTTCTAGATTACACTCGAAAGGCCATTGCAAGATTGACTTATTTAAAAAGGTAATTAGAGTATATGATAATCTGATAATGTACGTTATTCTCTATAATTAGTCTTACCACAGTACTTTGTATATTCTTTTCCAAATCTGATTATTTCGACCCTAAAAAACCCAAGATTAGAAACCGTTTTTGCAAACACCAAAACTGATTATTGCAACATTAAGTCATGGTTCCTATCATTTTAAAGTCACAATCAAACGCCCCCTAAATTTTTAGGTATGAGATACCTACTGAATGTGATTATCGTTTATATTAGAGTATATACGTTGGTAGAAAACAAGATTGGAAACATTTGGTTATCATATCAGTATTCAGCTCTGATGTAACAATGTTTTGGTAGAACGCTTGCACAACTTGAAGATGATGTGGCTCCTTGCGAGGCTCAAATGGAGAGTTGGAAAACAAATTTGTCAATTATGGTTTCAAAAGAGAGACAATACCTTCAACAATATTCCAACTACAAGGTAAATTTTCAATTCTCTTGTTTTGCATGAAAATGTTTCAAAACGTTACAGTGGTTTTCTTGATCCAATTGCCTTTGAGTCCCTGTACATGATTATGGTTTACTTTGTTTGTAGTGAATCACTTAATAGGGATATATTATTTGATTACAAAGAATACACCTATGTTTTGTTGCTTCAAAGAACACTGTTGATGTAAGGTGAGAATACCAATCGAGGTATCTGAAAGAGGAAAAAAGTGGTCAACTGACAGCATAGTAAGCATTGAGAGACGCTCTCATGGTGATTTTACATAATCAATGCAGAGATTACCATTTACTCTGGCTCTCTACATTTTCAACAATACACTATCAATCAAACATTAGGGATTATAGTGCTTCTTATGATTACCATAAACAGGCATTGCTTGTAGAATGTTAATATAGACATTAGACAGCATATTGAGAGGATAGAGGATTGGACTATACATTTTGAGAAGATATAGAATCAGACTGTACATGTTGAGAGGATAGAGGATCACAGTGCAACACGAACTTAATTCTGTATAAGTTGGTTAATTAGGTTAGAAGTTAGCTATGAAATCAGTTATAATGTATATAAACTGGTTTATCTTTCTCTTGATGTAACATTGTAACTCATACACACAGTAATGCACATTCAGCTTTGTGTAATGTAACTCCCTTGTGATGTAGTCTTTAGATGTAAGGTCAAATGTAACCTTTTGTTATAGGCTCACCTCCAGGGGTTCATTTGGGGTTCCATTCTAGTCGGTTGACCCATTGTCTTTTTTTCCTAATCTAATGCATACACACTTTCTGAGAACCACATTCTTGTTTTCTTTATGTGCACACAACTGCACACCTATATGTTTATTAGACGTGTTCATTGTAGTGAAGGACTAATAAATAAAATCTTTTCCAACAGGCGATGCTTAACCGTGTGGGGTATACCCCTGAGATCAGTCATGGCATGTTGGTGGAAATGGCCGAGCATAGGAAAGATTTAGACAAGAAGACAAAGCCTATCCTCGATACTTTGAGAAGCTATCAAGACTTGCCCCCTGTAAGTCATACGATGCAACTTCATTTGTTCTGTGAAAATTACAACATTTCATACTCATGTAGTTGCTTAAAAGTTAAAACATTTTGTTATGTGTCAACTACGTCTTGATAAGCAAGCAACTACCTTTTACAATAAAAGGGCAATCCAACAGAGCAGCTATTATGTTTAGTAAATAAGTAGGATACACGCAATGTAAATTCTAAACAAATCCAAACAGCACTTATTTTTATTCTTTTCAGAACAACAATTTTTTACACCCCTATACCACCTATCTCACAAATGTCTAACGAAGCTTAAACCCATAACCTGTCTGTTGATGGGCACACACATATATATTATACAACTAGACCAAAGGCCTTGGGTCCAATCAACACTTTAATTAGTTATAATTTTTTTCAGAAGATCTATAATAAAGTATGGGTCTGCCCAACTCTGACCCAGCCTGTTTTTGCATGCACTAAAAGTTACCTGCTCTGACCCATAACAGTGTTACCTAACCCACACGACCTTTTGATATTTCAACCTCCAATAAGTAATACCTACTAGTCAGAAAGACTGTTGGATCTGTTTGTGGGAGGTCATAAAGAAAAAGAAAAAAAGCTTTAGTTAATGATTTAATGTAGTGATGACCAGTGACTAGGAAAATAAGCAAGTTAAAGGTGTGCAAATTGTCATTTTGACAAAGACAGATAGAGTAGTAATCTGGGGTGAAGATGGTGTTTTGTTTGAAATATGCGTGTGTTTGCTTGCAGGATAAAGCTCTGGCTGCGCTTGCAATCGAGGACAAGAAAAGGCAATATAATGCTGCTGAAAAGTATCTTGAAGATGTATTGCAATCAGCTCTTTCTACCTCAGAAGATGCTTAGAAAATTTAACTCATTACTGCTATATATTACATTATCAGAATTAGATGTGTGATTTTGATTGTGTATTTAGTGGTTGTCACACATGACTTTTTTCTAGAACAAAGAAATGTGTAAGATAAAAATATTGAGAATTTCTCTTGTAGGGGTTTTGATTTTGTCAGTTGCTGTATGATAACTCTTTTTTTGGTGGAATTGCGATAAGCGGGGTGAAATTTATGCCCCTTTGAGATGCAACGCACTATGATAGACCAGAAAATGATATGCCTGGGTAGAAAATGATGTTTTATATACTGTTTTGAACTTTAAGATATACTGTAATTGTTTATACGATACTTTATATTCAGTAGGAAAAGGAATCTAGAGATTGAATTTCAGGTGAAAAAGCTAATTCTAACATATCCTAAATTTGAAATGACAAATCACAGGCTGAATACCATTACATGTCAAAGCCATAATGTTTTTGCCTTTATAAAATGGGTTAATATGAATCTGTAGAAATTGCTGCCACATGTCAAAATTCTAGTGTATGTTGGCGCACCAATAAAGCGGTGAAGATTTAGACATGGTCCAGTATTCCAACGGTGAGTCCCAGCCAGTCAGAATAGCCGGTTTCAGACATAATTACTTCGCCTTTAAATCACAGATCAGATACTCTACCAACTGTCTGTAGCCAGTCTTAGGAGGGCATAGCACCCAGTAAAGGAACTATTGAAGTTCGAAGGTGTCGGGTTACAAAGTACTAAATGTTTTAAGGATTTGTGGCAAGCACTGATGGGTGTCGATTTAAAGATGGCTGATGGTACTCATTGATCAACAATCTCTCATTTAACAATGGTGACATTCAACAATCACCAAGAGTCATACTTGCTAGTCATTTGGAAATAAAAAGCAACAAGAACATAATATGCTTTACGGTAAAGATTGAATATTTGAGTAATGAATCTTTGAGACTGTTCATGTTTTCATTTCCACTAAAATATAGAGCTCAAAGACAGCATCAGTATGAACTTACACGTTTGAGCAATTTCACGAGTTTGGTTTTTTTGAGATGGGTTCAAATTAAGACGATGGCCTATATGACCCTTAAACACAAATATACACATGTTATCCCAACCACGAGTCATCCAAGCCTTGCGGAGCTTGAAGAAGCAAGCCTAGAGTAGCGGCCTATTACCTTTTTCAGGCCCCTTTTATATTCTATTAGTAAAGCGCTAGCGCCCCTATAGAGTCGGGATATTCTGCTATTAATGAAACTGAAAGAAATAAAAAAACCGGTGCCTTTCGTATAGAGCGAGACTTGTTATTACTCATTCCATACTGGGGAAGAATTGCAGGGGATAACACTTTAAGTAACCATGATATGATTTAATAGTGTCGAGATATGATGGATTTACAACCAATAACATTCGATTTAGGGTATCCAACACCTCTTTGCAGCAAACAATACTACTGTTCTCTTTCCAAAAGTACTGAAAAAAGGTTTATCAGGATAAAATTTTAAACAATGCACCACATATTACAAAAAGACCATAAACACTGCTTCAATCAGCAATTAGACTGCTGCCTCTTAAATAAAAGTATTATCAAAGTTGCTGCTCAAGACGTGTCGTCCGCATAAATCACAGATAGCATGCAAACACTGAAAATAAGGATATTCATCATTGTGTTAGGAAGACAAATTCAAATAGAAACTACGAAACCAAGGGCTAAAAAAATTCCATCATCCTTATCAAGGGATTCTAAAAGCATGATGTAATTGGATAAATAAAATACTTCTGACTAACTAATTAACCTTTCAACGGATTATGTAGTCATAACCTCCGCAAGAGTGTTCACCACTTCTTGGATGCAAGCCAATCTTCTCGTTGGGAACGAACCAATCACCTAAACATGAGAGAATACAAAGATGTGATATCTCATGGTGTTTGATGCCAATACAATATAACTCCTCGAACCATTACCATATTCTTAATGATAGCCTTAATACTATGAAACCAAAACTTGAGAGTTAACACATGCATACCCATAATTAGCAGCAATTTCAACCTATGAGTGTCTACAGGTCGTTTTGGGTTTACTTTTTTCGGCCTTACGGGTCACACAAGTAGATTTTCAGATGTACTAAAATAGAAACGATGTTGATTTCACACAAGTAGATTTTCACGAGGGAGAAATGAAAAGATGAATTGTATTAACCTGGATAACTGCGTTTAATCTTCCAGGTTATTGGTTTCGCCAAATGGGCAAATTCTCTGGAAACGCGATTAAAGCCTATAGTGCAAATAACATAAAACAAGTTTCAGAACAGCTCAAAAGCAACAAGACTTACAACCAGATATTATCAGCTTTATAAAGGTCCTCAATATGTGTCTTTAACTATCATTATACGAAAACCAAGCTGGTCGTACCAGGCACAAGAACAAGTGAAGTAAAGAAATATATATTTCCTCTGTCCTAATGAATAAAATACTAACCTTTCACATCCTTGTATCCATTCTTCAAGCGAATATAATCGGATTCGGAAAATATTATGGTCTCGTCTGCAAACAAAAGTGAAACAATTCAAGGCATTCAAGTGATTGTTTGCGTAATTTAGGATGATGCCTTAATTATGTCATGGTAATGAAACTGAAAATGTGTCGGAAGAAATGACGAAGATCTAATAGTCTAGTATTAAATTGATTATAATCTTTAATATATAATTTCATGTTAGAAAAAACAAACAATATTAAAGGGGATGAGAGTTTCAGGTGTGGTTACTTATGAAGCGGGTATGCAAGTGTCGAAAGTGCAGTTACTATATATGAACGGGTCGAAAGCAGCAGTAGCTAGTAGATATAAAGATAAGGGTCCTCCGTCACTTATGAATGCGTCAATTCAGATTATGTTCCATATCCAACTTAATAGTTATACATGTACAGCCCGACCACCCATTTTGGGAAACATCCTCCCTCGCTTTTGTGCTTGGTAGAGTGGAATAGTCGAATAGATATGCATATAAGGATCATATGGGACAAAAGAAAACAGAAGCATGCATATCTAATATACAATATAACCTTCGTTGACATTGCATACTAACGAAAGCAACTGCTCCTCGATGGCTTTCTCCTGCTCTGCACACCCAACAACCACAATTCAATCAACAATCGTGACAAATGCCAAGAAGAAATAGCATGAAAATGGAGAGTATCATATGGGAGAAAAGAAAACAGCAGCATATCTAATATTCAATAGAACCTTCGTTGACATTGCATCCTAACGAAAGCAACTGCTTATCGATGGCTTTCTCCTGCTCTGCACACCCAACAACCACAAGTCACTCAACAATCCGTGACATAGGCCATGAAGAAATAGCGTGAAAATGGAGAGTATCTTAACCTTTCAGAGCTTCGTATACAAAGTTCTCAAAGACACGCCTACTCTTCCATATGAGCTTTGTACCTGCACACATGAAGAAACAAATGTAAGCACTCATAAAGGATCTGATGCAGCTTTAATGGGTTCCTTAAACAATTATGATACAGCAATTTGTCATTCTCATGTAAATGATTAACTGTCAGGTTCGACCCGCTGAACATAGAGCTCAAACCAAGCCATCCCTTTGAGAAAGTAATGAATCATAATTACCAAATCTATAGGTGCAGCAAATATAACCAACAGCTCTTAACACAAAGTGGAGAACTAACAAAAAAATTGGATTGATTGTGACTTTATATACTCTAACATAAAAGAGAGAAAATATTGGACTGTACGACAAAGGCATACAATAAACACTAGTATGACAGACAGGGCCACAGGGGGCACATAAAGAAGCAAGGCAACCAAAATAACAAAAGGAAGCATGTCATGGTTCATGCAACCTACCCATTTACATGCAATTTATATTAAGTCTTGGGGGAATGGTGATCATTTATGCAAATTATATAAAGTCGTTGCGGAATGGTGATCACTTATGCAAGGCAGGCAAGGATCTAGTATAGTCTATATACCCAAAAGAAAAATAAACTAAAGCCATTAGCCTATGATTATTTTACTACGCATATAGTCAAAGGTGAAATGGCCAGGTTGGTAATGAGTTGCCTACAAAGATATATGTAGCATTTGCAGCTGGAGTTAAGAAAAACAAATTAAAACATTTGCATGGACTTAAGAAACAATTAAAGACGTGATGATTAAAAACAATGATTGTACAAATGATGACTCCGTCAAGAGAGATTTTACATACCAATGACTGTACGGGTTGAACGAGTGAAATTTATGAGTGTACATCGGCCATCATCACAATGGCATAGGACAGTTGCTTCATATACACCCGCGATGTTTTCTTCCAAAGCCTCCAACGTAATAAAGAAGGAAAAACCATAACAATTTGGCGAAAATCTGACTTTGGTAACATCAGCTTCATATATATTTTCCTCCTCACCCTTTTTAACATACTAGCAAGGAACAGAAAATATATAAATGTGTGTAAGTAGATGAGTAAAAATTACTGGTCATAAAAAGCTAGTCAATGCACATAAAAACCAACCATTGCATTAAGCTTGTTGAATGCAGCAACAGCAAAGTTGCCCACAACTTGAACAACTGGATGATTAAGCTGGAGGAAATCTCCCTTTAATATAGCAGCAAATCTTATACGTTTTTCACCATATAATACACCCAGTTGGAATAAATTTGAACTATATTGGTATAGAACAAAGTAGATATGTAGATTGATATGGAAAAAAACAGCGTGGTAATGTACATACGTAATCCCGTTGCCACCCAAAATTGTGTTTAAACAAAAACCAACATTTATACTCCTCTTCATTCACTGGAGCAAACAGGATACGAGAATCAAGTGGATACATCAGCTCATCAGGAACATATTTGAGGGAGGAGGAACCGGAAAATTCGGCGGCCAAATCCACTTTGAATTTGAGAATCTGGTAAAACAAAAACAAATTTATCTTTTTTTACTACTAGTAATAAACATGATAAATCACCTAAGCACGCCTCTTCTAGATTTTCATCTATTTTGTGGAGAAAAAAATTGCTAGAAATTTAGTATAAGAATTGTTTCAACAACTACAACCCCCTAACCAATTTGTTTTCTTTCTTTTTAGCAGAAACTTATGAACCTAATATTTGAAAATAGAAACAGCAAGCAAGCAGAAAACAAATATGATAAATTTAAATGAAAAAATAAAACATTAACCATTTGAGATAATAAATGGCATGTTCTGCTACGCTTCTAACTTTCTAAACCCAGGCTTGTACATTGTGTAGGGTAATGGTTTGGCGGATGGTGTATGATGGATTGAATAGAGAGGAATGAAAGATGATCCTTCTTGGTCTTTCCAATACACCATTAAGGAGGTAAGGTTGGTCTACACACAAGGTGTGCGTTCCCATGTATCTGAAGCCATTCTATGAGATGGAAATGTAGGATACATGGCATAGCCCTTGTTGTGGTAGGGTAATGGGTTCCTAGTGATGCCTCTTATCTTTCCGTCTTGATCATTGTGGGTGGATGGTTGAATGGTCTTGGTGGAAAGATATAGGGGAAATGTAGCTAGATGGTGGGTGCAAAAAGGTAATTTTCAGCTGCTTCTTATAGTGGATGCAGTGATGAAGAGTTCCTCTGTTTTGACAGAAAGTAGTTTCATCAGAGAGTGTTATAGTTACATCTGGTATTGGCTAATGTTTCATTTGTTGTATTCTGTCTTTGGGTTTGTCCAATTTGACAGTTGAAACTTATATTGTACATTTGTTTGAAGATTAATATAACTTTACCTTTGCATCAAAAAAAAAAAAAAAAAAAAACTTTCTAAACCCTAACCCTTTTTGTCTTCTCTAAAAGTTTCTGGATCAACTGAAAAAGCCCAACAAGTTTGCTTATTTTATATTCAAAAATTATAAAGGTAATAAAACCGTAGCCAAACAAATCAATTTTAGACCAAACCAACATCAGATTCCAATATATATACATTACCCTTATACAATGGCGCAGCAAAAAACAACTTTTTGAAGGTGCAAAAACAAGGTCGTTTTGGTTTTGGGCCGGAGCGGCGTGAGTGACCTGGCCCAGTTTTGGTGGCCTTGTATATATACACAAACGCGGGACAAAAACACACACACAAACACAGAAAAATAAAGATCGAGCTACTGAACGAAGATCGTCTGTTGCTGCATGTAAGTTATACTTTCGGTGATCGTGTTCAACATTTGTGTTTTTTAGTTGTGCCGTTTATAAGTGCTGATTCGCGAGGTATTGTTGTTGCATGTTGTGTTTTATGAGTGTGCTGTTAATTTTGGCTGCTAATTAACTTATAACTGTTTTAGGGGTTTTGTTTGAAACAATGTGTGGAGCATCGGATTAAACTTGGATTAGGTTATCGTGTTTAAGATTTGTGTTTTTTACTGTAATTTGCATGTTTTAAAGTTTTGATTCGTCAGGTAATGTTGTAGTTTTCGACTGTTTTGTTCATTAGGCAGTTTAAAGTGATAATTGTTCTAGGGTTTTTGATTGGAATGATGTGTGGAAGATTCTATTAGGGTAGATATAGAGGGTTTTTTTTTTTTTTTTTTTTTTTTTTTTTTTTTAATTTTTTTTTTTTTATTATTATTATTTTTTTTATAAATAATGGAAGTGGATAGGGAAGGGAAATTAAAAAAAAGGGTGTTCTTGAGTTTTTTTAAGGAAGTAAGGGGACGGGAAGGTGGGAGGGAGGGAATGGACGGGCTTTTGTGTGTAAAGTTGAGATCAATATAGATTTTATATTTGTCATATATTCAAAAAACCAATTTTAACCATACATTTTTCATCTAAATTATTAAAAAAAACCATTTTTCATTCTTTTTTTTTAAACAACATATCTTGTAAACGGTAAATCTTCAAGTTACAAAAAATACACAATTGCAACGAGAATTAAGTTATCTATCTATAGATATGCAATTCTCTATACTTTTGACGAACTTTCTTTTTTCAAAATTTCCGCTCAGAAAAATCACACGTGATTTTTCTCGGCGGAAATTTTGAAAAATAAAAGTTCATAAAAAATATATAGAAATGCATATCTATAGAAAGACAATGTAATTCTCGTCGCGATGGTATAATTTTTTTTTCACCTAACGATTAACGATTTGCGAGATATTTAATTATTAGAAAAAGGTGAAAGTTTATTTTTTTTGTTTTGATCAAAAAATGAATGGCAAGATCTATGATAAATATGAGATCTATATTGAACTTTTGCCTTTGTGTGTATATGTAATCCGCCTATAACACTGTGTTCTCAAGTCAAATTTTAAAGAATGGAAGGGGATGATATATGAAAGGGAAAGTAATGAATGACACTATGAATAAAGTGGTTATTTTTATTTGTGTTTTTGAGTTTTTATTTTAAGTTGGAAGGATTACATTTAGTTGAATCCACTTCAACAAGGAACCATACATTTTTATTGTATCAGTTTACAAATGAGGCAAATTATCAACATAAAACAAATTGCAAACTAAAGAAATACATAAATATCAGTTCAAAATTATAAAGCTTATTCGGATTGGATACATAATCTGTGCACATATTAGTTCACAAATGAAGAAAAATACCAACAAAAAAAATTGCAGGCCTTCACACGAGAAGAACAAATTCACAAAGGCCCTCAGATGAGAGTACTTAAACAAAAGCAAACGACTCCTTCAAATAACAGTTAAAGTAGGAAGCAAGAAATAATGAAAATAAGTTTCAAACGAAGCGATAATCATCACCCACCAGTAACACAATCCGAATAAGCTTTATTCATTCGTCTAGGCCCATCAAGGTCTTCAGATAATACACTCTGTCTTCAATAGGAACGCCAAAAAGTCCACGTGTTTTGTCCGGATGTTCCAGTAAAAACACATACGCAGGTTGTATAGCTTCGGGATCAAGACCCAGGCACTGCAATTCTTGGTATTCTTGGTAAATTTCCTTCTCAGTATACACATGTGGACGAGAGTTCTCAATTATCTTATAACAAGTAGATAACAACAAGATCAATAATATATATATATATATATATATATATATATATATATATATATATATATATATATATATATATATATATATATATATATATATATATAAACAATAAACTACTACTAATCTATGTTCTAAATAAACTGAGTACCTTAGAATTCATGTCTAGAGCATGGACTATATTATCAAGAGGGTCCGCAATCTTACTCCGTATTGGATCCTCTTCATCAGCTTTTCTTTTTTTACTCTTTGATTTAGTTGGGAGCTTATCTGATTATGGTGTTGGTGATGTAATATGGATGTCATCATTAGTGTCGAAATTATCTAAAGTGAACCCGTTGTTCTCACACAAGGGATTAATTTCTTCAACTGTTTCTGATTGCTGGTCATTGTTTAGTCGATTTCTTTTCTCTTAACAGTTACAACATAAGCACCTGTCGCTCTATCTTTTGCCCACAAAGCATACATTTCATCATAACAGTTAACTTGTATAGTCTTTAACTTGTAAACATCAGGATTGTCCTATACATTAAAAATAATTAATAAAAAAAATCAAAAATCAATCAATAATTTCACATGAATTAGATAGAGCATACCTTCTTGAGTACTTCCCATACCTCATCTTCAGCCTCAGTTAACCTGGTACTTGGGTTCCATGCATAGCCACTCAATGAAACGCCTTTAAAAACATCATGTAACCGGGTAAAGTACTTTTTGAGAGTCTTGATTTGATTTTTCAGTTTTTCTTTCTCAAAAGTAATATTAAACTTATCACTTAACGCCTTCACTATATTATTATATGCATGAGGCGAGAAAGTACCGTTAGGGCTATTTCCGGCATTTTGTTCTTTAAGCATGGCCTCGATGAATGCAACATCCATCTGCTCATTCCACGACAATGCCTCCTTCTTCGTGGTAGCTCCATCATTAACATTTTTGGAAGCTCCGTCATTTTTGCCCATTGTTAGTTTTTGTATATCAAACAAAGAATCATTATTACAAGCTTTAAGAACAATCAATATATAAAAACTAAACAATAGATTATACACAGTAATTGATTAAGTAAGGAAATTCCAAATACGAATAACTAATCATACAAAAAAAAAGTCTCGATAAATTATATTCTAACAATGATGAACAAAATAAACAAATAGTCTAGATAGGTTATGTTTCATCGGAGAATACAAGTTCAAACACTAAATAGACATATTAATTTCATTGTTCGGATTCAAAGTATAATCACTCCACATGTCATCTACAATTGAGTTTCTAATTTGTTCACCGCTCTCATCTTCGTCTCTTGTACCATGGAGTTCTTCATCTTGCGATGCATCTAACATCTCGTGTGTCACTTCATCTTCTAGTTCTTGGTCACGATCTACCTCAAGTAAAAAGTTATGCAAGATACAACATGCCAAGAATATGCCTGATTGTGTATCGCATGAGTAAAATGGTTCTGTTGTACTTACCATGCGATCCACAATTAGTCATATTCTTGTCATGTTGTATCTTGCCATGTGGAGTGATTATATTTTGAATCCGAACAATGAAATTAACATGTCTATTTAGTTTTTGAATTTGTATTGTCCTTTAAAACATAACCTATCTAGACCTTTTGTTTATTTTGTTTATCATTGTTAGAATATAATTTATCAAAGACTTTTTGGTGGATGATTACTTATTCGAATTTGGAATTTTCTTACTTAATCAACTACATGTGGATAATATATTGTTTAGTTTTTATATATTGATTTTTCTTAAAAGCTTGTAATAATGATTCTTTGTTTGATATACAGAAACTAAAAATTGGCAAAAATGATGGAGCTTCCAAAAATGTTAATGATGGAGCTACCACTAAGAAGTAGGCACTATCGTGGAATAAGCAGATGGATGTTGCATTCATCGAGGCCATGCTTAAAGAACAAAATGCCGGAAATAGACCTAACGGTACTTTCTCGCCTCATGCATATAATAATATAGTGAAGGCGTTAAGTGATAAATTTAATATTACTTTTGAGAAAGAAAAATTGAAAAATCGAATCAAGACTCTCAAAAAGTACTTTACCTAGTTCCATGATGTTTTTAAAGGCGTTTCATTGAGTGGCTATGCATGGAACCCAAGTACCAGGTTAATTGAGGCTGAAGATGAGGTGTGGGAAACACTCAAGAAGGTATGCTCTATCTAAATCATGTGAAATTATTGATTGATTTTGAATTTTTTTATAAATTATTTGTAATGTATAGGACAATCCTGATGTTTACAGATATACAAGTTAACTGTTATGGTGAAATGTATGCTTTGTGGGCAAAAGATAGAGCTATAGGTACTTGTGCTGTAACTGCTAAAGAGAAAAGAAATTGACTAAACAACGACCAACAATGAGAAACAGTTGAAGAAATTGATCCCTTGTGTGAGAACAACAGGGTCACTTTAGATAATTTTGATACTAGTGATGACATCCATATTACATCACCAACACCACAATCATATAAGCTCCTAACTAAATCAAAGAGTATAAAAAGAAAACCTGATGAAGAGGATCTAATATGGAGTAAGATTGCGGACTCTCTTGATAATATACTCTATGCTCTAAACAGGAATTCTAAGGTACTCGGTTTATTTAGAACATAGATTAGTAGTAGTTTATTGTTTATATATATATATATATATATATATATATATATATATATATATATATATATATACACACACACACACACACACACACATACATATATATATTACATTGATCTTGTCATTATCTACTTGTTATAAGGTAATTGAGAACTTTCGTCCACATGTGTATACTGAGAAGGAAATTTACCAAGAACTGCAGTGCCTGGGTCTTGATCGCGAAGCCATACAACCTGTGTATGTGTTTTTGCTGGAACATCCGGACAAAACACATGGAATTTTTGGCGTTCCTATTGAAGATAGAGTGTATTATCTGAAGAGCTTGATGGGCCTAGACGACTGAATAAAACTTATTTGGATTGTGTTACTGGTGGGTGATGATTGTCGCTTCGTTTGAAACTTATTTGTGTTATTTCTTGCTTCCTACTTTAACTGTTATTTGAAGGAGTCGTTGGCTTTTGTTTATGTACTCTCATGTGAGGGGCTTTGTGAATTTGTTCTTCTTAATTTATTTTTTCTCGTGTGAAGGCCTGCAATTTGTCTTTTGTTAGTATTTTGCCTCATTTGTGAACTGATATATGCACAAATTGTGTATCCAATCCGAATAAGCTTTATAAATTTGAACTGATATTTACATATTTCTTTAGTTTTCAATTTGTTTTATGTTGATACTTTGCCTCATTTGTAAACTGATACAATAAAAATGTACAGTTTGTTGTTGAAGTGGATCAACTACATGTGATAAGAGTAAATTATGTTTTGAGGGTATATTCGTAATTTGGGTAGCTTTCTTTCCCGTCTTTCCAACTTAAAATAAAAACTCAAGAACACAAATAAAAATAACCACTTTCTTCATAGTGTTATTCCTTACTTTCCCCTTCCTATCTCATCACTTTCCATTATTTAAAATTTGACTTGAGAATAGAATGATAGTGTAATTGTTAGTAAAAACTGTGCTTATAGGTGTTAGGTTTGGTGGTGTTGTTGATTTGGACCCTCTTTTGTGTCCAGTTGTTGCGCTGTATAATTTTGTAGCCTTTGTTGTGTGGTTATGCCCCTGGTAAAATGTAAGACTTTAGTCTAACCCTTATTAAATTCAATAGTTGACAAATTAAACCCCATTCTTAAGTATATTGTTCAAGATCTTTGGTTTGAGATAAAACAACACTTGTAAGATTGATAAGAAAAATCTCAAAAAGCTACAATGATATAGAATTTTTTTGAATTACCATTCAGAATCTTATTTACTTATTTTATATTAAGAAAATGAACTAAATGCCTCTTAGCGATATAAATGGTTTGTAGTTTTGTACTCTAGAAATTATGTCTAAATACTCCATAGTTTCTAAACTAAAGGTTTAATTAAAAGAATAGAAATGCACCGGTTGTCATTGACTCATTGCTAATGTCACATATCTAGAATTCAATGTATAATCAAATTGTGGTGCAATGGTGTTGTGTTTTTGTGTCTGTTGTTATATCTTTAGAGTTTCCAAACTTTGGGATTGTTTTTATAATTTGGCAGCTCACTATGTATGTGTTCTTATGTCTTAATTTGTGTTTTCTTGTTGTTGTTGCTGATGTTGTTGGGATGGGAATTATGTGCGTGGGCCACTTTTTTGCCAAATATGATGCCAAATATGATGTTGCTGATGTTATTTATGCTATCTTTATATATATATATCAACAACAACAACAACATACCCAATCCCGCAAGAGCGGGGTATGGGGGAGGTAGAAGTGTAGATAGATCCTACCCCTACCCCAGGCAAGGCCTAGGAGTAGAGAGACTGCTTCCAGGGAGACCTCCAGCACGTGCACAAGTGTGAGTGAAAAAGAAACCCAAGGTGCATGGAGCAAAAGAGCAACAAGACAAACAAAGCACAAAGTACCAAACAAAGAACAAGGAGCAAAGCAAGAAAGGCAAGCAAACAAAGCATAGAGGAACGCAAGAGAAACAAGGAACGAAAAGGCAAAACAAACACTAGCAAGAACGCAAAGGCAAGCAGGCACCAGGCAAGGAGACAACACAAAAACAAGCAAAGCAACGCAAGGGGCAAGAGAAAAGGCAAAGCAAAGGACAAAAGCTAAGGCCAGCAGGGAAAAAGCTAAGGCAAAGAGAAAAGAAACACCACTAGCCTACTAAAAACTAAAAAGGGGGGCAAGCAAAGTGCCCAAAACGCCTAAAGTGCAAAAGGGCCTACCAAACCTAAAACGCAAAGGGGCAAGGCAAAGACAACCTACCACACGATCTAAACTACCCGCAAGTTCTAATCCTAGCTATCCACTCGTTCCTATCTGAGATCATGTCCTCGGACAAGAGAAGCTCCTTCATGTCTAGCCTAAGTCTATCCTCCCACCTGAGCTTAGGTCTTCCCCTCCTTCTCAAACCTTCGACCCTCAGCTTTTCGACTCTCCTTACTGGCGCCGTCTGTGGCCTTCTCCTGACATGACCGAACCACCTCAACCTTCCTTCTCGCATCTTCGAGATAATAGTTTCAACTTCAAGTTCTGCTCTGAAAACTCCGTTCGGTATCATGTCAAGCATGGTCTTACCACAAGTCCACCTTAGCATCCTCAGTTCTGCCACTTCCACTCTGTTAGCTTGGGCTTTCGTGATAGGCCAACACTCTGACCCGTACAAGAAAGCGGGTCTGATCGCCACCCTATAAAATTATATATATATATATATATTATTATTATTATTATTATTATTATTATTATTATTATTATTATTATTATTATTATTATTATTATTATTATGTCTTTAGTTCCCTACTTTCACATTTTTTCCCAATGTAAGTGCTCTACTATGTTTGTATGTATCTGGGTATTGTACTTCTAACAACTTGTTAAAAACCTCACTAAACTATTACATTGTTGATATAAAAACGTTAATGTAATCTGCGACATGGGGAAAGTACGTGTTTGCCAAGAAATCGAACATGAAAAGTGAAATCTATAGCCAAAACTTTGAATCTGAAAAAATAAGAAGGAATAAGGCAGCTGGGGGTGTCGCTTGTGGTGGTGGCTACCTTGGAAGAAGGAGGTGATGAGACGAATTGGGCAGTTCAAGAGTGGAAATGTGAGAGTAAAGATGGTTGCTGGCGTTGGAGTGTTGGAGAAGAAGGGATATGGATAGTGGCTGCCATATTTGATGGTCTCTTGAACATTGATCGAAGATAAGTTGTTTAATATAGTTGATTGCAGATATAACGAAAGTGGGATGGTAATCTATACTACCTTATAATGTATTTAGGACATCTATATTTAGAAGTCTTAAAATGTTTAAGACAAAAACATTGCTTTAATAGGAAAGATGCATACACATGTAATTAAAAGCCTAGAAATTTAATTGTCTTTAAAAAGACTGGGTTGTTACAAGTATAGCCTTGAATGCTTGTAATTTTTGAAGACTTACAAGAAAATTATCAAGCATATTGTACAACCAAATTAAACACAATTCCTGCATTAAATGTAACTAATACAAATAATAAAACACATTATACAAATATTCAAGTCCGAACGAGCAACAGGCCAAATGGGCTTGAGCCCGAATGGGTGCGGGCCAAACGGGCTCGAGCCCGAACGGGCACGAGTCAACAGGCTCAAGCCCGAATGGGCACGGGCTAATCGAAATTCTTGATATCCGTAAATTTGTTGTAAAAAATAACATAAAAACTAAAATACATGATTCACCGAAAAATTTATTTCAGGATATCCGCCGCTGCAACGCGCGAATACCCTGCTAGTGACTAAAAAAATGATAAAAGGTTAGCATACATGTTTGAATATCATTTAACTTGTAAAACTACTGCAATTTCAGTAAATATTTGGCATATATTTGCAAACTAACCAGTGTATTGACCAACTTATGAACTATTAGGAGCTAACATTAAGTAGAGTACTTACATCATGGTAAAATTAGTAGAGTAATTATTTTGGGAAAAAAAAAGGGGGTGAAAGCAGAGAACTATTAGAGTCCTTTTTCCCTAATAAAAACACCTAAAATTTTCACCCATGCAGGGGTGAGCAACTGAGCATAATTGGTCCAAAACCAAACTAAGTAGTTTTTTTTTTTTTTTTTTTTTTTTTTTTTCATTTTCTTTATTTTATTATTTTTTTATAGACTTGTAAGCCAACTAAAATGAGCTCAATCAATATGGTTGGGGTTATGAGCTTATATGATGATAAGCCATGCATGTGTAGCACTCAACATATGTATCTGGTCTGTTTTCCTAGTGTAAAGTTTATGACTAAACGAATTTGTAATCATCTGATTTTGTAATAGTAGCACATACCCAGATTAGAAAACTTGAATCCACCATCAACAGGAACTAACTTGCTTATTGTGTCTGCTTCTAATATTCATCTAGTACCCTGAAATTGATCGTCTCTCTATTCACATGTTTAGCTGAATGGCTCGTTCCCAACGAGAAGACTGGCTTGCAACCAAGAAGTAGTGAACACCCTCGTGGGGGATACGACTACGTGACTCCGTTAAAAGGTTAATTAATTTGTCTATGCATTGATTTTATCCATATGTGTCATGCATGCCTCCTTTTGAGAATAGTTAGAAGTTTTCTGATGTTTTTTTATTCTTGGAGTTCTAGTTTTTTTATGCACTGTTGGTTACTGAATTTGTTTAGACCGAGTTCAACATACTTAAGACCTTTTTATTTATTATTATTGCCAGTATTCTCATGCTACAACTGAATCACTCAATGATGCTGCTGGATGTCTTCAGTAGAAAGCGGGGATACTTGAGTGCATGTTTGGTGGTTGATCTGCCTAAGTAATTTTTGTAGCCTCCTGTTAAAAAGTGTCTCATACTTCTATATAAGTTATTTTGGGACGAGATGAGGGTGTCAATGTTTCATGTTTAAATGTTAATTTACGAAGCTGTTATTTACATTTGGTTTTTGTTTAAATATCTAGGAGATGGGCACATTGTAGAGATAGTAGCTTAGGCAATGACTTGTACTCTTGTAGTACTTGCAAAATGATCGACCTGGGTCAAGTCTCGTGTTAAAGACGTCGTTTTTTGTTATTAATAGTATATTATTATTATTATTACTATCATCATTATCATTTTTGTTGTTTTGTTATTGCTATCGCCTCAGCTTTGTCTTTTTGTTTCAAATCAAAATGCCAATTTCTATTAAATTGTTTTTGAACTGTACTTGGTTTTTAATTTACGAGTACATACATCGTCATAGCCTCGTAGATTAATAATTTATCACGGCAGTGTTTAAGATAATAAGACGGACCACATAGGCTTTGTCATGCAAATTTTCAAATCAAACAAGCCGATGCCAATTGTTTCAACAATTGCCTCTAGCTTTGAATGAATCTGTTGAAAGCAAAAGATACATTGTGACAACAATCGACAAACCATGTACTACCTTATTATGAAAGCTAAAATTCAACAAAATTCAATCACAGGAAAAAGTATTCCAGAGCTGAGATGACAGTCTTAACCTTTGATAACGGATATACATGTACTACCTTATTATGAAAAAGTAGATACCTCCTAAAGAGCAAAATTTAAGCAGTAAACGTCATATATGCTTGCTGCTTTTGTCGAAAAGAGGCTAGGTTAATTCTTAAAGAAACCATAAAAGTTGATTAATTCCTCCTGACCAACGCTGCAGCAATCCCACCAGCAATAAGTCCAATAGCAGTAGCAGTAATGCCAATCCCAATCACGCCATCTGCAATATAAAAAATTGTTTTTTAAGCAAATCCTGACACTAATATCACAAATATCCACAAGAAATAAGATGAAGACCTTTAGTGATGCGATCTTCAATCGCCTTCTTGAGTGACAAAGCTTGTCTCCAGTCTGGTGCAATCTACAATCACACCATCAAATCATCCATAATCTCACTCAGAAAAATTACCATTTACTTTAAGCATACTCAACTTATAAAACACATTTGAGCAACAAGCATTAAGAAGGCACACATCGACATATGTAGAGTATCGCACGCCCAAACTTATTTCACACTGGACACATTCAACAATCACCAAGAGTCATACTTGCCCAGTCATTCGGAAATAAAAAGCACCAAGACCATATGCTTTACGATAAAGATTGAAAAACTGAGTAGTGAATCTTCGAGACTATTCATATTTTCATTTCCACTCAAATATAGAGCTCAGAGTCAGCATCATTATGAACTTATACATAGAGCAATTTCATGAGTTTATTAACTAGAATATATGAGCAATTTTATGACTTCGAACTGTCTATAAAGGCTGTTAGGTCTAAACTCCATCATGACATCCTAAAGTGAATGCAAGTCAAATTCTTCTATAATGGGTTATCAACCATAATAATTCAGGTAACTTACCAATTGTATTTTCATACATTCGCTTTTAAGCTGGTGACCTAGATGATCAAAGAATATATTATGCAAATACGCATTGTTATTTCTACTTCCTATGTTTATTAAAAATGAGGGGAGTAGTACACTAGATAGGAGGGGTAGCAAGATAAGAGGCAAATGGCCAAGTGCTACATTTCAGTTGTACCAGGGTCAGACAATATTCTACTTCATAGATTAGTTACAGAAGAAATATACGGATTAGACTTAACTAAGTTTTTATGTCAACTACTATACTGAACCATATTTTGACAAGAGTATGGTTTCTAGTAAAAAGCACAAATTGAAGTTCAAATGTTTTACGCTCAATTTTAAGTCCATTTTAAGGGAAAGTTCATGGTTTTATTAAAAACTAAAGCCTAAAGCATGGATAATATCAGAATAGAATTGAATTAATTTGAAAAATAAAATACAAATAAGCATGTTTAGCATATCATGCATTCTTTAAAGGATTAAAACACAGAAGATTTGAAGTTTGATTTCTGTTCTACATTTATGAAGAAAACTGGATTTTTATAGAAAACATATTTAGTTTTGATGCATAGCTAAAAATGATTATTTAAAACCCTGCGGAATAGACTTCTGTTAACGTGAGCTATTTTCTTCTTTTTCTTGTGAGGGGGTGCGAGGGGGAGGACTTCAAAGTGGTTGTAATGCAAAATGAGAGTACTTTTAGGAGCTACCTTACATGTTTCTTATCCTTCTGAGTTCTGAGCATAATTGAAACACTGCTATTTCTTACCAACAGATTAAAAGTACTAGCTGAGAAATAACACAAAGTGGCTGAACTACGCATATATATAGGCAGTCACTCACTATCAGCAATACCAAAATGACAAGCAATATAAAAATGAAAAGTATAAGATAGAGGCCATGATATAAAACAAAGAAAGAGAAGAAACCTCTAAACATTGGTCAAGAAGCATCCTACTCCTTGGAAAGTCACCACTTCGGTAGTATCCAACAGCCAGTAGGTATATTTTCTCCCTCTTTTGCAATGGGCTGCTGGTGTTCACAATTGAAGCTGCACACATAGCTTCAGTTAGCTTTTTAGGATTACATCTCTACAAATCACTTAACAGTGAATAGAGTGAAATACTAAAATATCTAGTTAGGAGAAAAGTAAGATTCATAAAGTCAATAAATTATAATCTCATGGTTTAGAAGGAAATCATGTCTACACTTTGAATGTAGCACTAAAAAAACGACCGCATCTTCAAGGATCATAACGAAGCATAAAGTGTATTGACTATACAACATTACCAATTTACCATATATATCTAAATATATATTTACCTTCAAGCATAGCTATTCCACGTTGCACGTCCTCTGGTTGCCTAGAATGAACCAATGCCCAAGATAAACGCATGATGCTCTCACTCTTTGCCTCATCGGAGTCATTAGCAGCCTCGGTAACTTCTTTCTCACAGTTCTGTTAAATATTAGGAATCATTAAGCAAAATACTTGTTGAAAAACTAAAGCAATATAATAATATGCTACATCAATAAACATTGAGTTAATAGTGATGCTAGAAAGCAAAATCAAAAGCTAGTGAGTGTCAAAAGTACATTCAGAGAACAAATGGCGGACAAAAATAAGCAATAAATTCATACATCCACTTAAAAGTATCATTTTGTAAGAAGATTGCCACATCCGTATCATACATTTATACTTAACCGTAAAAAATATATCACTAGAATAAACTATTAGCACTCAGAAAGTCACAACATTCATACTAAAGTTAGATCTGGTAGATATACAGGTTGAATCAAAAAACTTAAAGGGAAACTTATATGGCAGTTAAGCTATTAAGATAGCTGCAAATCTGTGTTAATTATGAGGTAACTTGTTAGCGGTGAACTTATACTTTTACATATAAAACAAACAAATATGATAGACACTTCAGCAAACCAACTAACCATCATAGAAACAAGATAATAAGAAAAGCACAACAAGATCTGAAATGATTCCACAAAATATTGAACTGTCAAAAGCTAAAAAAGTTAACCATCATAATACAACTTTTAAGAGAAGACTTCAATCGTCTAGCCATTAAAAGTAACACATCTCAGATATTTCTCATCATCATGTTGCTCTTAAATGCAGGCAGAACCACAGAAGCATTATTATCTTGCCAAACCTAAATGGTCAAACAACTAATTACACCAAAATTTTGCTTTAGATTAGGCTTCCAAGTCACTGAGCGAGTAGGAATAGTTTAAAAGAATATAGGTTAACCGTTAACACAAGTTACGCAGCAAATTCGGTTTCCAATACTATTTTCGATTAGATAGAGGTTTAGTTAACAAAACATTAACGGAAGCAAGAACAGAGATCAATGCTATTCAATTAAATTCAGTTTACTTAGCATACTAACGCATAATAAAGCCTTATGTAACACGTCTGTGCCATCAATGACTAAATCTACACATATATCTAGTTATGTACACAACCCAGACTCTCTTTTCATACTCAATCACGAACCACAAAAACCTAATTTTCTCGTCCTACAACCGCTTTAATCTCTCATCACGTATTACTACATATACATCCAATTCTAGCTCCCAAACACTCCCATTGTCACCAAAACAATATCAAAACCTAACCTAACCTAACCTCTCAATAGCAACATAGATCACATAAACAACAGACATATGCTAATCAAGCTATAAATAAAATATAAGTATCAGAAGACGGTTGTGAGTCCTCAGAGATCAATCCTATTCAATTAAACTTGGATTACGTAACATACAAAAGCAAACTGAATCCTTATACAACACCACTGTGCCTCAATCATCACTTATGAAGGATAACCACCCTACACACATATTCACATCTGACACCATCGTTTCTAGGTCGAATCGCAAACCACAAAAATTACACTCATCTTCCGATAGCAGTTATACTCTCTAACAACATATTCCTAGATACACATCCAATTCTAGCTCCCAAACACTCTTATTATCACAGCAATAAAACCAAAACCTAACCTATGCTAATTATCCGAATAGCTAAATCACTTGTTGATCATCAAATGTGTGCTAACAAAGCTACAGATAACAGTTTCAGCCGATCAAAAACCTAAAACAGTTCTACTCAAATCGCTAGGTTACAGTAAGGACATACAAAAGCACATTAAAACGTAAACATATATCTACACACGACACTGTCATCTCAGACTCGAATCACGACACGCAAAACTTATACTCCTCTTCCAGCAAACAGTTATAATTCGTAGTTTCTAATAGCATTCTACCACATACACATCCAATATTAGCTCCCAAACACTCCTATTCTCACAGGAATCAAATCAAAACCTAACCTAATAACAGGCTAACACATAACAAACAAACTACGATCCGAATAGCTACATCCGTGACTATTTAATCATAATGACAGTTAATTAAAAACCTAACAGAAATTTGTAGTCTAATCATTATTAGGTTACGGTAACGCAAAAACAATAGTATTATAAATCACGAGATAATGGATGAGAATGTACCGCGATGATGTCACGAGAGCACCAAGGGAGCTGATCTCCGCCGGAGAAGAAGGAGGTAACTGATTCGATTAAGTTGTTCATCTTTGTTATATCTTTGTTTGTTTGTTTGTTTGTTTTGATATCACCTCAAGGAAGGTGTTATAAAATGTGAGTCAGTTTATGGATTGCTTTCACCGCAAACAAATATATGTCGATTTATAGAATACCTTTTTTTCTTTATGTACAAGTATACTTTTGCATTGTTCAATTACACACGCGTAATGTGTATAAAAACCGGTTTTCTAATCGGCTCGTTTGGACCAGTTAACCGTTATCTAGATGGTTTCCGTTTTAATCGATCAAATTATATATTAAAAACTTTTTAAATAACTCAGTGATCGCTCATCCTACATTATAATAGGCTAAGATGCCACAATAGGCTAAGATGCCACATCATAAAGCCACGGCATCAAATAAATGCTAATTTCATTTTAGTTATTTTGTGCATCGATGGTATCAAGGGCCCGTTTGGTTTGTAGATGGTTTTAGTATTAGGATTTAAATTTAGATTAGGATTAGGATTAGGATTTGAATTTGAGTTGAAAGAAAAAGAGTTGTTTGGTTTGTATGTTGGGATATAAATTATGATTTAGATTTATAGTTATTTTAATTTTAAAATAATATCAATAATAAATAAGGCTTACTAAAATATATAAAATATAATTTTTGAAACAAAAAGTACACTGTGGTCTAATTATAAGAACGAAAAATAATTAAGAAAAAAAGAAGAATGAGAATATAGAAGTGGGACTTGTAAAAAATGTATGTGAAAAATAGGCACTGGGCAAAGGTTTTTCACATGCCTTAGTTTTTGGACCGAGTCTCAAACTTAAATCCAACAGACACAAACCAAACAAATGATTTTATCATAATGCCTAGCGCATGGGATAAACCCCATAAAACAAACGACACCTAAGTTTACCCACCAAGGAAAAATTGAGATTAGTCTTCATGTAATAACATGCCGACATCTCGAATGCCAACAAAAACCAAAGATGAACAACGATGACACATAAGTTTGAAAGATTGGAGTAATGTTAGAGAAATAACCTCATTCAGATGAAACCATGGTGTGGATACATTATGATGCTAAGGATACATAAATAGGAATACTAGGTAGCTTTTATGTTCCCAATCTTCGTGTGTGAGCAACTTTTCTAGCTGATTTTATGTTAGCATTAAATTAGACGATCATTCGTAAGTCAACGAGCCTTGTAATAGTTAAATGAATATGTTAAAGTGTAACAGGAAATATCATGCTAGATCAAATAATCAAATACCAACTGAGAATCTTATTGGGCCAAGCCCGGTTCTTCGTTTAGCGTATGATCCATTATTCTGGCCCATGTGGCCTTGTTTCTAAGTATAAATAGTTAAATACCCCCTCCTAACATGTTAGAAGGGGTGTGAATTCGGAGGAGTTCTTCATTTATTTTATAACATTTCACATACTAGTGTGTGTGGGGTTTTTGCTCTCCACCTCTCTATCTCTCTCTAACCTCTCGTTTTCTCTCTAGAATAATTGCAAAGTGTGAGTTTTGATGCCAAATGGGATCCCATAATTGGTACCAGAGCCACATGAAGATATAGGGTTAATTTCATAGCTTAGATCTTGGTTTCGATATTGTTTTTAATCATTTTGAGACCTAAAACGTGAACCGAGAACTTTCTAGATCAAGTTTGAGATTTTGTGGTCATATTTGTTAAAGTTATCAGTTTTATGTTATCTTGGGTTATAAATAAACATCTATCAAAACAAAATTGGATAAGAAACACTAGATTGGAAGTTATGGATGATTTTTAGTGAAAAGTTGCGTTTTTAAAAGTATTCGGTACTCGGTAGATTCACAAGATTTCGGTATATTCGAAATTTCTTGGTACATCCCGAGAATCAAAGAAAATATGGTAGATTCATAAGATTTTGTTGTTTCCTCGTGAAATATTGGCCTCCGGACCCAAATAAACCCCACGATTTGAAGGTTCGTATTAGAGTTGTTGCGATGATTGCAATTTGAACTAGGTTAGACATTTATTAAATTTATATCAAGTGGAACTTGACATTGTAAAATTTTGCACAATTACACCCTTAAACAGGGTCTATAAAATTTTATCGTCCTTTAGTTTTGTAAATATTATGTTTTGATTTTGGCAAAGTTTTTGTGTATCAATTATGAAATGTTAGTAAAATGTGTTTTTAATTTATGAGACAAGGAAAGAAGAAATATACGTGTATAATTTTTTTATCCAATCTAGTACATCCATTTAAAATACTGTAATAAAGATCACATTACATTTTAAAATGCATACCTTGGTCCCAACCAGTGTGAACCAGGCATTATTTGCGTTAACTCAATCATACATATTTCACATACTTATTGTTACAACATGGTGATATGCAACTATATAAATATATAATGTAGTTCAAGTAGTCTAGTTAACCAATTCACCCACTTTACCAATCCTTAAATAAACCGGATACGTAACACTCTTCTGCCCATTTTCATCTTCATTCCAAGCCTTTGTAAATTCGTTAACCGCATTCTCATTCAGCAACTCGACACCCTTTTCTTTCGCGGTCTGATAAGCGGACCACGACTTAATGTACATAAAAAACTCATCCAAGCTCATCAACTTTGTGCTTCTAAACTCAAAAGGACCCGTGTGATCACATCCATCAACCGGTCCAAAAGGAAACTTAATACTCGTATACTTGTCATCCACTAATCCACGTAACGAGTCCCAATAAGGCTTTGATTCTGAATAAAACTTTTGGAATATTGGGTCGAATTTATCATCTATTTCTGGAATGGTGTAACACCATGCTGCTATTACACCGTTTGGTTTCTTGAGTATGTATTTGACTTGGTTGTAGAATGTATCGTTGTCGAACCAGTGGAGTGCTTGTGCTACTGTGACTAAGTCGATACTTGACTCTTTCCCGATCTTTTGTTCTAATTCGGACATTGAAAGGGTGGCAGAAGTGCATTCGTAACGAATGTTGGGGAGTTTTGGCGCGAATTCAAGCTGTGTGTTGCTTGTATCAGTGCCGATTACACTCTTGTATATGCTCGCGAGCTACATGAATCAATATAAACCGAATCAAATGGTTTCTTACACTAAAATAGTGATTTATAATTATATGCTACACGATGGTGCATAATGCTGGTCCAAAGTTTCTTGTTTACTACTATTGTTCTGGCATTTTGGGCTACTTTTTGTCATACCATATGCTACATTGAAATAGGACTATTGGGCCTAATTGGTTATATAGATTACTAAAATCCTATTTCTGAAGATATCCTAGCGAATTAGTCGATACGTATAATGAACCGATTGGTTATACAAAATATTAAAACCGATCATACATTTATGGATTAATCAGTTTGAGAAGAAAAATAAAAGACTCAAACTGAACCAAATTTAACCTTACATGGTGTGGGTGTAATGTGGGGAAGGTGTAAATATAAATCAAAATAAAGTTACTGTACATTAGAAGAGACGTGTACTACTAATCCATCTTTTTCTTTTGTGTGTCTTTACTCTGTTTATATTTTTATTTTTTTATTAAATCATGTATCGTTAACTGATCAAAACTAGAGAAATTTGGTATAAAGGGGGTCATAAAACATTAAACGGAGTACAAATATTACATTAAAACACACGATTCGCGATTCATGAGCGGCTCATAAAACAAGAGATTGTAGATTTAAATTTCGTCTCACACATGTGCATAGTCTAAGCGCCCGTCTTAAGCAATATAATCTTAATTTATAAAAAGAAAAATGATTTGGATGCCTAAAACCTACACCTAAAATTAGACCTAAAGATGTGATTGGTTGATTTGAAAATTTGATTGGTGAGAAATGATGAAAGAGAAAAAGTGAATTACACTTGTCAAAAAATTAATGGTGTAGGTCTAATATTAGGTCTCATTGTTAGGCATAAATATCACCACTCTTATAAAAATTCTAACAAAATAAGCTCAGTTTATACCACAAATCGTGTAAACTTTATCTAAATAATATGAAAAACTCATGACAAAATTACACATTGAAGGTGATCCTTTAATTATTATTTTGTTTTAAAATTTATTTTGGTGTCTTTTGAGCATGCCTAGCAAAAACTTATACTTGCATAAATACTAAAATGAATATCAGTGAGAGAAAAAAAGACTTACGGAGACAGCAGCCTGACCACTGCCGGTGCCAACATCCCAAACGACGTCATGTGTAGGTGTCTTCGATGCGATGAAATCAAATAGTTGTTGTGGGTAACCGGGTCGGGTCTTAGAATATTGCTTAGCTTGTTTCAAAAACAAATTCGCCATTATTCTCAATGTTCTCTGGTAGGACTTATAAGTTGACTTAAAATGAGCCGATGGTGGAATGATAAATTATTAGATACTTCATTTGAGTTTAAATACATAAATGCCCTTATGGCTGTTCAAAGTTGTTACGAAATTGGATACGCCTTATGGTTTTGCATTCACATAAATTTAACAATGAAACACGTGATTAGAAAATGAACCAAAATTCGTTTTGATGAGCTGCTTCTAATCAAAATGCTCCCAAAAATAGTCAAATATATCAAAATTTGAAAACCCTATTAATCTTAGTTTATTTGTCTTATAAGCTTTCCAAAATTTACGCAAACTTATAAACCCCACTAAAATTAACACAAACGTCCCTCTAAAGACTAGCAAAAGTTAATGACATGATCTCAAATAGTCAAATATATCGAAATGGGTCCAACTAATGAAGTAATGATGGTTTAACGAAACAAGCCACCGACGATACAATATTGAAGGGTTATTTAGTGATATGATACTTTGGAGTTTGGATACATCACGATACAATATTGACAAACTCTTGTCACTTGCCGCTGGACGGGTGTGTTTGGCACGGAGTGGTGTGCAGCTCTTTGAGTGGTGAGCGGTGAGTAACGAGCATTTTAAATTTTAGTAGTCGTTTGACAAAAGAACGATGAGTTTTGGCTAATTTTTAAGAAGGCTAATTTTTAATGCTTTTTTAAAAAAGGATGAGCTGTGGCTACTGCTGACAGCTCACAGCTACTGCTCGCAGCTACTTTTAACAAAAACACATGTGGTCACTTGGGATATGATCTGGTTGATAGGTGTGGGGCGACACACAACACATAATGATGGTCCTAAACCACTCAGGAGTTGCTTAGTGGCAAAAGAGTTTGTGACTATCACTCTTTGATATGTGGGGTCTTAAGTTCAATTCCTGCTAGGTGCAAACAACTATAAAGTTGCCACACCAAACTCCTGAAAAAGGATGGCTTTACCTGGTTTGAGTTTGTGCGGCAGTGGGTTCAAACCATGTGAATTAGTGGGCCAAAATGTCGAAAACCATGGTTACCCAAAAAAAAAGTTTAAAATGCTAGTCCTAATGTTTAGACATTATCACTTGCGATTTAAACTTTAATTTATATGTTACTTATATGTCTTAACAAGATCAGCTATAGCCATACGGGTTTCTTGTGTACAACTTCCAACATGAGGTGTTAAAACTACATTATCAAGTCAAAGGTTGCAAAAGTCGAGAATTGGTGGTCGGGCGGTCGATCATCTTGTAGCTTGTAATCGGTTTGGGCAGGATTAATCATATTGGCATTTTTGGCAAATTTTGGGTATTTTCGTCAAGTTTTGGGTATTTCTGGCGAGTTTTATGTATTTTAGGCAAGATAATTTATGAAAAACAACTTGTAATAGATTTAAACAGTTACTATAGGTTATCAAAATAAGTTTACGGTAAGATTTGGATACTTTCGGCAAGATTTACATGTTTTCGGCAAGTTTGACCATAATTGACCGCCGTTGACCACAGTTGACCTATTTGTTTGACCCAATTATATAAATTGGCAAAGTTGGTGGCCCTGTAACGCCTAGGCAGCGATTAATCGACCATATAAACCCTTTTTTTATCAAAACTGATCAAGACCAATGAGTTACTCAGGCACTTCAGGTTCGTGTTCAAACACATCAAGCCCAGCCCCACGAAACGCCACACATGACAGGGTGACGGGCCAGCAGCTGGGGTGTTGTTTGATGGACCAAAATGAGCTCATTCACAGGCTAACAATTTTTGTAATATTATAATCTTAAGGAGGTCGGTGCAAGCGCTATAGTATATATAGAGAACGAGAATGGCAGCGGTCCGCCGCGTTGCGGGCGGGCCTGTTTTTTGGCCGAGGTGATTTGGCATAAATAAAGCAGGAATTTATGTTCACTAACAGTGCGTAAGCTAATTCAAAAGGAAGTTGGAGGCAAATGATACTTAAGATAATGATCGCGTCATTTCTGAATCGCGTCATATGACCAAACCATTCTTTTCTTTAGAACTTTTCCTTTTCATTGGCTTTATAAGTTCCCAGTTGACATACCATGAATAGGAAAAACTTCTTTAACAATGACTTCTTTTTCCTATTTCCACAAAAGAGATTCCCCAGGCTCCCAAGTCTAAAATAACATAAAATACCATAGTTTCAAACAGCTAATATTATTATACATACTTGAAAATTAGCAGTAAGTGTCACCGTATCGTTGGTGCTAATCCTGTAGCTTTGATTTCTTGCTACCCGGGCCTGCATCAGTCTTTCATTCTTTTGTGCATATTTGAACAGCTCTTTACAGCATCAAGGATAAAGTTTGGTCATTCTTTTGTAGCTTCTGAAGTGAAATACAGTTGAAACAGATGTGTAGTTCCTTCTAACGCTTGAAGATCGGGTGGCAGTTTGCCTGGGTTTTTATCTTCTAGTGGCTGCATAAGCTGGTTACAGTTTCTGACTATTGAGTCTGCTTTTTCTCTGAAACATGTCAGCGTTGTTGTATTAATGTGCTTTTAGAGTAAAATTGAACGTGAAAAAAGTAATTAGCATAAGCACAAATAAGATTGTATACCTTGATTGATTGATAGGATCGTAAATCTGTGCCAACAAATCGCTGTTTCTCCATATCTGTGACAACGACAATTAGCAAAAACTTAGTAGACCTTAAAATAGATCCTAAACTATTTGGCTTCAAAATTGTATACTACTATTAATGTGTACCAAATATACCTATATGCTGATTTTTCATTTTTACAGTTAATGCCATTTTGTCTTCTCCTTACTTGTTAGCATTATTTCTCTGGTCTTCTTTCCTTTTTTTTGTTAACCAAGACGATAAATTCCTGTAAATCATCCCTAAAAAAAGAAACACCAAAGGTGCATCATGTGCCGTTTGATTCGCTGAAAAAAAAATCAAGCTGTTAGGCCGTTTTTTCGTTGCGCTATGTTTGTAGGTATAGAGTGACTTTGATCCTTTTTGACACATTTCAAGTTGTGACATTAAACTTTACTCGTAATGAAACATGGTATCTATTGTTATTTACGCAAAATCTCCTCGCCAAAAAATAAATAAATAAATAGGATCAAAGTCACTCTATACCTTATAGGGCCTACTTACTAAGTGTGCAACTTATAAGGTCCTGTTTGGAGTTGCTTACTTATACTGAACTTAATGTATTATCTTTGCAGCCAATTCTGGACCACTGAGATCGTTGGTAAAGTCAACGAATTCCGGTATTTCGTCAGCAGCCACCTACAGATATTGAAGGAAAGCATAAGTTAAACAGGTGAAGAAAAAATTGAAAAAAAAAAAAAAAAAATCCAAAAGAGACCATAAAGTCAGCTCAAAACTTTTATATAAGGGTACTATCTATGTAGGCCATGTTTGGCCTAAGGTGTTCGCACCGATTCCGGACATGTATATTGTACCACAGATAGTTTCTGTATCGCAGCGCAACAAAGATGCAGCAGAACATCCTTCTACCTATTCGGCATGAACAATATGTAACAGACCTCTATTCCTCAAGAACAACAGTATAAACAACAATAGCAATACAATTATTTTGCATTAAAACCAATGTACTTTTTCTTTTGTGCGTCTACTGGTAGATGGTTGTGTCCTATTTCAGTCATTTCCAAGCTGCTAATGCTAACATTGGTATATCAAGCGACTATTTGTGATAATATTTTAATTTTTTGACAACCGTTTTTTTTTTTTTTTTTTTTTTTTTTTTTTTTTTTTTTTTTTTTTTTTTCTCATGGCATACCTGGTTGGAAACATCTCCTAGCAATATGCAGCTGTTATACATTCGAATCTTGTCGTTACTTGTTCCTAGTAATTTTACAGCAATGGCTGACCGCCTGTCCAATTTCATCGAAAGTTTAATGAACATATGTGAAAGAATTTGCATATAAATTCAAGGCTTTTGAAAAATTTGACGTAGGCATACAGTTTGTTTACCTTAACGTTACCAATACCGGGAAGAATCGTAGTGATTGATGTCAGTACCTGCATAACTAAAATCATTATTCTACACGGCTTAAAACCCACATCAGTTTGTTAAAGAAGCAAATAATGACACAAATTTACCTTTTAGATCATCGGACTGGCTCTACGTTGGTCCTAAGTAACACGTCCTTTATAAAATCTTTAGTAGACCCATTTTGACCTGCATTAAACTCTGACCATATATCTAAAATAAAAAGAGGAGCATGTGACCTTTTGGTACATTGCTATAGCAGAATCAGGGACATCTTTGTGGATACGGCTTTGAACACTTCTGTTAATTATGCCTCAAAGACCATTTAATCATTGTATGGCATCCAATATATCCATCCTGTTGCTTCTCACATCAGTTGTAACATGAAAATTATCCAAACCCTACAAATTAAATAACAGTAACTATCAGCAATTTGGCATGATTGTATCCAATGTGGTGTCCTTGTAGCAAGTGTAATTATTAAATGTTAGATATAATTGCAACACTAAGTTCACAATAGGTAAAACATATAACAGTTTCAAAAAGGCTTATAAGATAGTCAGAAGTGTACCTCAAACTCATAGGGCACTTGCAGCCGAGCCATGTATTTTCTCCGAATGTATCTTCACATGTTCAATATTATCACGAGAACTGGAGTCGCTTTTTTGATGCTTCTCGTTGACACATGTTACAAAAAGACAACAGTAAGTTGTAAACATTTAGTATTATTTAAATTAGCCGATGTAATATTACTAAAAATATATATAAATAAATCGACAAAACTTGATTGATTTACTCATCTGATCAGTTCTTGGCATCAACGACCTTATCTTCACATGCTCAATATTATTATGGGAACTGGAGTCGCTTTGTTGATGCTTCTCGTTGACACCTGTTACAAAAAGACAACAAACATACTTATTTAATGTATATGCTAAGATTTGTTATGTGTAGAATAAATAGTTAAAAGCTGAATATTGAAAACAACTTATTTAACATATACTAATTAGATATGCAGTTTAGATAAGGAATCCCAAACACCATGCTTATCTATTGTATCCAAATGCAATAACCATATAAGCTGTTTAATAAGAAATCCTAACACCAAAATGACAATAACATATGTACAAAATCTTAACTATAAGTCTAATAAAGATAATGTTAGCTAACGTAACACATTTACTGATTTATTCAGTTTTTCTTCTTGTGGCCTACCATAAACCTAAGACTCTAACAATTTGCAAATAGGTGTAGTGTAGTGTGTTACATACCAGTTAAGTTTTATCTCCGTCGTCATTGCAAATCAAAAAACTCATAAGTGGGTAAATAAGCTAATCGAAACACCCCCTAACCAAACAACAAAACCCAATTCAGTAATCCCCAATTTCTCCCAACTTAAACCCTAAGAGCAAAATCATTATACCAATAATTTACAATCAAGCATCTAAAAACCAAAATCAATATAAAGTAAATCAATTATTTAATTAAGATCGATAAACTTACATGCCATGGCGCAGATTCCCACGGTGGCGGCACTGGATTCCGGCGACAATACTTGCAGCAAAATAAAAAGTAAAAAATGTTGTAACTAATGTTAGAAAAACTCAAATATGTAAAAACAATATACATATCTATAAAAGACTACCTACCAAACTTCGAAAATATATAGATTTAACAAAAGAACTTCAAAAATACCTAAACAATTGGCTGGTGGTTTTATGGTGCTCCATTTGTAGGTCGTCGTGGGCTTGTGGTGGTGGTCGGCTAGTGAAGATCGGCTAGCGGGTTGTGGGGATCGGCTGTTAAGCGACCAAGATGATGTTCTAGGATCTTCCTGAAGATCGTACTATAAATCCCTGTATATTTTGCCCGAATAATAAGAGATATATTATTATGGGCCAGGGCGGGTTAAGAGGAAAAGGCCACAACAAAGGGCCAACTGGGCTAACAGGGGTCCAGAATTTTTGGCGGGAAATCAGTGGGGCAAAACGGCGGCGTTTTGTTTGTGAATTATATAAATAGATAATGTCTACCACATACTTACAAAATATATTTGCAAATGACGAATATGCACATGCGAATGCATTATAATCTTATCCCATTTCAACAGGGAAAAAAAGTTCATATGAGAGGAAAATATATAATTACTCCGAAATTTTATTTTTTATTTTTTTATTTATAAATATAAACGCTTGTCAAATGATTACTACTCATCAAATAGTAAACATTTAACAAAAAATAGCAAAAATGGTCACTAGAGTTTACTTATGATTACAAACATAGTCTTTAAAAATTGCAAACAAGGTCCTTACCATTTACTTTAAAATCATGTCGTGCAATAAAAATGTACAAAAATGAACCTTCGGTTTACGTGTGTTGCAAAAAGTCTCTAAATTTGCAAAAATATACCTCTTGTTACTTGCATTTACAGAAATAGTCCCTGTGTTAAATACAATGATTCTTTGCGTAACAAACACTAGCAATTACATACACAGTCCCTAAGTTAAATTTGAAGACTATGTGTGGAATGAAAAACTACATAGACCCTGTCGTTACCTATTGATTTCAGAAATGGTCCCTGAGTTAATTCTAAGGAATGTTTGTGTAATGAAAAACAATTCACGAAAACCACATACCCCGCATCAAAACACGGGTAAAAAATTCCTTGTTAGTTGATTTGCGCATTGATCAAAAGCGATGAGATGATTCGCATTTTTGCAACAATATATCAAGTGTTTGCAAAATATAACATGTAGTAAAATCCTACGTTTGACCATCTTTTGTCATTTTAATTTTAAACATTAACAATTCTTTGAATTGTTAATATTCACTAAATAGTAACAATTCTTTCGTTATCAAAACATATTAATTATACTAGACGAGTATATGTGCATAGCAACGATATTTATGGCGGCAAATAATTATAGTTGAGATATTTTGGTTAAATGTTTATACGTATACTATAAAATAATCAATGTAATTGAAAAAAAATTGTAACACAATATAATTCAACTCAAAGGACAATTTCATCAAAGAACGTATACAAATATTTAGGAAAACTGAGAATGAAACACAATAACAATTGGTTGAAGCATTCATCTTTTTGTACAGTTGTTTTTTAGTAGTTTTTCTACAAATAACATGTTATATATATAATTGAAATGATAAGTATATATAGTATCTATTAAATGTGATTGGTAAACCTTTTAACAGAGGTGGGCATGGTGCGGTTTGATGCGCTTTTTTATAAAAAATCAAAACAAAACCGCATTTGTGGTTTTTATAAAATGAGAATCCGCAACCGTGCGGTTTTTGCGATTTCAGTTTTGGTCGGTTTTGGTTTTTTCGGTTTAGTTTTTACGGTTTTTTCGTTTTTATGTTCATTTTTCCCAAATGATTTTTTTCAGTATATATTTATCATAGGATAAATATATCACAAGGTTACATGATGTGTTGCAAACATATATACAAAATATTGTTTATTAGTAAAAGTCAGTTGTAATGTAGATTTTAAAACTTCGATGAAAAATTGCAAAAAACAAAAAAATTTAATATGACCTAATACTCATAAAACAATTAACCAAAAAAATATGTCTGAAATAATTAATTAGGGTTTATCACACAAAATTATGAAATTCAATAGGTTTACGTACAAAAATATATGAATATGGCGGAGTGGTTTGGTGTGGTTGTTGCGGTTGGTTTTTGCTGTGGATCGTTTTTTTTTAGTTTGGGTTTTGCGGTTTTTTCAATTTACGGTTCTGTTTATCCTCACCTTTATTTTTTATTGATAGTTATAAGACAACATTTTTAAAAACAAGTCACATATTTTTGGTGAGAAAGGAAAAAAGGATTTGAAGTTTAAAAAGATACTTTGAATATAACATGTTACTTATTTTTAAGTTTTAAGTAAAATCTTTTTTGCTTGATATATGAGATATATTTACGAGGAATGATACACCCACAAAAATAAATCCACACAACTATCCACGAAATGATGTGTCACTCCCTTATTATTTTATTCTTTTGTAGTTTCTCTCTCTTATCTTTGATTAAGCCAGATGACACCTCATTTTGTAGCTGATTTTGTGAATTTATCTTTGTGGTTGTATCATTTCTCTATATTTAATGCTGACGATTAAAACACAAATATGTGTGTTCCTAGGTTCGAGCATCAAAAAGAACTTTTTATTTGATTTTTTGCTTAAGTGCTCCTTTTTGTCTTTTATTTTTCAAATGTTTCCTCAGGTTATTTGAAAGGGTTGTTTTGATATGCTTGCGTTTTTGTTTTATTTGACTTAATTTACGTAATTATTACTATCAAGTTTTTTAAGAAAGAATTATGCGAGTCGCGAGTAATAAGATATTAGAAAATGTTTGTTTAAAGTTCCCGGTACAACGCGAAGGCATATCGTCCTCGTCATTAATATGTTGCTAACGTTAGCATGATGAAGACATCAACTTTATGATTAAGACAACAATCGGTTGCTATCCAATCTGAGTGTCTAATTTGCTAGCAAACTTATTACATGTGTACTTTTTTGTTATGTTCTAGATAGTTCTCTAATATTTATACTCTCTAGAAAACTAATGTTTTAAATTTCAGGTTGACTTGGTCGGTCGAACGTAAACCGGTTAAACCTCGAGTGGTAGCTCGACAGAGTCGATTAAAATCCAATTTTGAAAATATTGTTGAAAACAACGGGTAGCAAACTTATTATATTTACAATTTTTGTATGTTATAGATACTTTTCCAATATTTTGTATAGTACTTAAAAACAAGCATTTCCTTTAGATGAATTATGAGTAATGATAACGAATTCCCTAGTGATCATTAATCATTATCAATGGCTTGTTGTGGACGACTACTATATACTCCACATATAGTGCAATGCTACATTCCCTAGTGATCATGAATCATTATCAATGGCTTGTTGTCGACTACAATAATGGTTCATAGTGCACTCCTAATTATGCCATCTAACTATCTCATCGTATATTTTCTGTTCATAATAATTCCATTCGTTGTAGCTGTTAAAAACACTTAAGCAATGCTACATTTACATAAAAGTTTACAAAATCATACTCGCATAATGATTTGTGAAATGTAGTGGTTTAATAAATGTTGTATCGAAATATTTATTTATTTATTTTTTTTACTTTTCACATTTAGTTAAGAAGTTATTTTGTATAATTTTGTAAACTTTGTGTTATACGTGATCATTACGCAAGTGTTATATAATATTTTTGTCCGTTAATAAATTGTTTATTTATTTACAAATGTATACATGCATCACGGATGTTACACGTGTTTGCATGTAATCTATAACTATATAAACTTATAAAGCGGAAAGGGGTAAAGGCTGATACTAGAAGATAGATGCCAACTTGCCCAAAGTTTTAAACAAATTAGTGGTTATTCTCTGAAATTGAATGCAGCCTTTACTTTTGGCTGCTATATTCTATTCCATGTCTCCAGTTCAGGCAAGTAATTAGCTGCCGTGACATCAATAGCACCAAAAAGGTACTCCATCTATCTCTCGAAACTTATGTTTATGATTTGTTAAAAGTTATACGCATTCATGTTTATTGAAGATCACTCTTGAATGCAGCCTTTACTTTTGGCTGCTATATTCTATTCCATGTCTCCAGTTCAGGCAAGTAATTAGCTGCCGTGACATCAATAGCACCAAAAAGGTACTCCATCTATCTCTCGAAACTTATGTTTATGATTTGTTAAAAGTTATACGCATTCATGTTTATTGAAGATCACTCTTGTTTCATAGAGCATGTATAGATACAACAATATTTCATAAACTATTACTAGTAATTGACAGAGCTATGTGCCTATGTGCACTTGTAGTTATGGTGTTATTTATCCCGTCATTACTCACTGGACAACGGTTAAGTGACATTAAATAACGTATTTTTACATATTTAAGGTAATTATGTACTTAATGCATAACAAATAAACATGCAAATTACCTTAAATATATGTGATTTTTAACTTATTAAAATTCAATTCTTTATATATTTATCGTAACTATTACTTATTAGGCATTGTATAACAAATCTCTTATTATAATACATAAGAAAACACGGGTATCTTTCGATAACATTTATATAACACACGACCCAAAAAGCCAAGCATACCATTTTTTTTTTCTTTTCAATTTACATTCAAAAAATAAAAGAAAAGAAATAAATCAATTAACACCGGTCATTGCGAGTCACCGCCATGGCACCGAGCTTATAACTATATAACGTGCGCCTAAATCATAGGAGGCGTACATTATGGCGCCGTTATATGCATCAAAGTTGCCCCGTAAGGGTCCTGTAACACCTTCACCTTGCTCTCTAAGCTTCTTAAGTTCATGCATGAACCTCACAATTTTAGTCCAACTCCCTATGCACATGCATGGCCTTTTACATCGTCCCTTACTCCCTTTCATTAACTAAGAGGTTTATAAGTATGGCTTCTACCACCAAAACTAGAAACGTATAGTAGTATAGGTTGCTTTGATTTTAGCTGCTAATTAAGGGTACTCGTGCGTTACAGCAAAAAGTATGATGTAATCAAAATTTTTGGCAAATAATTTTTTTTCGATTACATATTTTTGTGATAATGACTTTACGCATTGCGAGAATTTTTGAGAATAACTTAATCGCATACTATTTCATATTAAAATGTCAAATACCTTTGTATCACAATGCAATGACGATACAAAAGCGGTAGTCAGTAATATTATGAGGTTGTGATGATTGGCGGTGAAATGTACTTGCTAATCTATAGATGTTGTGTAATATTCGTTACAATATTATATAACGTGTAAATATAGAGAAATATAAATTAGTTCTTGTAACATATGGTTAATAAATTTATATATGACATCGCTTATATAAATTACGGTATTAAAAAATTAGTACATTTTCATACTTTATAAATAACCTGAAAATCTTTGTACTTTGATATGTACGATTCTTTTCAACTGAATTTATTAGCAAAATGATCAAGATTTCACTAAACTTGTACAAAAATACATATATAGATGATAAATGTTTTTTGAATATGCAATTTTTAAAATTTTTAAATATTCATAACTAAAAAAAAATGGCATTAAACTTACATTAACGAATATTTTAAATAATTATATGTAAAAGAATTATTGTTTTATATATTATATATAGCATGAACTATTTATATATATTGCATATTAATTTTTAGTTTTTAAAAATACACTGAAAATTCTCAAAAAGGTGAAGATCGGTGGGATCACCCTGGTCCCATGCATCCTAAGGATGCCAACCGGACCCTCCCCCAAGGACCCGGCCCCAGGCAATGAGCACCTGTCCCAGTGACTGTACTTATCAGGAGGTGGGCTATGAACCCTGGCTATTTTCTCAAAAGACCCCTCGCTGACCAGTCAATCTGAGCATTTGCGGTGGGGGGATGGTATCAACAGAGCATGTGGTCCTGCCCCACTTGAGGACTTCCCGGTAGGTCACCCAACCGGTACTACTCTCAGAGTGGCTCACTTAACTCTTTAAGAGTTACCCACTAGACCACATGCTAGTTGATAAAAAAAAAATATACACTGAAAATTGTCTTAGATTAATGAAGGAAATATTATTCATCTATTATATGTAGTATAAATGTCATGCCTAAGTTACGTCTCATTCTATAAATTTTTAAAGAAGTTTAATTTATCATAGCGTACAAGTTACTTATATGGCACCATGCATACATTATACAATTAGTCATTTGCGTCTTAAGTAAATTTCCTTAAAGAATGCAAATGAATTGTTACAAGGAACTTGTACAACAATGATGAGAAACAACACTAGTGATCGTATGTCATAATCTTAGCCTAGCTTCCTACAAATAAATATTTAGAGATGTATATTTAGGAATTAGATTAATCATAAACACACATGTAAAAATCAATAAGCAAATGTAGTATGCCTTCGGTGGCCTTTGCCTATTGGAATCCAATGTTTATGGAAATTCCACTCTACTGAGTGGTTGTCGGTTAAAGTCTAAACATGTACAAAGGTGTCAAATACTCAAATTCTTAAGTTGGAGTTTTTAGTTTCGTAGATACAGTCCCTCTTTTTTATATCAATCGCTGTAGGCTTTTTGATTCTTAAACTATAACCAGTTCATCCGCAATTGTTTATTCAGATTATTGATTTCACAACAAAACGACATACTTAAACCCTCGGAGATGGAAATGCTCGAAAGTGAGGATGTAACGGTGGAGATCGCCAACAATCATCCAGAAAATAACAACAATGCCATTGTCAAGGAGTGGGAAGGATGTCTCAGAGGCCACGAGACCAACAAACGCAAACGGTATATCCAAAAAGTACCACCCTTGCTCTTAAAAGGTGAAAAAGGTCGTAGAAACTATGAATACTACGAGCCTGCAGTGGTTTCACTAGGCCCGTACCACCATAACAAAACCGACCTAGCCAATGCCGAGAAATACAAGCTCATAACCCTCGAAGAGTATCGCTTGAGCTGCGGTAAAACCATGGACTTTTTATTCAACACAGTGTTTGAGGTCATACACGATGCCAGAAACTGTTATATTGATGGTTCTACCGATGATTACAATGATGAGGAGTTTAGTAGAATGATGTTACGCGATGGTTGCTTTATTTTGTTCTTTATGGAGTGCATATCGTGTGCCAACAATAAAGCGTTGTTAAACTGTGAGTATTTGGGTGCATTAGGCTTCGCAAACGTTGCTCGCGACATATTTTTGCTCGAAAACCAAATCCCGTTTGTAGTACTCGAAGTTCTAATGGATTTAAGATTCCGTGATAAAGGCGAAGAAATACTAAATGGGTTCTTTAATTACTTAAACTACGGCGAGGTGATAATAAAGAATGAAAAGGTGCTCGAAAAGAAACAGCCCCTTCATTTACTCGAGCTTTACAGATCGTATTTCATCTCGCTGTCAGCCTCACTAGGTCTTGGTTCGACTCGTCATGGCAAGTGGCAAAGATGGGCTAAAGAAATCGATACAAGTGAAGATTATAACTATGTAAAACGAAACCGATCTTTTGCTTCAGTAATGGAACTCAAAGCAAAAGGGGTTTTCTTAAAATGTACCTACGACGAGTCCTCACATGAAGACATAAAGTTCCACTCACATTTTTGTTACGGGGAACTCGAACTTGTACGTAGAGCAGTCTCATCAAATACAAAAGCTATTTACTTAAACATGATCGCTTACGAGATGTGTCCACATAACCCTAATGACCTTCGTGTCTCGACTTATATTCGAGTAATGAAATCGCTAGTTATCCAACGTGACGACGTGAAGGAGCTAAGAAACAGCAACATATTACTTCATAGTCTTGGGCGAGATGAAGAAGTGGTGAGAATGTACGGTGAGATAGAAGCACCCGCAGTTAATATATACATGTTTAATCAACTACGAAGAGGGATCGAGAAGCATTGTACTACTCGGTATAAGACGTGGGCTGCGGAGCTGATTATACTTTACTTCAGTAGTCCATGGAAGACCCTGGCATTGTTGGTTGCTACGGCTATTTTGTTAACTACTTTTTTGCAAACATATTTTTCGATTAGGCCACTTTCGGATGACTCACATGTGGAGTTTATGAAGCTTTTAAAACGATGCTCACACTTTCAGCAACCACCAACACCTTCTTGATCGATCATGTTTAATCGGTTATCTTTAGAATATGCACCCAAGCCACAACAAGCAACAACCGTCACAAAATCTTACTTCGATGTCTATTAAAATTCATGTTTAATTGGTTTTCTATGTCTGAATTTCTTACTTCGATGGCTGATTTTTATAGGTTTAGTTGCGAAGGTCGTTTATCGTTTGTGTCGGGAGTATCATTGTAATTCTAAGCATGTTGCGATAATTTTTTATACAAGTCTTGTAAATTTCTTTTAACCTGCTTTCTTTAACTGATATGAAATAGTTACTTTTTGAATAAGTAAAGTGGTCAACATACACTGAATATTTATCTCTACTTTGGTTACTTTTTGGTGTCGGCACGTCAACAAAACATATAATACATGACCGGATTAAATATATATGCAACATGCTGCATGTGTGTGATCAAATCTATATTTGTTTGGCGGAGATAGCGTTTAGCAGTTGCGAAAAGCAGTCGCAATAAGCAATAGCAAAAAGTCATAGATGTTAGTTTTGATAAGGTGTTTGGCAACATAGTTGTATAGTCATAATTTATAACTGAAATTAACATTTTGGTTTGGAACGTTTATAAAAAGTAAAAACGCTAGTTGCTTATTCTAAAACAAGCATTTTATGCAAAACGTTAACCGCTAGTTGCTTTAAAGTGATTCAAAATACTTACGTACGAAACATAACCATAAAGGAAAAGCAGTAAGATTACATTCTCGCATATAGATGCTTAAGTTGCCCAAAGTTACAAGCAAATTACTTATTCTCCAGCTCAAATGCACCCTTAACTTTTGGTTGCTATATATTCACTACCTCAGTAGAGTTATCTTCCCATGATTCCTCCATTTCAAGCAAGCAATTAGCAATGACTGCAATAGCCCCACAAAGGTCTCTTTCTCAATCTCTCTCAACACTTGTCTATTAAAATTCATGTTATTATAATGTTTTGTCTTCCTGGGCTCTCGTTAGCTAGCTAGGCTAGAACGTATATATAACGTGGCACTTGTTTTATCTATTAGATGTAGATATGGCTCAAGCTTGATTGTGGGCGTATTATCATCTAAATATGTTATATGATAAATAAGCCAAGCTTAAATTATTTTTTTTTTAATAAATAAAAATATATAATTCAAAAAAAATTTTAAAAAAAAATTCACGCGTGCGCGGGTATTATAACTAGTTCATCATAAAGCATGTACCTAATTTTTTTATTAGATATTTTTATGTGATATTTATATTAGTCATCCACTAGTCAGTTTTGGTCATCAGCGCACGTACAAACATTAGTCACTAACGAGTATTAAATGCATCGTTTTGTAGCAGTGTATATTTTGAATAGTTAAATCGTTTAATTAGTTTACTTTCATTGCATATAACATATTGCATATGTCTATATGATTTAATTGCACACATTTTCTTATAACTAGATTGTTTGATGCAATTCATATTATTTATCTATTACTGTCTATATCATTCAAACATCTGTAATCTATTTAACCTATTACAGGAAAAAAAAAATCATTTCTTGGTAAGAGTACGTAAGTTAAAAGCAATGCAATATTGACCTCCTTTTGTTCAAAATTATTATAAAAAGGATAATTAGTTGATCTTAAAACATTTTTAACTATTTAAAAACATTTTATTGTTTTCATTGGTGTACTTTTTATAAGAAAACTGCTAAACATTTATTAGGTTTGTTATATAAAAAATTTTAAAAAGTAACAGTTTCATATATATATATATATATATATATATAGAATCTAAATCAAATAAGATCAAACTTAAAATTGTAAAAATAAGATCAAACAAAAATTTGACAAATGACACTTTCCTTGAATCAAAAATAAAAAATTTATTAATTACAACTAAATTTATAAAAGCTTTGATGTTTTTATTCTTAAAATTAACAAAATCTAGGTGATACACTTTGATCCGACGTTTAATGTGTATCATGTTTTGGTATGTGTATTAGTTTATTTAGTAGTTGATATGTATTAGGTGTATCAATTAATGTATAAGATATCAGTTTTTGAGATTTTGATGTGTCGAAATAAAAAATTTAATTGTGTATCAGTAATCGAAATTCATGTATTTGTTGATTATTAGTTGCTAAAATGTTAATTTGTACTAATATTTTATTTTTTTGTTTAATATTGCAAAAATGGTTATTTATAAATGTTTTTAATGGTTCTTTAGACTAGATCTTATTTTTACAACTTTAAGTTTGATCTCACATTAATCTTCCCCTATATATATATATATATATATATATATATATATATATATATATATATATATATGTGTGTGTGTGTGTGGAGGCTTTATTTTCAGAACCCTGTTAAGTGCGGGAACTGCGAGAA